>OY856409.1:1166409248-1166996748 GCA_963693085.1 Alisma plantago-aquatica | reverse complement strand
ACTTACCAAGGAAAGAAACCACCACAAGGAGGAAGATTGAGCTTCAAGGCACCACATGCAAGGATGATCCATCTCCAAAGCACATAGAACAATAGCTTCTTTGCTCCACTAAGATCTAAGGATGAGAACAAGGGAAGGGATCAGAAGGATGAATGAAAAAGATCACTTTCATGGTGAGAAAAGGGGTTATATACCCAAAGGAGGATGGAAGTAAGGTATAGATGATGTGTCAACACCAAAAGGCACCAAAGAGACACTTGTCCACTGAAGAAACCAACATGTAACCACTTAAAACATGCATGCATGATATGGTGATATAACCTATGTTGGGTATGGACCTCTCAAGGTCACCCACATATAGTTCACGGTCGAGACAAACCAAGGGAGGTCAAAACAAGCACAAAGCAACTTGTCTCGGTCGAGACAAAAAGGATCACCAACCCTAGGTCAAGAGACACCTCAAGGAGACCACTGCCTCAACCCAAAACACACCTTAGACCATCATGATCGAGTGAAGAACACCAAGGGAAGTGTATACCTTAAGACACACCAAAACACCCACTAGGTCACGACATAGGTCGCTACAACCACCAAGGTACCCATGGTCGAGACACTCAAAATCCTCAAAACCCTAATCACCCCTAAGGGTACCACCACTCATCCAAGGTTTAACCAAGGATCCCCTATGCATATTTCTCTCTCCTAAGATGCCAAATCACTAAGGGAACATTCTACATGTGAAAAATTGCAAGATAACTCCTCAACTTGGGTAAATTGCAATTTGGTCCAAAACAAGTAAACATAGCTTAAACAACATTCACACATGACCAAATTTTAAACATAAACATGTCACATAATAACAAAGCATATCCAATGATTAGAGCAAAGCAAGCATACTCAATCACTAAGTTAGGTAAAGGGACTTACAACCATAAATCCCTAACAAAGATTTTGCCCCTGAAATCCTACACGAAAAGAGACATGTATTTCCCCCACATCTCTTCCTCAAACTCCCATGTGGCTTCCTCAATGCCACAGTGATGCAACAGAACCTTCACTAAAATGATGTCCTTCTTCAACTTCTTGATCCTCCTATCCATGATTAGCACATGTCCTTCTACATACGACACATCCTCATCAACATCCACCTAGACTAGCTGCAAAACCTAATCTATATCTGGATGACACTTCTTCAACATGCTAACATGAAGCATTGGATGCAGTTGATGCAACTCATGTGGGAACTCCAATTTGTAAGCTACCTTTCCAACACGGGCCACCGTAGGACAAGGTTCCACAAACTTGGGATCCAACTTACCCTTCCTTCCAAACCTTAAACACCTTTTCAAGGAGATACCTTGAGATACACTCTGTCTCCCACTTGGAACTCCAAGGTTCTATGCCAGTTATTTGCATACGACTTCTATTTATCTTGTGCGGCCTTCAACTGTTGTTGAATCACTTTGATCTTCTCTGTCATCTACTACACTAGCTCAAGACCTAGAAGTTAATACTCTCCCGTCTCACACCAACACAATGGTGATCTACAATGCCTCCCATACAATGCCTCATAAGGTGCCATGCGCATGCTCCACATATAACTGTTATTGTAGGAAAACTCTATTAGACTGAGGTGCACATCCCAACTGCCCAAAAACTATAACACACACTCTCTCAATAGATCCTTTAATGTCTGTATCATCCTCTCAGACTGGTCATCTGTCTGAGGATGAAATGCCATGTTGAACTTCAACTGAGTTCCCATAGTTGTGTGCAAGTGCTCCCAAAAATGACTTATAAACTAAGGTCCTCTATCTGACATGATAGTAGCTAGAGTACCATGCAAATGAATGCTCTCATAAACATATATCTGAGCAAGCCTATATGATATATACATTGTCTTCACATGCTAAAAGTGCAATGACTTGGTCAACCTATCGACTATCACCCAAATGGAATTATGACCTTTGGCTGTCCTAGGTAGTCCAACCACAAAGTCCATAGTCACATGATCACATTTCCACTGTGGTATAGGCAATGGTTGCAACGTCCCTGCAAGCTTTTGATGCTCCACCTTAACCTACTGACACACTGGGCACCTTGCAACAAACTTCGCCACGTCACGTTTCAAGCCAGGTCACCAATACAAATCTTTATGATTATGGTACATCTTGGTGCTAGGTTCATAGAGTACATTGAAGAGTGAGACTCTTCCAGAACCATCATCCTCATATTATCAACATCATGAACCACAACTCTGCTATGGTAGCAAACTATCCCATCTTCTGCCTTATGGAATCCATCACACTTCTCAAAACTAAAATCTGATCGTATCTACTGTATCAAGTATCACCCTACTATGCATCACGAATCTTCTGTCTCAACATAGGATTCACCTATAATTGTGCCAATAGACTAGCCAATGTAGACACTTCCAGCTAAACATTCTTTTGGTGTAAGGAGACCAACATGTCTCGTTTATGGCACACCAAAGAGAACAATTGTGCCTTGTCTGCAGAAGATGACAAAGAAGACTTCCTTCTCAGTACATCTTCCATGACATTAATCAATTATGCATTTGTAATCTTTGATTAACTCCATCCAACATCTACGTCATGTGTTCAACCTCTACTACAAAAATATGTAATTCATGTTCTTGTGATATGTGAAGATCTGACACTTCTCACCATAAAGGTTGTGCCTCTAGATCTTCAAGGCATGGACCATTGTATATAGATCTAGATCATGGGTTGGGTAGTTTTCCTCATGTTTCTTAAGCTTTTGTGAAGCAAAAGAAATCACATTCTTGTCCTGTATCAGCACGCAACCCAAACCATTACTCGACGCATCATAGAATACTATGTATCCTTTCCCTTACTCATGAATAACTAACACTGGTGCACTAATCAATTTCTCCTTTAAAAACTGGAAGGGACACCAACACTTTTCATCCCAGATAAAAGTCACATCTTTCCTAGTCAACTTCGTTTGGGGTAATGCTACTAAACTGAAGTTCTTGATGAACCTCCTGTAGTATCTTACCAAACCCCAAAAAGTACAAACTTCTTTTGGCATCTTCGGCTGCTCCCACTTTGTTACAGATTCCACCTTCTTGGGGTCCACCCAAACACCTTCAACAAATATCACATGTCCTAGGAAGGAAACCTCCTTCAGCCAAAACTTGCACTTGCTAAACTTTGCATACAACTGGTGATGTCTTACCATAGTCAACACCTGACATATATGTTGCTCATGCTGCTAGCTACCCATGGAGTAGATCAAGATATCATCTATAAACACTACTACAAAATGGTTCAGATAAGGCCTAAACACCTTGTTCATCAGATCCATAAACATTGCATGTTCATTGGTTAGCCCAAAAGGCATAACCACAAACTTGTAATGACCATACCGAGTCTGAAACACTGACTTAGGTATGTCATCTACCTTGATCCACAACTGGTGATATCCCGATCTCATATCTATCTTGGAGAACATTGTGGCTCCTCACAACTGGTCAAACAAGTTATCAATCCGCAACAAGGGATACTTATTCTTTATCGTCACTTTATTCAACTACCTGTAGTCGATGTACAATCTCATAGATCCATCCTTCTTCTTTACAAACAACACTAGAGCACCCTATGGTGATGTAATGGGCCTAATGAAACCTTTCTCAAGAATCTCTTGCAACTATTTCATCAACTCTGTCATCTCAGTTGGTGCCATCTTGTACGGTGCTTGAATTATCGGCTAGGTATCCGGGACTAGATTGATCTCAAAATCAATCTCTCGAGGTGGGGGAACACCTGGAAACTCATATGGGAACACATCCTCAAACTCACATATAATCGGAACTTCAGAATACTAGGACTCCTCACCTTAGTAACTTTCACATGTGCCAAAAATGCCTCACAACCCTTACCTCATCAGCTTCTCTGCCACCATCACTGACACCAGACACATCGAGAGAATCTTCCTATCTCCTTGGAAGATCCACGTCACATCCCCATCCTGAAATGTCACCACCTTGCCACTACAACCCAAGATGACTTGATACTTATCCAAGGTATCCATTCCAAGGATCACATCAAATCCATGCATGTCAAGTGGTATGAGATCCACTTGAATGCTATGTCCTGAAAAAGAAAGGTCGTAGGAAGGAGACACCTCTCGCAACTCTACAGAACCGACCAAAGGGGTTTGTAAATGAAGGCTACCCTATCTACATGTAATAGGTATATGTCTACTAGCAATCACTTCATGAGTTATAAAAGAGTGTGTTGCACCCGGATCAACCAAAATAGATATAAAGCAAGAAGAAGAAAAATTAGAATGAAATAACTACATCTAACCTGCCACCACTTGTAGGTTGACCACTCCCTCTGCCCGACTCATGGCATAGAATATAGTCATCGCCTACTGACATCCCCTTCCTCTGCTGGCCTATCCTAAAGAACCAGCCTGTGATGCATGTACACGTCCTCCTCCTCCTCCATTGTTGTATTGTTGTCTTTGCAAGCCCTTCTGACTCTACCTCGGCTACTGGGTCACCTCATCATTCTTCATGGGACAAAACTGCTTGGTATGCCCAACCTAGACACACTTATAGCATGTTATTGTCTCATACCATGGCCGCGACGGCCGTGTCAATGATACTGACATTGCATTGGGGGCTCTTTCCGGTGGAAAGCCATGGCCTCTACCTTTAATGGCTAACCACTACGACTGACTTTTTGATCTATTCTATGTCAGTGGTGCTAAAAATCTAGACTTATTAAAGCCTCCATATGACTAGCCCTAGTACTATGTAGGCCTCTTCTTGGCCTTCATATATCTCTCTCTACCATGGATCGTTCAATCCTCCTGATAGATTCCTCAAACATTGCAAACTTCTCAGGATTCTCAACTGCTACCACAACTATTGTTGTCTCACTGTTCAAACCCTTCTCGAAATGTTTGATCCCACTACAACAAAAATACCCATTAGTGGCTTTTATTCCAGTGGCTTTTCTAAAACAATGCCACTATCTATGTAATGCAGTGGCATTTGTAATTTAAATGCCTCTAAACCACATATTATGGAGTTTATAGAAAAGACTTACCAATTAAAGCATTTTTATAATTAATTAGTGGCATTTCAAAATTGCCAAATCAAATGAGCGGGCCACAATTAGTAAAAAAAATTTGTTCCCGCACGGATTCCCCCGACATGCAAAATGGTTCCTCTTCTCCACGCGTTGGGAAGAGACATTTACTCCCGAAATTTTCTCTACTCGCAGAACCCATGAAGTCGACCTAGCTAGCCTTTTCGCCCTAATCTTCCTGACCATGGTCGCTACCTGCTAGAATGCTCTCTGGTCTTCTCCAAGGTGCTGAAGACATTGCCAAGGGTTGGAGGGGACGCTGAGGAAGAGATCAGTCTCCCAACTTGCCGACGACGTTGCCAAGGGTTAGAGGGGATGTCGAGGAAGAGATCAGTCTCCCAACTTGCCAGTGAGGACTGCGGTGGTTTTCCACCCTGCTGCTTTGGCGCACGACACGTAAGTACACCCCACAAAACAATAAACACACATGGTCTTTCCCATCCATTCTCGCACTTTCCATTATATCAAGGTATATATGATAATCGGTTTATGAAGATAGTCTTGAAATATGATGATTCCGTTGTTTTATATCCAACAATCACTTCCTTAATTGTTTATATCAAGACATCGACCATCCTTCTTTGTTAGATTTAAACTTGGATTATTTTATAGTCTTGAAATATGATGATTTCGTTGTTTTATTTTACAGTGTCGCATTGGTTTTGGTTATGTATACAAGTTTGCTAAATGTTAGTGTATTCATATAAAAATGTGTGTATTGTTGTATTAAATTGTAAGGAAAATGAAGCATCCACTTTTTAAAAAGTGGTATCTTAGGTGCTCATGTGATGTCTACACATCTCCTCTATCTTTGTTTGTAAATCATTAACGAATAGGCAAGTAATGTATCCTTACCTAGGCCACCACCTTTGGTGGGTTGGCGCTCTCTGATGAGAGCAGGGGTTCCCACGATTGGGCTAATGAAGGGGAGAGATACTCATCTTTATGTATGTAGGAAGAGGCTAAGGAGAGAACAAGGTTTTTGAGATGGTCATTTCTTGTGTAATATTCTAGGATTCATAAATGTCTAAGGAAGAATAAGACCTTTGTATAATTACTTAAAGTATACATGTTTTTTTTGGGTGTGGTTTCTTCAATTTTCCTTTGATTACCATAAACTTGAATGGTCTATATTCTTCTGCACTACCAATTGACTAAAACCTTCACCATCCATAAAAATTAGGGTCTTTAAGAAACAATGAAGCAAGATACCAAGGGCATGCAGACAAGTTGCTATTAACACTAAGCTATGATTGCACAAAATGTAGGGATTCCATTGTGGAACAACAATAATTTTTTGTTTTCCATAGGAAGTCTGGTTTGCCCTCTTGATTTCTATATTGAACGAAATTGCATGGCTTCTATGCAGTGATGTTTACATAATGGTTGATTCATGTTTTTTTTGGAGTGTACGTCTTATCTCAGTACTGCTTTAATGTAAACACATTGCATTATGGTTACTTTAGTTCCATATCCTAAATCAATTTTTGTCTTTTGATGGCATGTTCTGTTACTCAAGAAGTTTATATCCAATTATACATCTTTACTATATATGTACTCCAACCTCTCGCCTTGGGCCAGGAACCATCAGCTGGCTGGCACACCAGTTCCTCCAAGTTCTGGGTCTTCTACACTCAGATCTTATACAAGTTGTACACTTGTATGGTCCCTGACCAGGTTTCATCAAACTAGATAATGATGTTGCCCGTTCTCTAATGGGTTCATTCCTGTCGATGTTGATAGAAACCATGGGGAATACGCTTATGGACTACTTGCTTCACTTTAAAAAATATATTGCTTTATATTTTGCAAATTTATACTACTTTTTTTGAAAATTTATAATACGTTATATATACTTACAATTGTTAGTACTAATATTTTGCAGTCTCTGTTCACCCACACCAGTCACTATGGCCTGGGCGTCTACCCCCCCCCCCCCCCCCCCGCGCTCCTTTTCCCTGAAGTAGAAAAGTTGGACATCACCCTAGACGAGCGTACACTTGTACAACTCACCATTCCCAGATATTGGCTTCATCTGGATGGAAGACGCTACACGGCTGGTCAAATGACCTTAAAGTTTGGGAACTCGACAAATGTAATCGAGGTTCAGTATGATGGTGACGACAATTTGGTATCCACAACCAGTTGGCATGGGTGGATTGGGAGAATGGGAATTGGCCGTACAGACTAGGTTTTGCTTCGTCCGATTGGCGACAATACCATACATGCTTATATACATAACTACAACAACAGTCTGCCTTCTCACCTGAGACGGTATATGCACAAGCCAGGCTGTACTGAATATGAGGAGACGTCATTTGATGAATTCAGCATGCCTAATGTGCAATCCTTGCTCGTTGGTACCGCCTTGTACCCCATGACCATCAGTTCAGATTCATCTTCTAGCGACTCCATCCTCGACACAACATCATCAACAAAATGGACACGTCACATTCATAACGGCCGTCACAATTTTTGATGAATTTTTTTAACTTTTAAATTAGGAAATAATCAAAAAATGTAATTTGTGTTGTATTGCTTAATGAACATTAGTAATCAAACAAGTAATGTGAATTTAAGGTACCCAATGTGATCTTGATGATGGCTTGCAAATGTTTTTCTCTGGTGTGGTTTTGAGTGATGTTTTTCTTTTAGGATTTCCTCAAAGTGATGTTCTACTTTTATCCTTATTATAACTATGTTGTTTGTATGACAGACTTACTCATAAATGTTATATTTTTTACTATTTTTAAGAATGGATAATTGTTGGATGGCAGAGGATGACCGAACGAGTAGTAAATACCTTTTAGTAGTAAAAACCCTAAACCCTAATACCTTTTATGTTGTTCAATTTTGTTTTAAGTGTCTTCATTTTTGTGTGACTTGATATACTCAGGATGAGAGAACGGTTAAGTGACAGCTTCCATAATAAGACATCTATAAGGAATGATCAGAACAACATCATTGACTCTTGTACGGGGACTCATTTACCTAGCATTAGTCCACAAGGTTTTTGGAAAGCTTTGAACCTGTCATCCAGTAATCGCTCCAAAATTTTTTTAGCTTCCCTTCCACCTAATGTTCAAAATGATAGACCAAGGAAATTCAATAACACTGTTGCTAGCTCTGCTGTTACAAGAACACCTTATGATGGACAAGGTAATCATATCATCACATTTATAGTGCTGCATTTAATGATATATAATTTCTATATATGTTGTATGCTTTATGAATGAATGCTCAGGTCAACGACATCAACAACGGGTGCCTAATGGCAATGCTTCGATGTCCAATCATTCAAGAAGAGTAGACAGTAGAGATGCCAATAGTCAAAATAGCCATGCATTTCATGATCACATGGAGCAAAATGGCCTATCTGATCACTATGATGAGTTATTAAATGCTACAACAACACCTTCTGATGGGCTAGGTAATCGGTTAATTCATTGCATATATAGTGTTGCCTTTAGTGATATATAATTTCCATTTATGTTGTATCCTTTATGAATGAATGCTCAGGTCAAAGACATCGACCACGGGTGCCTAATGGCAATGCTTCAGTGTCCAATCATTCTAGAAGAGTAGACACTAGAGCTGCCAATAGCCAAAGCAACCATCCATTTCATGACCACATGGAGCAAAATGACCTCTTTGATCACCATCAAGAGTCATTGAATGCTACAACAACATCTTCTGATGGGCTAGGTAATTGGTTAATTCATATCATTGCATTCATAGTGTTGCATCTAAAGATATATAATTTCCATTTATGTTGTATCCTTTATGAATGAATGCTCAGGTCAAAGACATCGACCCCCGGTGCCTACTGTCAATGTTCCCGTGTCCAATCAATCAAGAAGAGTAGAGAGTAGAGCTGGAAATAGCCAAAATAGCAATGTATTTCAAGAAACCATGGAGCAAAATGATGTCTCTGATCCCCATGATGAGTCGTTGAATGCTACACCAACACCTACTGATGTGCTAGGTATTCGGTTTATTCATATCATTGCATTTATAGTGCTGCATCTAATGATATATAAATGAATGCTTAGGTCAAAGACATCGCACACGTGACCGAACACAATGTTTGCAAGTCTGGAAAAGAAAGGCCAGTGATCAAATTCCCATTGAGATAAATCAATTTGGAGAACCAGTGGGTAAAACCCAATGTCACTTATCAAGTTTTTTGACAACCATTGCAAGAGATCCCAATCTTTGTCCATTAAACTACGAGGACTGGAGACAATTTCCAGCAAATAAAAAAGAATCCATATGGAATTTTGTTAAGGTACAATATTAAAATTTATTTTTAAATGGTTAAATGAAGCTTCTAATTGATATCCTTATTGTCGTCACCATCATGATGGACATAGAATTAAAGGAGTGGACAATGAAGAGACTGGGAAAGAAATGGAAGGACCACAAGTGGGAGTTACGGAAACTATACTTCATAGAAGATAGTCCATATGAACAACAACTTGAACAAGTTGTTCCCCACGTGGAAACTGTTGACCTAGGTGTCGCACATTGCCCATATTTTGATAATGACTTAACCATTCCATTCATATGTATCTAACAAATCTATTTGAGATCATTGCAGATATTAGATACAAGAAAAGAATCTCCTTTATCTCCAAAGCTACTCTTCCGGCACATGCAAAACATGTGACTTTTAACCGCTTTGTAATATAGCCCTTAGAGGCTTAGAACATTTTATGTAATCACTCATAATCATGTTTTGCATTGTATCTAAGATGGATAAAATGATTGGGACTCAAAAATCCATCGTTTGTACAGTTTATGAAAATTCCAAAATACCCTTAACAGGGATTTTGTCGGCCGAATTCCAAACTCGGCCGATCCATATATTCTGGAATTTTCTGGGCTGTCGGCCGAGTTGCCTTTAATGAAACTCGGCCGATCGGACTGTACTGGAATGCAGAAAAAGCAATTCCAACCGTTGGAGGAGTTGGTGGGACTCAAAATAGATCCGTTGCAAGTTGTAAAACGGCTAGTTTGTGCCACTTAACTCTCCCAACCTCAAAGGGACACCCTCAACTATAAATAGGACCTCTTGGACTTCATTCCAAGGTTGCTCATTCACATATGCTTGGTCCTAGCCTTAGTTGAGTGGTTTCTAATCCTTTGAGCCCCTTTCTCTCTCTACCTTCAAAGCAAATTCGTGAGTATGAGTGAGTTAGGATCCCATGTATGAGAGCTATCATTTGTAATCTTGTAAAGCTCTCCTTTCCACTTCTCCCATCTCCATTCTCTATGAAGATTGATTGAAGTTTCTTCTCCGAGTGAAAGAGAAGAAGGTTGCTGTTCTTCCCCAAGTGAAGGAGAAGAAGGCTAGCTGCTCCTGGCCTCCAAGTGAAGGAGGAAGGTGCTAAAGCTCTCCAAGTGAAGGAGAGGTGCAAGGCAAAGCTCAAGCAAGATAGGTAAATCCTGCAAGGCCGAAGACTAGAGCAAGAGTGGGTAATTCCTTTGAAGAAGGTGGAAGACTACTTGCTTGGTGGGTAAGTCCTTGGTGAGGTAGAAGATCTTGGCTTGATATATAAGTCCTTGGATGGTTGGTAGTTGTAGCTTGTAATCTTATTGTGTGATATATATAAGAGAACCAAGTTACAAATCCTAGAGCCTAACCAACTCTAGGTAGTGGACTGACATTGCTCCTAAGTTTAGGACATGGAACCACTCTAAACCACCTGTCCAAGTGCATGCTTTCCTTGTCTCTTATCCTTGCTTTGTATGCTAATTTAGGACATCAAATTGCTGTTTTGAATTAAGTTCTGCACTTAATATAATTTGGTGGTCTAATCACTTTTGTGAAGTTTGTGAAGCTCTATTCAACCCCCCCTTCTAGAGCCCATTGATCCAACAAGTGGTATCAGAGCAGGTCTTCTCCAAGCTACTTCAACAAGTAGGAGAAGATGGGCGATTCAGCTCTTGGGTCACTCAATCTTGAAGGAAGCTTCTCCATGAGACCCCCGGTCTTCGACGGCACAAACTTCCTATATTGGAAGAGAAGGATGCAATTCTACATCCAAGGCGTGAGCTACGAGATGTGGAAGATAGTCCATCTCAAGTATGAAGAGCCGAAGGGGAACATCACCACGTGGACGGAAGATGAGATGAAGCGTGCTCAACTCAATGCTAAAGCTGTGAGCATCATCTACGCCGCCCTTTCACCATCAGAATTCAACCGCATCTCTTCTTGGGACACGGCGCATGAGATTTGGCATAAGTTGTGTGTCACCTATGAAGGGACGGAGCAAGTCAAGGAGGCCAAGGTCTATATGCTCGGCGGCCTACTTGAGAACTTCAAGATGGGGAAGAATGAAAGAGTTGCGGACATGTACACAAGGTTGAATGTCATCTTGAACAGTCTTGCAGCCCTTGGAAGTGTCATGGATAGAGGTACCATCAATGCAAATATCTTGAGATCTCTTCCAAAGAGATGGGAGCCAAAGGTCACTTCAATTGAAGAAGTCTACAAGCTGAGCGAGTTGTCAACCGAGGAGCTGGTTGGTAATCTCCAAGCACATGAACCAAGGCTCGACAAGCAAGAGGAAGAGGAGAAAAGAGAAGAGAAGGAGTCCAAGAAGATGAAGGACACAGCCTTCAAAGCTCAAGTTGAAGAAATGATGCGGCAACAACAACTTGCCATGAAGTCTCCCTGCCCTTCCTCAAGCGAAGATGAAGGTGCAAATGATCATGAAGCCAACTATTCAAAAGGAAGACACTTCAAGGGCAAGCCATCATCCTCCACTCCTAGATGCTACGAGTGTGGTCAAAAGGGCCACTACAAGAATGACTGCCCAAAAGCCAAGAAGGGCTATCATAAGAGCAGCCACAAGAAGGATGACAAATACAAAAGAGAAGCCAAGTACAAGAAGAAGAACAAGAAGGAGAGAAGACCCAAAGATGCAGCTCATGCGGCATGGGAGGAGTCCTCTACTTCAAGTTCCTCAAGCTCCGAGGATGGTGAATGTCACCTTGCACTCATGGCTTCTACTAGTGAATAAGTAATTGAGGTAAGTGAGGTAAGTAAGGTAAGTGATGAAAGTTTACTTGATTTATCTAAGGAAACCCTCATTGAAATGCTTAATGATTGTCAATCATCTTTTGCTAAATGTAAAGCTAAAAGAAAAAGATTAGGAAAGATAATTGATGATCTCTATGCCAAGATTGACATTCTAGATCAAAATGAGAAATTACATCTTGATAGCATAGATTCTTTACAAGGGCAATTTCTAGACCTTGAACTTCAATATAATGGAGTAGAGGTTGAGAATGGTACTTATCTTAAAACTATTGAAAATCTTAAGATAGAGAACCAAAATTGCCTAGATGAGCTAGATGTTCTAAAAACTGAAAATGTTGAACTTAAGCTTATTGATGATGCTAGGAGAGATGAAGTGTATGCTTATCAAAGGGAAATTGTAGTCCTTAAATCTGAAAATGCTAAACTTCTTGCACAAACAAATGATTTATCTTCTAGACCTATCTTGCCTAGAAATGAAGTTGCAAACTTAACTCTTGAAAAAGACTCTCTTCTTACTAAAGCCCTCTGTCTTGAGGCCGACCTTTTGCATGCTAGAGAAGATCTTGCTAGTTTATCTACTACCATTACAAATCTTAGTGATGATAATGCTAAATTAAGATCTACTTTGCAAAGGTTTCTTTCGGGTAAGAAGTCTCTAAATGATGTTCTAGAGCACTCTACCAAACAAGTTGGTACTAGTGGTCTAGGATACAATGCGACTACTCCAAAAGGTAATAAGAAGAAAAAGGGTAAGAAAAAGAGTGTGGAAACTCCAATTTTCAATGGAGAGTCTTTCGGCTCTAAAAATCCCATGGTATGTATGCATTGCAAATGTGATGATCATTATTCTACCTATTGTCCTTACAAGCCTAAGGGGACCAACCCAAATATGAAATGGGTCCCCAAGCTAACCCCGGACCCCAAAGTTTGAGTTGGGTTCCGACATCCTCTTTTCTTGCAGGTCACAAAGAAATGGATTGTTGATAGTGGCTGCTCTAAGCACATGACTGGAGAAATCAGCCATTTCAACAAAATTGTGAAGAAGAAAGGAGGATCGGTAACCTTTGGGGACAACAAAAAGGGTAAGGTTATAGGTGAGGGTGATGTAGGTAATGATTTGTGCATTAAAAATGTTTTGCTTGTTGATGGCCTACATCACAACTTAATTAGTGTTAGCCAATTATGTGATAATGGTTATCTTGTGCTCTTTACTTCCTTAGAATGCTTGCTTCTAGATTCCCTGTCCTATAATGTCATATATAAGGGAACTAGAAATGGTAATCTATATGTGATTGTTCTTGATGCTTTAAAGCCCATACTAAATAGATGCTTAGTCGTGGATAAAAACGATCTTTCGCTTTGGCATCGACGTTTGGGTCATGTGAACTTGCATCAAATGAAGAAACTGAACAAAAAGGACTTGGTTCGAGGACTTCCCAAATTGGATTTTGAAAAGGATGAGGAATGTCAACCTTGTACTCAAGGGAAACAAACCAAATCCTCCTTCAAATCCAAAGGAGTCATGAGTACCAAGAGAGTTCTAGAGCTTCTTCATATTGATCTCTTCGGACCTATGAGAACACAAACGCTTCACGGCTCCAAGTATTGTCTTGTTATTGTCGATGATTTTTCTAGATTTACTAGGACTTTCTTTCTCGTTTCTAAAAGTGATACACTCGATGTTTTCTCGAGCTTTTGTAAACGAGTTGAAAACGAAGCTTCTTGTCATGTTGTTTCCATCCGTAGTGATCATGGGGGAGAGTTTGAAAATGATCTTTTTGAACGTTTTTGTGAAAAATCGGGTTATTCGCACAATTTCTCTTCTCCTCGCACACCCCAACAAAATGGAGTTGTTGAGAGGAAGAATAGATCGCTACAAGAGATGGCCAGGACCATGTTTCTTGAGTATGACACTCCTAATAAGTTTTGGGCTGAAGCCGTTAGCACCTCATGTTTTGTGCAAAACCGAGTTTTCACTCATCCGACTTTTAAGAAAACCCCCTATGAACTATGGCGTGGTAGGAAGCCGTCAATTGATTTCTTTCATGTGTTTGGATGTCCATGTTTTGTTTTGAACACCAAGGACTCTCTCGACAAGTTTGATCCAAAATCCTACAAGGCTTTCTTCCTAGGCTATAGCACTACTAGCAGGGCTTTTAGAGTGTTTAACATTGAACTATCTAAAATAGAAGAATCTATAAATGTTAAATTTATTGAAACTAACCCTGGTATTGGCAAGCATTTGGGTGATGATGATGTTGCAGATGAAATCATTCCTATCTTAAAAGAGCTCAACATCAAAGACAAAGACAAGCAGGTTGAAGAAGAAGAAAAAGAAGAAGAAAGAAAGGATCCTACTCCCCGCTTTGCAAAGAATCACCCCAAGGAGTTGATCATTGGCAACCCGTTTGAAAGAGTGAGGACACGAGCTGCACACAACAAAGAACAAGCAGACAGTGCCTTCATCTCTCAACTGGAGCCAAAGAACATCAAAGAGGCCCTTGGCGATGATGAGTGGATCCTTGCCATGCAAGAAGAGCTTGAACAGTTCGAGAAGAACCGTGTGTGGACCTTAGTGCCAAGACCAAATGATAGAAAGATCATCGGTACCAAATGGGTCTACCGCAACAAGCTTGATGAGCAAGGAAAAGTGGTAAGGAACAAAGCAAGGTTAGTAGCACAAGGTTACAATCAACAAGAAGGTATTGATTTTGATGAAACCTATGCTCGTGTTGCTAGATTAGAATCTATTCGTATGCTACTTGCCTTTGCTAGTTATAAAAATTTCTTGCTTTATCAAATGGATGTTAAAAGTGCGTTTTTAAATGGTACAATCGAGGAGGAAGTATATGTTGCTCAACCTCCAGGCTTTGAAAATGATAAGTTACCCAATCATGTCTATTTCTTGCAAAAAGCTCTCTACAGACTCAAACAAGCACCTCGAGCTTGGTATGAGAAATTAAAGAACTTTTTGTTAGATAACGGGTATATCATGGGCAAAGTTGATTGTACTTTGTTTCTAAAACACACTTCCACCCATTTTCTCATAATTCAAATATATGTTGATGATATTATATTTGGCGGAACTGACCTTGATCTTTGCAAAGAGTTTGGTTCTCTTATGCAGAGTGAATTCGAGATGAGTATGATGGGTGAGCTGACCTTCTTCCTCGGCTTCCAAATCAAACAAACCAAGGAGGGTAACTTCATCAACCAAGGCAAATACACACTTGAACTTCTTAAATGCTTTGGGATGGAGAACATGAAGCCAATGGATACACCCATGTCAAACACTGCCAAACTTGACAAGGATGAAGAAGGTGAGAAGGTAGATGAGAAGCTCTATAGAGGTATGATCGGAAGTTTACTTTACTTAACTGCCTCTAGACCTGATATAATGTTTAGTGTTGGCTTGTGTGCTCGCTTTCAATCAAGCCCTAGGAAATCACATCTTATTGCTGTCAAGAGGATTTTGAGGTACTTAGCCAAAACTCCAAATTTTGGACTATGGTACCCTAAGTCAAGGGACTTTACTCTTGTAGCATATAGTGATGCTGACTACGCAGGTTGCTTGATTGATAGAAAGTGCACAAGTGGCACTTGCTTCCTCTTGGGACCATGCTTGGTGTCTTGGTTCTCTAAGAAACAGAGCACAGTGGCATTATCAACTACCGAAGCTGAATACATTGCAGCCGGAAGTTGTTGTGCCCAGGTCCTATGGATGAAGCAAATGCTCCAAGACTTTAACATTCATTTTGATGCTTCTCCTATTTTCTGTGATAACACTAGTGCAATAAATCTTTCTTATAATCCAATATTGCATAGTAGAGCTAAACACATAGAAGTTCGCCATCATTTTCTCCGTGATCACATTGTCAAAAAGGATATTTATATCACACATGTGGATACGGAAAATCAGTTGGCCGACATTTTCACTAAACCGCTTGCTAGAGAACAATTTAATTTTATTAGATCAAAATTGCTCATAATCTCTCTTAATGATGTTGACTTGCTCTCTAATTAGTTGGTTACATCTTATGTGTGTTGCTCTTGCTTATAAATGCTTTGATTGCTAAAAATGCTTGTTTTTGATAAAATTTCTCTTGTTTCTATCTCTTCTTCAGGCTTTTCTCACAAATCGGGTTTTAATCGACAAATAGTACCCTATGATGATGGGAATGTGCCTAAATATGCTTAATATACAATGTAGTCCAACCAGAAAAATTGCTTTCGGTCATTTGAGGCTAGGGCTAGATTTTAGTTTTTCCACATCAGGGATTCTGTCGGCCGAGTTGGAAACTCGGCCGATCGGTCGGGCACAGGGCACCTGTGTGTTCTGTCGGCCGAGTTTCCTCTCCCTGGAACTCGGCCGATCGACGGCAGACTGGTTTAATATATATAGGAATCGGCCGACTTGCTCCCTCTCAACTAGAGCAAAGTCGACCGAACCCTAGACGCCCAGTAAGACCCTTCCTCCCCTGGTGCTCCTCTCTCTCTCTCCGGCCGTTTTTCTTCCCAAATCGACCTGTTCGTGTGTTCTTGCTGCTCTTGGCGTGCCACCTGCTCTCTCTCTCCGCGTGGATCGGCTCCCTCTCCTCGTTCTCCTCTCCAATGAGGTCCCAACGCCGGAAACGTGCCGTTCCCACCCCTGCTCCTGCGGTTCCTCTTGCGCCTAGGTATATGGTGTTTGATAATCTTTCTTTTGTTGACAATGCTGCTATTGCTCGCTACAAAGAGCTCCTTCCTCGCTCTCCCTTTCCTTTTCGAGCTCTTTATCAGCCCCATAGCTTTCATGCTGACCTTTTCGAAGCTTGTCAACTCTTTCGCACACATCATCTTGAAGCTCTTTGTATTGAGGATGCCCGTTTTTATAACCTAAAATACAGCTCCAAAGCTGTACGTCAATTCTACGCTAACTTGCGGTGGAATTACGACTCCTTGGTTCCCCCTTCGGACACCTCAATCGTTTTGACGTCTATGATTGCCGACCAACCTTTCCATATTACTGAACGCTCGTTCAATCTCTATCTCAATGGCAATGTTGGCACGGCTTCGTGGATTACCGATTACCCTGCTTATCTTGATCTCTTGTATCCCGAGGACGTCTATAAGACCATTGAGGTTGACTTGACTGATATTCATAAGTTTCTCAAGCAACCCGATTTTCCTTATAGAAAGAAGGGCACTCTGCCATCTTCTGCCCTGTCCTCTCCTCGCCGTGTCTTGGCGTTCGTTCTCAGTTGCAATGTCCATCCAAAGAAGAATCAAACGGACATCGCTGAGAATACAGCTATGATGATGTATCTGCTTTTGAACAACCAAGGAGTCAAATGGGCTCGTTACATCCTTCACCATATGACTTGTTTTGACTCGGGAAAGAACACCAAGGGCACGCATCTTCCATATCCTGCCCTAATTTGTGGTCTTTTCCAGCATGCCACTGGAAAATCTCTCTTTTCCGATTTTCTCTACCGCCCTGATCGTAAGGGAGTTTACATCAGTGAGACCACTCTTCAAAAGAGTGTCCCTACCTCTGGTGCATCATCTTCTTCTGCTCCACCTCCACCTCCATCATCATCTGCTGCACCTCCTCCCCCACCCTCCACAGCTGCACCACCTCCTCCTGAGCCATCTTTCCGACCTCCTCCGCAGCCGGCTTTTGCTGACTTCCATGTCTCCAATGAGGCCCTCATGGGGTACCTCATGCATCAGCAAGCCTACAACATGCAGGTCCAGCAACATCACCATCAGGATCTGTGCCACATCATGTCGTCCATGTCTTTGTCTTGCCCTCAGCCCTACCCCACCTACGAGCCCTACCCCGGTGGTGACTACGCTTCTTTTGCGTATAGTCAGTTTTATCCTCCTCCACCCCCTTCTGCTTCCGCTGATCACTCTACAGGTGGATACTCTCCTCCGGTTCTGGCGCTCCCAAGTGGCCGTTTGTCTGAGCTTCTGGCCCAATACACCTCTTCTGCTCCCCCTATTGAGGTTGCCTATGAGTTACATGCTCTAGGCATGTCTTGGGCCGAGCAAAGTGCGAGGTGGCCCGGGCGTGCTTTTGGTCCTCCAGACGAGGATATGGCTGACCAGGAGGATGCTGAGACTGACGCTGATGAGGCTACTGCGACGGATGCCGAAGACGAGGATGACGATGACGATGCCGATGCTGAAGACGAGGCTACACCAGCTGCTGCTCCTCCTTCAGATGATGGAGATGAGGACTACCAGCCCGACGAGGACATGGAGGCTGCCGTTGATGATGTTGACATAGATTAGTGTAGCTTAGAGTTGATGTGTCTAGTTTAGTCTCAGATGACCATGATATATCTTTTTGGACTATGATTGTATTATTTACATTAGGCACATCATCTGAGTTGTACTATTGCTACTCCGTTTGTCCGTGTAGTTTTTGTCTTATGTTTGCTTTTGGAAACACTTTGTATGGCTTATCTTATAGTGTGTTCCATATTTTGATGAATGACAGGTTTTTGCTTTCGTGCTTTATCTTGATATTTATCTATTTCTCTATGTTTTGGTTGATTGAGTGTTTGGAGAAGACCTTGCTTTTATGCTCTTCTACCCCCCTGCCTTTTTGAGATGACAAAGGGGGAGAAAGACCTCAATCATATTGTTTTTATTGCTTGTATGGTTCTTTTCTTGTCTATAAACTGAAATGCATCTAGACTTGTTTAGAATCATATAGTATCTATATATGCTATGTCTGCTTGTGTGTTAACTAACTATGCAGGAACGAGTAAGCATGAATTGAGGGGGAGCATTACAAATTGATCATATTTGCATCCCCTTGCAATTCCCTAAAGAAAAGGTATAATTTTCACATTCTTTTCAATATGTTGAGGAATGGTTTGTCATTGTCAAAAAGGGGGAGAATGTTGACCTAGGTGTCGCACATTGCCCATATTTTGATAATGACTTAACCATTCCATTCATATGTATCTAACAAATCTATTTGAGATCATTGCAGATATTAGATACAAGAAAAGAATCTCCTTTATCTCCAAAGCTACTCTTCCGGCACATGCAAAACATGTGACTTTTAACCGCTTTGTAATATAGCCCTTAGAGGCTTAGAACATTTTATGTAATCACTCATAATCATGTTTTGCATTGTATCTAAGATGGATAAAATGATTGGGACTCAAAAATCCATCGTTTGTACAGTTTATGAAAATTCCAAAATACCCTTAACAGGGATTTTGTCGGCCGAATTCCAAACTCGGCCGATCCATATATTCTGGAATTTTCTGGGCTGTCGGCCGAGTTTCCAACTCAGCCGATCCCTGTTCGGTCGAGTTTCAATGATAGGAAACTCGGCCGATCCACTGGTTGGTCAAGACTGAAGGTCGACCGATCGGTCGAGTTTCCCCATGGAAACTCGGCCGACAGTCTGCCTCTCAGACTTGTCGCCTAGTGTGTCGGCCGAATTGCCTTTAATGAAACTCGGCCGATCGGACTGTACTGGAATGCAGAAAAAGCAATTCCAACCGTTGGAGGAGTTGGTGGGACTCAAAATAGATCCGTTGCAAGTTGTAAAACGGCTAGTTTGTGCCACTTAACTCTCCCAACCTCAAAGGGACACCCTCAACTATAAATAGGACCTCTTGGACTTCATTCCAAGGTTGCTCATTCACATATGCTTGGTCCTAGCCTTAGTTGAGTGGTTTCTAATCCTTTGAGCCCCTTTCTCTCTCTACCTTCAAAGCAAATTCGTGAGTATGAGTGAGTTAGGATCCCATGTATGAGAGCTATCATTTGTAATCTTGTAAAGCTCTCCTTTCCACTTCTCCCATCTCCATTCTCTATGAAGATTGATTGAAGTTTCTTCTCCGAGTGAAAGAGAAGAAGGTTGCTGTTCTTCCCCAAGTGAAGGAGAAGAAGGCTAGCTGCTCCTGGCCTCCAAGTGAAGGAGGAAGGTGCTAAAGCTCTCCAAGTGAAGGAGAGGTGCAAGGCAAAGCTCAAGCAAGATAGGTAAATCCTGCAAGGCCGAAGACTAGAGCAAGAGTGGGTAATTCCTTTGAAGAAGGTGGAAGACTACTTGCTTGGTGGGTAAGTCCTTGGTGAGGTAGAAGATCTTGGCTTGATATATAAGTCCTTGGATGGTTGGTAGTTGTAGCTTGTAATCTTATTGTGTGATATATATAAGAGAACCAAGTTACGAATCCTAGAGCCTAACCAACTCTAGGTAGTGAACTGACATTGCTCCTAAGTTTAGGACATGGAACCACTCTAAACCACCTGTCCAAGTGCATGCTTTCCTTGTCTCTTATCCTTGCTTTGTATGCTAATTTAGGACATCAAATTGCTGTTTTGAATTAAGTTCTGCACTTAATATAATTTGGTGGTCTAATCACTTTTGTGAAGTTTGTGAAGCTCTATTCAACCCCCCCTTCTAGAGCCCATTGATCCAACAGAAACGTCTCAATGGAAATTTCTTGTGGATTATTGGAGGAGCAATAAAGGAAAGGTAATTTTTTGTATCTATTAATTGATATTTAATTTACCTCACAGATAATTATTATGGACAATACTGCAATTTTTTTCCAGAGAGGAAGTGTATAACTAACAAGACAAGAAGAAAATTTCAAAAGGTTAGCCACACAACAGGAACCAAGTCATTTGCTTGTCTAAAACATGATGTAAGTTAGTCAATATTGTGATCCAATTGGACAATTTGGAGACATCCATTTAAATGGTGTTAGCAATAACCTTGTTTGAATGATACAATTGGAGAAGGAAACATGTGAGGAAGTTGATACCATTGAGTTTTTTGAGAAAACTCATCGTAAAAAAGATGGGAGCATAGTCGATATTGAATCCACCAAAATTTTGGTACAAGGATTCCTATCCGATAGTATTATGTTACATTTACTACATAAAAACATTTATATGTTTGGTATAAAATTCATCTCCTATGTTTTGTTGTGTGTAAGAAAAATTTTCTGAGGTAGGTGACGAGCTGCGAAGAAACCAACCTGATGTTACTTCGGCTGAAATTTATAGGCAGGTTATGGGAGAAGAGAGACCAGGATATGTTCATGGTTATGGACTTGGACCATCACCTTCTTATATCTGGGGCAAGAACCATAAATCCCGAGAAGCTGATGAAGCGCAAAGGAAACATTTCCAGGATTAGCTTGAACAACAACAGATGGAATTTGAAGCTAAAATTCAAGAACAAAATGCAAAAATAGAGCAGATACTAGCCTTGTCTAGAGCAGGAAACAATCAATCAACACAACATGTACACACTGGCCAAGTATGAATACATTTTATACGAGATGTGTGGTATCAATTATTTTCCATGTTGAATTTTGATGGCCTTATGACAAGGATAAAATAATTGTGCAGATCAGAATGAGACATTCAACAATTTATAAGGGACAAGTATGTTTGTATTTGTGTAAATTGCACATCATTCTACGTTTATATAATTTTTTTTATTTAAATTGTATTTTGTTTATAGGAAGTGTATGTGATGAGTATCACATATGAAGATGATAAAGTTGCAATCGGTCGAGTATCTGAGGTTGACCCCTTGCAAATGGTGGGAGGTGCAATTTTAGGCTCATCATGTGTTGGTGTTTATGTAGAGGTTGTGGTGATGGCCAACGAACCTCTGGTCAGACCTTCTGAGCAATATCAATATATGGATGAAGTTATTGGCAATGTCATAGCATGGCCGAAATCACATTTACTGCCAAAGTGAGCATACAGTATTGCTTATAATATGACATAATTGAAAACAAAACTAGTATCTAAAGTCATTTCCATTTGTTGCAGGTCATGAAGTGTAAAGATAGATAATTGCATTCTTGGATACTGTGTAGAGAGATGAAAGCTATAGTTGTGTTTCTTTGATCCACTTTTTATTAGTACATAGTGATCCATATACTGTTGTTTCATGTCCATTGTCATAGACAATGTTGCCAAATGACAATCCATTTTTGCTTTTAGCTATGAGTAGTGTCTTACCTTCTTGTGTGTGACATTTACACAACATATTTTGTTTTGAACTGTTGAATGTGAATGTCTTTTTTTGCTTCCTAAGTCAATAGTTCTTTGTAAATTTTTCTTTCATAACTTGATCACATGTTGCATGATAGCTTACTAAGTCAATATTTCTCTGAAGAATTGTGCATTTTGTGCCTTCCACAACAAACAACATGTCACTGTCTAAAATGTCGGTGGTATCTAAAAGTAGTATCTAAGGTAGTATTGCAGCCTAGCCAAAGTGGTTTTTAGCTATGAGCAGTGTTTTTGGAATCTTGTGTGTGAGATTTACACAACATATTTTGCTGTGGTGATTCACCTCAATATGGTTTGTGGTTGAGATTCTATGATTCCTCAATATTTAGGCTATTAAGATGTCTGAAATGTAACTGAGATATTTTAGTCGCATGCTTCTATGCATCCTAATTTCTCTGCAGAGGTACATCAAGTCATTTTCAACATTTCCATGGTACAACAAGTCATTTTCAACATTTCCATACTCTGCTTTGGTTAAGAAGTCAAGGAAGAAGCCTCAAGAAATAATGGGTGCTCTTAGTAATATCGGTTCCTCCATGTTCCCTTAATTGTTAAAACAACATCTACAATAATACCCTTTCTGTAACATGTGGTTGTGATGCAGGCCCTAAAAGCCACTAACTATGGTAAGGATCCTCTGCTAAGATCATGTACAGAGAATGACCTTAAATATCCAAGTACAGAGCTACTGTTAGGACTCAAAAAGGCATGTTTTTTGAGATCAAAGGCCACCCTTGAGAGCTAAGGTTGTCATCTCATCTCTTGTGAAAGCCTTCAGCTCAGCTCTTTTGATTGGCCTTTAATCTCCAAGAACAGATCTGTTGTTAGGACTCAAAGATGGGATTCCTCGCCCTGGAACTGGTCTTACATGAATTCCAACAAAATGGTGCATGCTTACATGTTCTTGATGTATTGTAGCCTAGCCAACATTGGTTTCCAGTTTTGTTTTGGGTTGTTTTAAGGATTCCTGGATAAGGTATATTTCACTACTTCACTTTGCTTTTTTTTTTTCAGTTGAAGGAGATAGTGAATCTGTTCTAGAAACACTTCTTGCTTATCAGGGGATAGTGAATCGATTCCTGGTGGCCATGTTAGTATACATTTGAAGACCTGAAGCCTCCTGCTGATCTACATAGTCAACTTGCATCTTTTGTTGTTAGTTGTTTATTACACGTGGTGGTTTCCATGACTGGTGATGGTGTCAATGATGCATCTGCTCTGAAAGTGGCAGACATTGGTATTGCCATGGGAATTGCTGGAACTAAGGTAAGTATATTCTCTATATGTCAATTTGTATATCTATCTTCTTGTCTTTTAGTAATTATTATCGATAATGATTGTTTCTTCTCTTTTTATGTGTCAGTCCAGGTTACCAAGGAGGCTTCAGACATGGTTCTTGTTGATGATAACTTCAGTACAATAGTTATTGCAGTTGGCAAAGGGAGATCTATCTATAACAACATGAAGGCCTTCATCAGGTTTTGCTCTTATTAATCATTATATGCTTTCTTACCTTACTAAAAATCTTTCAACTTATTATGTATAGACTATAGTTTTATGAGAACCCTAGACGACATTGAGTTTGATAACCATCTTTTTCTTTTTACATAATCGTCAAGATTGTCAGCTTTGCACCCTTTCTATCATGTTCTTAGTTGTGTGCTTAGCTGAATGTCTACAGCTTTGCTGCATGGCAAACTCTATTCAGCTGACATAATGTGAATGGTACAGTTGAAATTATCACCATTGTCGAACTTATTAGGAAAGGTGAGATGGTGGGTTCTTCTGCGGCTTCCCTTCTTGCCAAACTCGGCATCAGGCCCTTCTCATATGGAATGGTTGTGCTGTCAGTTTATGACAGTGGATCTATATTCAACCCTGAGGTCCTTTGATGTATTGCAGCCTAGCCAAAGTGGTATCTAAAAGTAGTATCTAAAGTAGTATGTTCTGCTTAAATTCTGATGTCCAACTTACTAACAATGATGATCACCTTTTGCCTTGCCTTAATGTAGGTGTATGCAATCAGAGTTTCATTTTTATGCAATCCTCTTCACTAACAGTGCTGCTAGTTCTGCTGTTACCGATATGTTGACAATGACTTTGTGTACCTCTACAGTTTTGCATACTAATTTCTCAACACAGGTACATGAATTCATTGTCAACATGTCAGAACTATGCTCTGGTGAAGAAGTCTACGAAGAAGCCTCAAGGAAGAATGGTTTCTCCAAGAGATTAAAGGCCATTCTCAAGAGATAAGGTTGTAAATGTATTTTTGCTTCCTACTCTGGAAAGTCTTCTTGCATGTTTTGCAGTTGCTTGTTTTTTACATGTGGTGGTTGCCATGACTGGTGATGGTGTTAATGATGCACCTACTCTGAAAATGGCAGACATTGGTATTGCCATGGGAATTTCTGGAACTGAGGTGATTATATTCGCTATGGGAATTTGTATATCTATCTTCTTGTCTTTTAGTAATTATTATCGATAATGATGTTTCTTCTCTTTTTATGTGTCAGTCTAGGTTGCCAAGGAGGCTTCAGACATGGTTCTTGCTGATGATAACTTCAGTACAATATTTATTGTAGTTGACGAAGGGAGATCTATCTATAACAACATGAAGGCCTTCACCAGGTTTTGCTCTTATTAATCATTTTATGCTTTCTTACCTTACTTAAATTCTTTCAACTTATTTTGTATAGACTATAGTTTTATGAGAACACTGGATGAGATTGAGTTTGATTATAATCTTTTGCTTTTACATAATTGTCAAGATTGTCAGCTTTACCCCCTTTCTATAATCTACTTAGTTGTGTGCTTAGCTAAATGTCTAAAGCTTTGCTGCGTGGCAAACTCTATTCAGATGACATAATGTGAATGGTACATTTGAAATTATCACCCATGTCAAACTTATTAGGTGAGAAGGTGGGTTCTTGTGAGGCTGCCCTTCTTGCAAAGCTCGACATTAGGCCCTTCTCATATGGACTGGTTGTGATGTCAGTTTATGACAGTGGATCTGTATTCAGCCCTGAGGTCCTTGACCTTACTGAAGATGACCTTATTTATAAATATGGCAATGGTGCTATCTTCCCTGATACTATCTTATTGCATGCTAGTGTTGTAAGTTTTTTTGTCTTACATTTGCATGCAAGTGCTCAACTTTTTTCTCACTTCATGGCAGGATCCTAGCAAGTTTGTAGTTGTTGCTGCCCCTGCTGCTGCTTTAGGCTATGTAGTTGCACCTGCGGCTTCTGCTGCCAAGGTGGAAGAGAAGAAGGAAGAACCTACTGAGTTGATGACTTTATGGCCGAATTATCATATGCTATCACTGCAGCTGAGAAGAAGGATGAACCTTCATTGCAATGTAGCTGATCTAATCCTACAGAAGCTCACAACTACTTGGAATGCTAGAATGGAGCTGTATGTTTTTGTAAGAAAATGAGTTTGTATTCCTTTGGGGGCCTCCAAGTGCAAATTGAGTTGATATCCAGTTAGTGATCATGTCTAGAATATGTATCATATATAGTCATATGTGATGGTGTTGTATTGAATATAAGGGGCAAGGTAAAATGTCCTCCCCATGTAATTGTCATTTGATTATAAATAAAAAAGTTCAATACTTCTGGAAAAATGTGTTCGGCTTCAATTGGCATTCAATTAGAAAACTTGATCATGGACTACAAATTGACTGACTAAAATCCATAAAAAAATAGTAATGCAGAACTAGTATGTCATTACTGGCTTTTTTCATAAGCCACTACATTCAATCAAACTGTTTTATACAACAACATTATACAAAACAGTGGCATTTGTATAAAAGGCAAATGATGGATAGTGGATTTTCTATAAATGCCAAATGATGGTTTAGTGGCCTTTATGTGGCATTTATTTGAAGCCACTAAAGACAAACCTTTAGTGGCTTTTACAACTTAAGCCACTATCTTCCTAGTGGCATTGGTGCTAGATGCATTTTTTTAAATGTCAACAAATGCCGCTAAACCTGTTTACTGGATTTTTTTAGTGGCATTTCTGAAAGGCCACTAATTAGTATGTTTGCTATAGTGTCCTCTCCTCATCTGTCACCTCCATGTTAGGAGAACACCTCAACAACTCCATGAATCTTGGCTCATATTCATTGATCGTCATGGGTCCTTCCCTGATCTTCTCAAACTGAGAGATCTTCTCATCAAGATAGATATGCCAAAAGTATCTGGTGATGAACTCTCATCTAAACTCCTCCCAACTAATATCAACACCTAACCGTTTCTCCTCCTCAATGGCCCACCAATGGCCAATACTCCCCTTTAGAAGATACATCACATGCTTCACCTTATCATCCTTGGGGATGCTAATGATCTTTGAAGGCCTTCTTTAGCTCTGTCAAACAAAGATCTGCATCCGCTGGATCCTCTATACCAACATACTCCATAGATTTGACATGCCTCAACCTCTCAATGGTCCTAGTCTGGGGGATAGACATCCTATCTGTCATATGCATTATCATCACCATGAATTGTCCAAAGATGGACTTGTAAGATGGATTTTCCATCATGGCGGGGTCAAACTGGGGCACATCAGGTGCCCTCTCATCAACAAACTACCTCCTTGTACCTCCACCTGGTACATCAACACCACTCTCAACAACATGTTCTTTGTGTTCTCCAGGCATCTTTTCAACACTTCTTATTCTTTTGCATAAGCAAAAGTGACCAAAAGATAAACTGGAGGAAACTAGAACAAACACAACCCTAGTCATATACCCTTGTAGACTCAGTGAACCTAAATCACTGATACCAACCAAACTGTGGCACCTCGACATGCCACAAACAATATTACTCAAAACCAAACTGCAAAATTAAAACTAAAAATCTAGGTTACCATAAAACACAAGAAATTAAAACTGATTTCATATAACCATAAGAGTTGTAACATATTGCACATGATTCCTCAAAAGCCACCTTTATTGCATATCACCTATCCAAAACATTATACAAGATATTGTTCATTGGCTCTCTAGCCACGTCCAATTTCACACGATAACCTATTCATATACATATGTGCAATCTCTATACAATAGTAAGCATAAAGGCAAAACTTCGTATCAATACATACAAAAAAACCTCCCCAAAGACCTGAGTGTACAAGGATGACACATATGACTCTAATTCTATACACAAGAAGCATGTCCAACCTTTTAACAACTACTGGTCCTCTTACTTCTCAGCGCCAACAACACGTTCTCTACTCCCTCATGCTCAACCACCTAAAAGATGTGGAAACCCATGAGGTGAGACCAAACATCCGAATGAGAGATATAACTCTCTGCCAACATATATTAAAACCACAAATAACTAAGCAGGTGGATATCATACTAAACAGGTTGAGTAGATTTGACTAAACGATATGTAATCAATAAATGAAGTAGATTAAGCAAGACTAGGTAGCTACCACTGAGTAGTAGAACAATTTATATTCTAAGAAAGAATATGAAGAACATGCATAACAGTTGACTTCTCTTACCATCTTATAATTCAACAAATCAGTAAAAAGATAAGGCAAAGGCCTTAACCAATGTTATTCGTATTTGACCCTATGCAAATATGCTACACGGATGTGTTACATATTTAATTATTATTATTGCCCTGAGGATTTGAGTCGTACCACCTGAATCCTATCAACCACTGCTAAGTAAAAATCAGTGCCATACAAGGTCAATGGAAGAGCCAGAATCCATGGCCTCCCCACACCTATTGGTCAACACAAGAGAAAACAATGTAGAGACCTATCATTCAACTACAACAAAGACATATAGTCAAGCTCAGGGATCAGCTCACACATGGCCATCCATAGGGTTGTAAATGGGTACGGGTAGACCCCTGGACCCACAAATCCAGACCCTTTAAAAACCGTTAAAGGTACAAACATTTGTACCTACATACTCGTGGACTCACACATATTTGGGTCCACTAATGGGTATGCTTGGACCCAGACCCGTTAGATCCACATACTCGCTATATGCAAATAACCTTGTAGATAATATGTTATTTATATTATACTTTACTAGTCCAACTAATGTAATTCTTGAGATTATATCATACTATAATTATAATAAGGTTGAGACTAGTCATCTAATTGATAATTAATTATTTTAACTACAATCATGAACAATATATGTATACTTGAAATGAAATAGTAGCATTATATACTACATAATTAAAACACTATGACAACAAAAACAAATAAATAAACAATTAACTCAACTAATCTTCAATATACAAAGTATTACATTATTTAATATAATTATATCATGTTAACATCCTACATGATAGTAACATCTCATTGTATTATAATATATACAACATATTTGTAAATTTTCTTACCTAAACAATATGATGTTACATAGAGAACCACTTACCTTCACCACATAACCACTTTTATTACGGGTATGGGTATGGTGCGGTCTAGTTTTTTATAATGTGGGTCTAGAACCAGAACCAGACCCACTAACTTAAATAGGGTATGGGTATGGGTATGGGTATGGGTATGGGTATGGCTAGACCCACACTATACCCTCACCATTTACACCCCAAGCCATCCACATATATAACACCTAGCCCACCTTGGAATAGGTACGACGCTAGAAGAATAGGCTCACACATGGTCGTTATTAAAAGAAGGAGTGGCTCATGAATGGCCATCCATATCATAAGGATATCAACTCATGCATGACCATCTCACACAATTTGTAATTGTGAATGCAAGGAAATACTTGACTTGCACCCTCTCATATTCAAAAATATGTGCTCCGACTTATACTCATTTCACCAATCCAGCAATTAAAGCTAACACTGGAAAGGAGCTATTGCATAGGGCACCTACATGATTAGGGTTCCACTTGATTAATTAAGCCAATTGAGTGTCTTTTAGCATCAATCAAATTACAACACATAAAGACAAAACAAACTCTACAAGAATGAGGGCATAGTACAACTTTAGAAGATATAAAATATATAAGGTGTGAACTTGTCCCATAATCAACACATGCTTCCTTATGCATTGCCATTCACAAGGCCACCACCACTATCACAACATTGGGGAACATCAATCCCTCAATCATATCACTAGAGGTTATCACCTCACAATTGGCATCATGCCATCACCAGGTCATAGGACCAAAACACATAATTCTTGTATGTCAACATAACATCATACATCAACAAGTACAATGTGCATGACCATCTCCCTGTATCACATATAGGTTACCATAGCATTCCCTTAGCCATGATATTCAATCAACCTACAATGTTAGATGCATACAAGTAGAAGAGAGGAAGCATATAATAAAATGTTAAGCATATAATAAAATGTTATATATCTCTACACATTCAACAAATATAACATACCCCAAAATTAGGGTTCAGGTTCACACACTTTGCTGATTAGGGTTTACATCATGAGGATATCACCAAACCCTAATTGAGTCACCTCCCACATTCTTGGAATTGATTTACGGTTGAATATCATTAGATGAATGTGATTAGATCATTACATCATAGCCATAAGTATCATCGTCGTTATGTGCATATGTGTGTCATCCCATGGTATTATGTATGTGTCATGACCATGCAACATAGGAGGTGTCACGACCACCTCCATGGTAGGTGTCACAACCGCAGCACAAGGTTTTTTGACCACCTCCATGGTAGGTGTTGTGCCCGTGACAGGACCTGGTCTCGACCACAATAGACCATGGTCTCAACATCTAGAATCATGTCTCGACCATCCTAGGGTTTAACCCAAAACAAGGCAAATCAGGAACATGGTCACGATCGAAACATCACCCCTGGTTGTGACTGAAACTTAACCCATCATGGTCGCGGCCATGAAAAAACCAAGCACATGCATCTCGACCCAAAGCCAAAATACGTCGCGACCGCAACACATCAAAGTGTTTCGACCCAAAGCATCCCAAAAGTGTTTCGACCAAAACCACACATGGGTGTCTCGATCCGATGTCGCACACGGGTGTCTCAACTCTAAAACAACAAGACCCACATATGTCTCGACCGTAATAAGGTCAAAAAGTAGAAAGAAGCCAAACGTCACTAATATCAAAAACTTGTCGATTCAAGATCATAAAACCATAGAACAAGGTCCACAAGGATCATTAAGAAAAACCACTCAGGGGAGAGAAAATTGAACCAAAACACATGTGATAAACATCCAAGACTCCAAGGCAACTTGATGGTCAAACATAGATCATGGTGACAAAACCAAAGCTCAAGATGCATGCAAGATCACCCTCTCATGATCACTAGAAAACATGCTCTAGCAATTAGGGTTTAGAAAGAGAGTTATCTTCATAAGAAAACTACAAAGTCATAAACCCTATATTTCAAGATCATCTCTACCATCTTAACATCATATTTAGATATTGAAACAAGAACATGCAAGCATAAAAGTAAGGTGCTAATGATCGAAGGAGGTAGAGAGTTATATAACTCACCCGATTTGTAGAGAAATCAAGCTCCAAGCTCAAGCTCCACATAGGAGGAAGGAATCTCCAACTAGATGATGAATTTAGCCATAAGGTCACCTCCAAAAAGAAGAAAACCTTGGTCAAAAGATAGCTCAAGAAAAGTTAAAGAATGAACCTAGGAAAAACCAGAGAAGAAAGGAGGAAAGAGAAGAAAACACCCTCCCACTAGTTACCACCATGGTAAAACCACATGCTATGGCCTTTGTGAGGAGGAGTTTCTCTAAAGGTGACTGTCAGGGTAGAACCGTATTCTATGGCCAAGAAAAGAGGAAGAAGAATATGGGGGTTCTGAGGGAAAACGTGATCAAGATGATATAACTACTTACCAATGAAAGAAACCACCACAAGGAGGAAGATCAAGCTTCAAGGCACCACATGCAAGGATGATCCACATCCAAAGCACTTAGAACAACACCTTGTTTTCTCCACCAAGATCCAAGGATGGTCACAAGGGAATGGAGAAGAAGGATGGCCACAAAAGATCATTAGCATGGAGAGAAAGGGGGTTATATACCCATAGGAGGAGGGAAGTAAGGTATAGATGATGTGTCAACACCAAAAGGCACCAAAGAAACACTTGTCCACGCCAGAAACCAACATGCAACCACTTAAACATGAATGCACGGGATGGTGATATAACCTATGTTGGGTCTTGACCTCTCAAGTTCAACCACATATAGGTCATGGTTGAGAAAAACCAAGGGAGGTCGAAACAAGCGCAAAGCAACTTGTCTCGGTCGAGATAGAAAGGATCACCAACCCTAGGTCGAGACACACCTCAAGGAGACCATTGTCTCGACCTAAAACTTACCCTAGACCATAATGGTTGAGACAAGAACACCAAGGGAAGTGTCTCAGTCAAGACACACCAAAACACCCACTAGGTCACAACATAGGTCGCTACAACCACCAAGGTACCCAAGGTCGAGGCACTCAAAACCCTAGAAACCCTAATCACCCTAAGGGTGCCACCACTCATCCAAGGTTCAACTAAGGTGCCCCTATGCAACTTTATCTATCTTGAGATGCCAAAGCACTAAGGGAACACTCTACATGTGACAAATTGCAAGATAACCCCTCAACATGGGTAAATTGCAATTTGGTAAAAAACAAACAAACATAGCTCAAATAGCATTCAAGCAAGACCAAACATTAAACATAAGCATGTCACATGATAAGAAAACATATCCAAGGATTATAGAAAAGAAAGCATACCCAAGAACTAAGATAGGTTAGGGGACTTACAACCATAAACCCCTAATAAGGATTTTTCCTCCAATCCTACACGAAAAGAGACAGGTACTTCCCCCACATCTCTTCCTCAAGATCCCACATGGCCTGTGCGGTCTTCAACTGCTGTTGAATCACATTGATCTTCTCGGTCATCTGCTGTACAATCCCAAGACCTAGAAGATGATACTCATCAGTCTCATACCAACACAATGATGATTTGCAATGCCTCCTGTATAATGCCTCATAAGATGCCATGTTGATGCTCCACAGATAACTGTTATTGTAGGAAAACTCTATCACACTGAGATGTACATCCCAAATTACATAAAACTATAACACAATGACTCTCAACAAATACTCTAATGTGTATATTGTCCTCTCAGTCTAGCCATCTATCTGAGGATGAAACTTTGTGCTGAACTTCAACTGAGTTCCCATAGTCGTGTGCAAGTGCTCCAAGTTAAACTGAGGTCCTCTATCTGGCATGATAGTAGATGGGGTACCATGAAAACACACAATATCATCAACATATATATGAGCAAGCCTCTCTGCTGTATACATTGTCTTCATAGACAAAAAGTGTGTTGACTTGGTCAACTTGTCGACAATCACCCAAATGGAATCATGACCTTTGGTTGTCCTGGGTAGTCTAGCCACAAAGTCCATAGAGATATCATCCCATTTCCACTGTGGTATAGACAACAGTGCAACATACCTACTGGCTCTTGATGCTCCACCTTAACCTACTGACATATTAGACACCTTGCAACAAACTCTGCCATGTCATTCTTCAAGCCAGGCCACCAATACAAATCTTAAAGATTATGCTACATCTTTGTTCTACCTGGGTGCATAGCGTACATTGAAGAGTGAGCCTCTTTGAGAACCATCCTCCTCAAATTATAAGCATCAAGAACCACAACTCTACTATGGTAGCCAACTATCACATCTTCTGTCGAACTCTGAACGTATCTGCTCTATCACAATATCACCCTGTTGTGCATCACATTGCCTCAACGTAGCCTTCACCTGTAACTATGCCAATAGACCATCCAACATAGACACCTCCAACTGAACATTCATTTGGCATAAGGAGACCAACATGTCTCGCTTGTGGCACACCAAAGAGCACAATTGTGCCGTCTGCTAAAGATGACAAAGAAGACTTCTTACTTAGCACATCTACCACAACATTCGCCTTTCTTGGATGGTAATCAATTGTGCAGTTGTAGTCTTTGATTAACTCCATATAGCATCTCTATCGTGTGTTCATCTCCTACTGCAAAATGATGTACTTCAGGTTCTTCTGATCTGTGATGATCTGACACTTATCTCTATAAAGGTAGTGCCTCTAGATCTTCAATGCATAGACCACTACAGCTAGCTCCATATCATGGGTTGGGTAGTTCTCCTTGTGTTTCTTAAGCTTTCATGAAGCACAAGAAATCATGTTCTTGTCCTACATCAGCACACAACATATAGAATCACTATTTTTGCATATTCTGTACAATGTGGTTGGTCAATTTTCAATAAAGGTAACTCGAAAGATTGCACTATGTGACAAAGTAAATTTGATGTATTGGTCAAGTTTATCCTGGATGAAACTCACCTGTTCACTTAAATCTATTTTTCTAGTGTAGGGTATTACTTGAGTTTGTCCTGAGATAAACTTAGCCAAACCTAGACATTCCCAAAATTCATCAAGGGTGTTTCTCGAGTTTATCAAGGATGAAACTCGATCGAATAGGCACTCTGTGATAAATTTTAGAAATTTTATTTGGAGTGATTTAATGTTTGAATTAAGTGCTTTTGATTTTTTTCTCATCTTAGTTACAAATCTTAGAATCAATACAAAAGGTTACAAAAATTGACCTAAGTTGTTTCGGGCTATTTCCACAAAAGTGCATTTGCATTGCTTTTAACTTGAAGTAGACCGAGCTAGGGCTGATTGAATTGATCATTTTCATGTACCTAATACTTGAAATCAATCTCAAATTGACATATTTGTTACATATGAATGGAATGGTTAAGTCACCATCAAAATATGGGCAATGTATAACACTTAGGTCAATACCTTATTCAAAAAGCTTTCTAATGACTATTTACAAGAAATTATCTAGCATCATATGGATTTTATTTGAGTTTTAAAACCATGTCCATTCAGAAAATAGAGAAAAGACATGTGTACAACATTATCCACAATCTAGTTGTCTAACCAAGACTAGGGCCCACTCTATGGTGGCCCAATTGGGTACAACTAGCTGGAAAAAAGGGTGTGCTCTCCCTATGAGAACACCATAGAGAAAGCAACACAAAATGCCAAAAAAATCATTGTAAGTGTGAAAGACATCAATTTTTCTTTGGGAAAAATGTAAAATTGCTACCTGCATCTTGCTCTTAACACACAATGAACATGACCTTCTAGAGCTTGAAAATCGATAGAAAACTCCAGGAGGAAACCCAAACTCTCTTGGAACTTGATCAGAACTAGACAAAAGACCTCTTTGAGGTTCATCGGTCATAAAAACTCACAATTAAAGACCTGGGTTGGCCAAAAACATATAGTCATTTCTCAGTCACTACAGTAAGAAGGCTACGACAGTGAGGAGTCGAAGCACAATTCAAACCAAAAACTGAGAGAATGAGTAGCTTTGCTTCACAAAATGGAAGTAGTTCATGGAAAAAACACCAGGAATCACCATCAGGTTGGGCAAAAAAGATCCATGCATTATAACATAGAAAGAGGGAAAAACTAGAAACATACAAAATGGGAAAAAATGGCAAGCTCTCAAGGTGTTCCAGATGATAGGGGAATTGATCCACAACTTCAACTAGTGTGACGAAGGTGAGAGTCCTTGTGTTGAAGAAATTTTTTGAGAAGCAAAAGTTGGGTTCGTGTGGAGAACAACCTTATGGATTGTAAGCAAATGTGAGCAAATGGGAAAGTCTCTGAGGACAAAAACATAATTTTGGGTATGTTGGTTATATAAAGGAGGGGGTCTTATTGTTGTTAGAGGTCATGGGAGGTTGAGTTCCAATTGAACAAGGAGTTCAGCGTCATGTGGGGTCTGGATGTAGGATACACTATCAAAATAGGAGTCATTGAGTTTATATGGACCTAAAAACACTAGACAGGCAATTTTTTTGTGGAAAGATTGATGAGAGAGGGAGAGTTAGCAAGGGAGGTAGATCACAAATCCCAGAGTCCAAGAAAAATAGGTAAGCCATGCGAGGGGGATGACCCTATCACACAAATATCTCGTAGATCTAGAGTCTGACTCATAAGGAAACTCTTACTAAAGGGGCTGCATCACATTAAATCAATCAAAAACTATAAGAAATCAACATATTTAAGGAAATAATCAATATAGTTAGGGATTTAAACCATAGGAATTATCTCCAAAATTATTTGATCAGGGATCATATGAGGTCGAATATCACTTCAATGTTAAAGAATATTGAATTAACTATCATCATAAAAGGGGGAGAGAGATAACTTATGTAATTTATCTTTCATAATATTTAAAGGAATAATTATTTACCTGGAGTTTTTTGCATTAAGGTCCAATATTCAGATTTAATCTGTGCAGAAATTTAAATTAATACCATAAACTTATTTTAATCAATTTGGGATGTTACAGGTCTACCCACCCCATCGAAGTTTGATCCTCAAAATTTCTACATACTACCCACCTTAGGGTTTACAAAATCCTGCTTTTCAAAACACCTCAAGTATATCAATTTAATTAACAATAGGATTTGAACTAGATCATACCTTCATTGTTACCTTCTTTTATCTCATCATCAATCATTGCAAAGAATTTTTATTATCTCTTTTTTGGTTGATCTAGATTAGGATCTTGTCTTTCATCCTATTTGGATTAGGTTCTTGTCTTGCATCCTTCCTTGATTTTAATTTGGGGCATCCAAACTTCTTATACTTGACCCCCACAATGGTAGAAAACTCTAATGTCAAACCTTCATACCCCACCATGAAACCTAATGTAGGTACAGAAAGGCTTATTGTGAAGGGGTTCTTCTAAAACTTTTCTCTTCTTATTATTATGGTTTTCTGGTTTCATGTGGGACTAGTTGTCATCATCTTTCTTCCATGTCCTTCAAGGGTGATCTTCTAGATCCAAGACAACCTCAAGTGTGTCTTGCATTTTCATGCTACACTCATTCAGAGCGTGGCTTGGATCAAGGTTCTGTCTATGCATGAACTTCTTTGCCAAACACATTTCATCCAAGCTGCAACCATATTTTTGCAGCTTATGGAGCTTCATTGTATATTTGTTGATTGTGGTATCACCATGCTATTTCAAACATTGGAACTCGACATTTTTCTTCTATATTATAGCCTTCAAGGTGAAATGATTCTGGAAGGTAGTGGTGAACTCTTTCAAATCAACGCTAAGTATTAGGCCCTTGGGCATTTGTGAAGTTTTCCCACATGTTTAAAAAATTTGTGTCCCAAAGCTGACTTGGGTATTCTCAGGGCATCTAAATTATGGAAACAAAGTTTGTAACTGAGAAGTTAATCTTTTGCATAACTTACTATATCCATATCAAATTCTCTAGAAAAGGGCTCTAGTGTGATCTTTAGAAAATCTACTATAGCCAGTTCCTAGTTTCTCAAAATTTGGGGCCTCACATTGTGACCAATCAGGACATCTATAATAGACTTGACAAGAACATCCAATGGCATATTAGGGATACCATTAGGGTTGGCCCCTCCAAAAACATAATGGCCGCTCTGCACATTGTAGGAGTGTTCCTCTCCATCCATGTGCCCTACCCTTATCAAGCCTCTTCTTGGGAGCCATCTACAAAAGGGAACATAGATTATATGAGATTTTGAGAAAATGTTGTGGCCAAGTATACTCTTTTTTTATCTGATACCATATTGTTACATCCTAATTTTTCAAAAATATTAAATATTGAGTCGAAGCATATTCTCAAGAGGGATGTCACAAACATGTTAATCATTGTGTGAAACTAAAATTTGGTCAACCAACATAGGATAGCATAATAGTTCTCACGTATCAAGGTACATAGGATAGCATAATAGTTCTCACGTATCATTGTGTGAAACTAAAATTTGGTCAACCAACATAGGATAGCATAATAGTTCTCACGTATCAAGGTACATAAAGGACAACCTGAAATTTAAACTAATACATGGTTCTCTTCACTTGGAATTAAATATAAATTAATTGTTCCATTATAGTTGGCACCCCACGTTAGACTCTTATCCTTCCCCTCAATGTACATGTTTGCTCTTGGTATAAGCTCCATTGTCCTTCTCTCTTGCAAACATCACATCCCTAACCATGCAAATTCAAATGAATAACATTATCGTGTAAGCGGGAATAAGTAATACTATATGAATAGGAAATATGCTATACATTTGAGGAACATGAAGAAAACATTGAAGGATTTTGTTATCATATATCCTTATCTTTATTTCTCTTTATCATTTATATTATGATATTGGGTTCACTATTTTTCCTGCATCCATTTTATTGCTCACATAAAGATTGATAATTGATGCTACTCTCAATAGCTTGAAAATCTATGCATCAAAGTGCTCATTTCTCTCACGATCTTGATAAATAACATCTCTCTCAAGATATTGAACATGAAATTAGTATAAAGAGATTAAATATGTGCCTAGAGGTAAATACCTTGGACCGAACAAAATTAATCAATTAACTTTTACTTGACATTAACCTTTACCATAATGAACAACATTAATCAAATAACTTTTACTTAACATTAACCTTTAGCATATAACTTGGAACATTGAGTCTTACTTAAGAAAGGTGTGCATGCCATTATCAATCATATAAGAGAAAGTGTGTTGAAAATGGTAATTTTATTCATGAAAACTTCTTGATAGCATTAATTAGAATTATATATTTGATAACAATACACCAAGTTTTTAATGGAGTGAACCTTTTCCCTGAACTGTCTAATGAGATAAGCAAATACATATTTTTGGATTATATCAAGAATTTTAAGTGTTTTGATAGAGTTTGATGTCAATTGATGATGATGTCATGATTAATATCCCTAATTTATACCTTCTTGATATATTTAATTGACATGTTAAATAGTTGAGTTTCGGTACCAAAGTTGTATATAATGAAGCTCGAGTTAGGACAAATCTACGGTTAAAGTATTATAATATTTTTATGTTCCTAGACGAAGTTATCTAAGATTGAAATCCATGAAATGATGTGGATTATTGATGGTTGATGCAGCTAAGTAATTACAATTTAGCCAAGGTTTTGGATGTTATATGAGTACCACAAACATGTATTGGACATACTGCCCTTCTATTTGAGGAGTGCCAAAGATTGGCCTAGTTAGTACTCTAATCCAAACCCTTGGATGTGGATGATCTGATGGCCAAAAGCCTCTCTCCAAGCTATGGTTAGGCGAAACATCATGAGTGAACAGAGATGATGAGTTTTGACCATGCCCACGTCATGGTTGTGGCTAGAAGGAAGAAAATGAACTAGTAGTTGCTCTTGCCACTCCTATACAGATTGAATGACCTCTCATATGACTCAGACCGTGGAGAAAATGAGGAGATGGAACTCCAACCTTCCACCTGATCTCCATTGTAGCATACGATGAGAAGATAAAGGGGAAATGTTTTCAGTAGTTATGCAAAAGGGGAAATGTTTTCAATAGTTATGCAAATCTAACAATCTCCTCAATTTCTCTTTTGTGTGCTATTTCCATCGATGATAAGCATCTCACAACCAGAGTTGAAGATGGGGCTCAGAGGAGTGTGCATTGCTCAATTGAAGGACATTGGGTTGTCAAAGGTGCCCTTTCAGATCTCTTAGGAGTGAATACAAAGTCTAAGAGCCTTCCCAGGCCAAAAGCCCTTCCTTCACCTCCCTATTCTACTACAATGGTGTCCATGGCCAACTAGCTCAGTGTGGAGGCGATACATAGCCACAGAAGCTCCCCGGTGTTACAAGCGCTATCCCTTAGGCCACCAAAAATATGGAAAATCCATCATGGAAGTTTAACAGGGAGTAGAGAAGGCGGTTTGCCCTATATCTCCGCCAAGGAAACAACCAGTAGCGACAACCTCCTTAGGCTCACGAGGGTGCACATTGGGAGATCTGAGTGGTTAGAGGCACAATAGGTGGTCCACCAAATCTCCTAAACACTTTGGGTTATGACGAGGAGGAGGCCCTGGAGATGTATCTTGTCGCTGAAGCTCGTGACCGCAATGGCAGTTTTGAGATTGAGCATGGATTCTGCGTTGCACGAGAGTGGAAAAAGATGGTGATCGGGTACAAACAGTGCTTAAGTTAGACCGGGTCCAAAGGAAGTGAACCGCGATAAACCATCTGGCTTAGCACGAGTGTTGGAGATGAGGGTCAAACCCTCAAAGATACATGGTGACACCTGGTTGGCTTGCAAAAGGTAAATACCCAGAAAACACTCAACTCTTATATAAATCACAGTAATTAGCACGATGATCCAAAAAATATAAATAATATGCCAAAATGTTTAGAAAAATGAGTAAAACAACATGAAAGCATAACATCAGTATTGTGATGTATAAAATTAGATGATATCATGTAAGATATGTTACACTTGTTTAATGAGTAATAAATATAAAATAGTGACCTAAATTTTTGATAATGTTCCAATAACTCTTAAATATGATATATATTTTGTAATATGTCAGACGTGATCATATTATGACACGTAATCATGTAAGTTGCTTAGTATGACTATATGGGGCTAATAATCCTAAATAAAATGCAACAAAAAGATATATGGTCAATAAATGATGGAATTTTCAAAATATGTTAGTAATAGTATATGGAACCTTATATCAAATTTGGAGATCATGATGATACACATAATTCATGATTATATGATAATGGCACATAACATATTGTGTGAATCCTAATAGGATTAATGCATGTAATCTAGGGTTAATATGAGCAACTATTTATATATAACATAATATACAAATGATCTATACTGATCCAACACATAATTGTTGAATAATACCGGTAATCTAATTCCAAGAAGATAAGACAAGTAAAGATGCACATATCCTAATGAACTAAGAAAACCCTAAAATGAATAAACTAGGGTTAAGATGATGATAACCTGATGGTGATATGTGATCTTGTCTTGATCAGGGGTTGAAAAGGATAAAGATGACATCAGGAATATGATGATTAGGTTATCTTGGTTCAAGGTTCACCCTTACCTCTTACTTGGCATACTATGTAGTATGGTTGTATTATGTGTGTACAAATACTTGGCATATGATATTGGTTGAAATTATTGTTCTTGTACTATATCTTGCTTAATTTTCCATACTTAATAGTTATGAACACATGAAACACAATATATTTGCTCCATTATATCCAAGCACTTCAACTCTTTCATAGTAATGTGCTGGAAAGTAAAGTACTTCAACTCTTTGGTAGTAAAGTACTTGGAAATGATCCAACTATTTGGTAGTAGATCACATTTTGAAATGATCCAACTCTTTGGTAGTAAAGTACTTGGAAATGATCCAACTATTTGGTAGTAGATCACATTTTGAAATGATCCAACTCTTTGGTAGTAAATCATAAAGGCCTTAATGCATTCAACTCTTAGGTAGTAAATACATGGATGATATAATGGAAAATGTGCCTAAAACATGTGTTTTCTTTTGTTAATAAACATTCTTTGTTTGAGTATAATTTTTCTATATATGTTTATTAATGCCAAGTTTTAGTTTTATCTTATTAACAAGTCTTAGTAATGAGTGGTATATAAAAAAACACATAGGCATACTCAGTACAATATTTTAGAATATTATACTGATGTGTACCACATGTAATCTTTTGTTTAGGTATGTGGACATATGCTCTTGATGAACCAGGATAGTTAAGAGTTGTGTGGTGAGATGATGTACAGGTGGACCTATTGTCTTAAGATCATGTTATATAATGAAGTATGTGTATATGTAAAGTTTACTATTCAATGTGTAATATCAATTTCTAATGATAATCCATTTTGTAATTATATGTCGAATGGTGAACATGTGTTGTATAGTTTTGTTCTTGTTCATGTACACATGCTACTATTGTTTTCTTCTGACTTCCTCTGTTTTTCTTTTTCTTAGCCTAGTGTGGGGTGTTTAAATTGTAGTCTCACTAAGGTGAGGTTACAATTTGGACATCACACATTAGATTAACTTTTAGAAAATCTGGGGATCTCACAAAGTTATCAAAACATAAATGAAAAAAAACATTTCCCCTTAACGTACGATGAAACAAAATTTATGGAGCTTGAAACTTGGAATAAAACCTCACAAGGAAACCAAAACTTGGTTAAAGCTTGATAAAAATGTACCAAAAACACCTCTCTGAGATTCTAAAATCATGAGGATCCTCAATTAATGACCTAGGATGGATGGAACTAGATAGTTTCTGCTTCATCATTGTAGCAAGAAGGAGGCGGTAGTGATGAGATAAACACAATGTTGGACTAAAAATTTAGAGTCTTAGAAGATTTTTTGCACAAAATCAAATCCATTCATAGGGAAAACATAAGGGATGACCATCAGGTTTGGCAGAAAAGCCCCATGCCTCAAAACATATAAAATGTGGAAAACTAGAAGCCTGCAATATGGGGAAAAACTAAGAGTTGTCAAGGCTTCCCATAATCCATAGGAATCAGTCACAATTTCAACTGGTGTCTTAACAGAGACAATCGTTGAGTCGACATACTTCATCAAGAAGTAATAAGGTGGGTTTGTGGGAAGAACAACCTCGAAGATCAAGACAAATTTGGGCACATGGGAATGTATTTGAGGATAGTACCATTGTTTTGACTATGTAGGTTATATAGAAGAGAGGGTCTTATTATTGTCAGAGATCATGGAAGGTTGAGTTCCAATGAAAGAGGGAGTCCAATGTCATCTGGGGTCTAGATGTGGGGAAATCCTATCAAATAGGATTCAATGAGTTTTTCTAGACATGACAAAGCTAGAGGGAGAATCTATTTGTGATATTATTAAGTAAAGAGGTAGATCAAGCCAGGGGTCATAAATTGTGGAGTCCAAGTAAAAGATGGGATTTGAGCGAGGTGGATGACCTCATCTCATAGATATCCCTAGGATCCAAGAGTCCTACTTGGAGGGTGACTCTAACTAAATGGCCAATGATAGGATATTAATAAAAAACTATCAGAAATCAAAATATTAATGGAAATAGTCGGCATGTTTAGGATTTAAACCATAGAAAATCTTTCTGAAATCACTTGAGGGGTCATTCGAGGCTAGATTTGCATCAAATTTTGACAATATGTGTATCTTAGGGTCTAGAATATTCTTAAATAGTTAGTGCTAAAATTGGATGATCAAATGATGAGTTATTACTATAATTAAATTTGTATCACTTTTGTACATTTAATGAATTATGATTTATCCATTATTGGTGTAACTTTCTGGTTATGACACTTAGGGATGATTTGAATGAGTTCATAGGTCAAAATTAGGCCAAATACATATGTATATTAATGGTGATGAGGCTACACTAGAGAAAAGAGAAAGTGCATTAGAATGGAACTTTGACATATATGAACATACTTCAATCTTAATGGATATTGAATTAACTATCATCATAAAAAGGGGAAGAGAACCCTGCCTATATTTTCAGAAACTCCTTACAAATGTAGTCAGTCCTAAGACTGAGTAAAGGAGGAGGGTTTCTAGTAGGTTGAAAGCCAAATATAAATCTTTGTCACTCTTTTTATGACATAGATCCTTATAAATATTTTTAGAGTATCCCTACCTAGAGAAACCCTGCATCAGCACCCGAGTGCAATGATAATTATGGAAGGGTTTAACACATAGTTTCCCCATTGTGATGAAGGAAAAGAAAGGGTTTTTACACCTTTCTTGCCCAGATGTACTAAAAAATATGTAAGGGTAATTTTTTTGAAGGAGAGATATAAAAAACCAAGTTTAACAAAGATGGATTCAAGAGAGATCTTAGAATGTTGGATCTTTTATGTGAAAGTATTTGGATAAAGTGGGTATCATGATTAGTAGAAAAGTTATCATTATTTTCTTATAAGAAACCAAGTGGATATAGGGGAACAATGAAGAGAGATTGGTGTCATAGGGTATAAAATCTGGTATATAGGTACTGACAAACACAGAAATGGAGTTGGAATTTTTGTTGGTAAGATGTTTAAGGATAATGTCATTATGATCACATGAGTGGGTGATAAAATCATATCTATCAAGATTTTTCTTAAGGGTAATTTTTTTAATGCAAATATTTCTTATTCCCCTAATAAGTTGGCCTTAGTGAAGAGGCAAAGAAGGAATTTTGGGATATCATGGATGAACAAATGCAAGGTATACCAAAAGAGGAGAAGATTATTATTGATATTGACTTTAATGGCCGTATAGGGAGTAGAAATGTTGTATATGACAGAGTTTATAGATGTTTTTGATATGGTAGAATAAATAGATAAGGATAAATGATTTTATATATTATAGTTGCTTATGATATGATCTTTGAAAATACACATTTAAAGAAAAGAGATCCTCATGTTATTACTTTCAAGTGTGGGTATAATTGTAACCAAATCAATTACTTCCTTATAAGATGGATAGATCAATATATATGCAAGGATTGTAAAGTGAACCATGAGGAAGACCTCACCACCACACATGGTCCGGTGGTTTTGGATGGCATCATGAAGATAAAAAAGGTAAGCATAATAGAATCCATGATAGAAGGATAAAGTGGAAAAATATTATAGGAGAAAAGAAATTGACATTTTGTGATAAACTTATAAAGGAGAGAACTTGGAACTTGGAGTCTTATGCTAACTCTATGTTGAAAAGTATGATCACCTACATAAAAAAAATTGCCAAAGAGGTTTCAGGAAATTCCAAAGAGTGTGGGCCTCCATAGATAGAGACTTGGTGGTGGAATGATGAAATGTAGAAGGCTATTAAACTCAAAAAGGATATATATAAGAACTTTCCTAAATATAGAGATGATGCAACTTTTTAGATATAAAAATATACACAGAAATATACTAAGAAGTCAGTTCAAGAGTCAAGGTCTATATACTTTGATGAGATATATAAGAAGTTGGACATTAGAGAAAGAAAAAATGATGTTTATAAAATAGATCATATAAGAAAAAGCAAAGAGACTTGAGTCAAGTAAAGTGTGTCTAGAATGTAGATGCCAAAGTGTTGGTGGAGGATGATGATATAAAGAACCAATGAAGATACTACTTTCATAAGATTTTGGATGGAGATAATGTGAATAATGTAAGAGACTTAGATGACATGAATTTAAGAGGTATGACTTACACACAACGAGTATCACAATATGAGGTTAAGAATGCTTTGAGAAAAATGAAAATTAAAAAGGCATTTGGTCCCAAAAATATTCCCATTGATGTGCTGAAGAGTGTAGAAGATGAAGGAGCTAAGTGGTTAAATTTTTTATTTAACAAGATTATGAAGACAAAGAAGATGTGGGATGAATGAAGAAATAGTACTATATTTCCAACCACCAAGAACAAACAAGATGTTCAAAGCTCCATAAACTACATAGGTATCACGTTGATGAGTCAAAAATATGAAGCTTTGGGAGAGGATATTGAGAAAAGGCTAAGATTGACAACACATATATCAGACAGCCAATTTGATTTATGCATGCAATATCAACTACATATGCTATTTTTCTAATAAGGATGCTTATGGAGAAGTATAGAGAAAATAGAAAAGATCTTCATATGTTGTTATTAATTAGGAAAAGTCATATGATTGAGTACCCATGGTACTGTTGTGAAGGGTTTGACATAAATAGGGTGTGCCTATTGATGAATGCATATTTATCCATTTTTACTACATATTTTAGATCTTTCCTTACGAATATTTTTTTATATTTCCTGGTTCTAAGATTTAATTGTTTTAGTTTTACTTTTGTCTCCTAAATTAAAATTCTAATTACATTTTCGTACTTGTTCTAGAAAAGCAACCCAATTGTACCCATTTATTCGAAAGATCAAGAACTCAAAAAAAATTATAAGTAGTCTCTAAGTGCATATGTTATCCTCTCAAAATATCCAACTAGTCAAATTAGTTTCCAGTCAGTTGACTCACATATAGATCTTCCCATAGTATCTGATAATCCCACACCAAAATGACCATATCTTTTATATCAAAATTCAAAATTTAAATTTTTAATATACTTTGGAAAGTAAATTTTACTATCTATATGAAAAACATATTTTAGGACCACTTAGGTACTTTTGAATGGTCTAAAATTTTCTCAAAACTCTTGCAACGAAAATTTGTAGCAAAGAAAGTTAAAGAAGGTGAGCAATCAAAATAATTAAAGGAAGGTGGTACAATAATTTTTTTACATTGTCTATTGGGACAAGCAATGAAATTGTCAAATATTACTTTCTTGATCGGACATGAAGGAAAATAACCATGGAGTTTCCTTATGTTTAAAAAGTTGAGGAAGCAATTAAACGGCAAGTTGGCTAATAAAGAAACAAGTCATGACCATACTCATTGTTATAGATGATGCATGTCATTAAAGTCAATGACTGAATAAAATTTAGAGGGTGTGCCACTGCTATTTTTCTACATATTCTCATGAGCCAAAAGTTAAGCATGTGCCATTCATTGCAACTATGAATTGTGATAACTCAGATTAGAAACAACAATTATTCTCTCTCCACAATTATCTCTATAGAAAAACTCACAAATATTCTCACCATGATGTAATCTTCATAGAAATGAAACGACTGTTGTTGATTAGAATTATTAAGTGACTGTTCTCTCTCAATATCTCTCCACATTGGAAGCAGACAAACTGAAATCTTTCCATCTTTCTCTATTAATAGAATCCAGCCAGCACTTTCAATCAGACCATACTCTATCATCTATGATCCTTCCTTGGGTGCATGAAGTAAGAAAATGAGGAAATGATCCATCATCTTCCTCACAGAGACTTCCATATTACTACTAGATTCTAGCAACATAATTCCTATTTGTATATGTACTTGTGTGATTGAATGAGGAGTATATCTTCTTACTGGGGCATGCAGGCGTAGCCCCATAGCCCTATCTTGTTCTAATTGATATTAAATCCAAGATTTCAGTTGTTATATGGGTTTCTTACAATTTATGTACCTTTTCTATGGTTAGATCAAAATATATTCTTGTCGTTATTATCTTGGGTAAAAAGATCACATTTCCTAAGACTAGAACACTGAATGAACACATAGGACTCTGGATGAGATCCCAGATGAAGTTTTATGATTCATCTATCATTTTTCATATTTATTTTAATCCTTGATGATGAAATCCCAGATCCTAGGATTAGATTACTAGATGAAATGCATAGAACTCTGAAACATATCCTAAATGGTGTTCTACTTGGTGATTGGACATAGAACTTAAAACATTGAGATTCCAAGCTTGTGTGGAGTTTGATCATTGTGAAATTTTTATTCCACTAGGATGTAAATCCACTTGGTCCTAATCTAACTACCTATATTAAGGAATAAAATTGATGAAATAAACTAAGTTGGCTATGGTGGTGAACTCCAGACCCTGAATATCTTTTATCAAGTGAATTAAATCTTTAACTTAATTGGTTTTTCTTCTGTGATCTTTTTTCACTCTTAGTATAATTTTCTCAAAATAACTAGATCTAAATACCATTCATCTTTATAGATTTGAAATAATTCTTAGTCATGTTGTCTCATGGGTTCTACCCTTTTTTGTACTACAATTGACATGTTCGGTTGTTGGTGAATTGATTGTCACTTTTAAGGTTAAACTCTAGGAAATCATCTTCGCCAGTGAATTTATGTGTGTAGACCATTCACATCACCTATCCAATACAATGGACTTATTAAACACATGTATGATGGCTCAACTACAAGTATTTGGACTCTTGTAGGAGAAATACAAAATTTTCTTATCACTGTTGGAGTATATCAAGGATCGACACTCAACCCATATCTATTTTTTCTCGTTATGTGTGAGTTGTCAAAGCATGTTCAAGATAATATCTCTTGGTCCGAGTTATTTATTGATGATATTGTGTTGATTGATGAAAGAAACGAAATATTGAATGATAAAAATGAACTTTGGATAAATACATTGTAATCAACTAGATTTATGATCAATAGAAGGAAATTGAATATATACATTACAATCGTGGCCAGTCTATAATTGTGAATGGTGGACTGAAGTTGGATGCAATGAATGTACCAATATGTGATGAATTTTATGATTTGGGTTCCATTGTTAGAAGGGAGGTCGAGATTCAAGATGATGTTTGTCGCATAATTAGAAGATGATAGTTAAAGTGTAGGAGTGCAACCAGAGTACTATGTGACTAAATGATCTCTCTCTGAATAAAAATGAAGTTTTACAAAACAACTATAAGATAACCCATTCTATATGGGAGTGAATGTTAGGTAGTGAAGAAACAAGATCTCAACAAGATAAATGTGTTATAAATGTGTAAGCTTGGATGGATTTGTGGAAAGGCAAGAAATGATCATTTGAGGAATGACTATATCAGGAAGTGGGGTTTGTGCATTGAGGACAAGTTGCATGAAGGCCGTTAAGATGGTATAGAAATGTGTAGCATAGAACAAATAATGCACCTATTTTAAGCAAGGTTATCGAGTCAAGAAAAATTAAAAGAAGTAGAGACAAGCCTGCAATAACTCAATAAGAGTTTATAAAGAAACATTTTGAATCTTTACATTTTAAATAGACCATGAACCATAACAAAACTGATTGTAAAAGAAGGATCCATGTAGCCAACCCCAACATTATTGGGATTGAGACTTACATGATGATAATGATGATGATAAATAGGAGAACAAAGAGGAATTATCTGATTCATCTCTCATAATATTTAAAAAGGAAATTATTTACTTGAAGTTATTTGCATTAAGGTCCAATGTTTGGATTTCATTAGTCAAGAATTTTCTATTAATACCATAAACTTATTTTGATCAGTTTGGGGTGTTATAGCACACAAATATCAATTGACAAAATTGGAAAAAGAATAAGGAGAAATGATGATAAGATCAAATTTATGCCTTATCAAACTAGAAGCCAAACAAGGAATAAATTAAAAGGAATGATGAATTTTGACAACTACGAAGTATCGAGGAAGTAAGTGGAGTCCATTCATTTCTACAAGCTAATGTTGTCAGGATTTCTTTCAATTCAATAATTATTGAATTTAAAAAGGATCAACCAAAGTTTTATTTGATGCATATGTTTTTGGCTCAGTACATTCCCGACCAATCAGTTGTGGCTCTCATTTTAATTGGCCACCATGTTATTTTGTATATGTTCTTGTTATTTTAAAAGGTACTATTAGTAGTTCTACCAACATTATGATTGTAATGACTTTGATCCTTAGTATTCCTATTAAGAAGCATGTTTATTGTAAAGTATTTGGAATTAGTATGAATTATGATACCTATAAAAGATATCTCAATTTTAAACATTTATTGATCAATTCATCTTAGATGGGTTGGCCTTCCTTGATTTTATTATTTGTCAAAATAAGTTGACTACAAATAGGGCATGTTGTTGTCTAACTGAAAGACCTTTTCATACCCCACTCCCCCAATGTTTCAGTTACCTCAATTGATTCAAGAAAAATTGATTCAAAAATGCAATCAAAACCATTAGTCACAAAACTCCATACCAAAATGTAGAAAATTAGAAAGCCATTTTATCTTTCCAACTAGTTATGTATGCAAGGTTCTATTATGTGCAAACTTCAATTTTTCCTAGATATAAATCATAAATCTCACTAATAAAAATATTTTCAAGAGATATTACAACTAATGCATATGAACATGACACCCTAGAAATGCAATCCAGATTCAAACACTCATCTTTATTGTTTTGACATATCACTATGATTAGAACTGAAAATGGAGATTGACCTATTCCTAACCATCAAGCTATGAATAATAAAGATTCATCCTAGTTTATAAATGTTTTTTGAAGCGAAGGATCCTACTTGATTGACTTTTCAAGTTTCTCAATCTTAGACGACAAGTAAAAAAGGGTACCGCTTCCCATTCATTTGGAATGGACTAGAAAATCTAGTAGTATAGAAATTTAACCCAATCCTAACTTCATTTATGCACATATTAGACTCCTATTCAATGATATTGTACTATAAAAATTGACAAAATATTTTGTTAGCTGACTTAAAGTGGAATTGAAATCTCTACAACATGTACTATTTATGTCATTTTCACTCCTCCTTAGTGGATCATCATCAAAAAAGCATGTACCTGCAATTTTTTATTGACTTACATTTTCTAGTAGAACTACTTAAGTACAAGATAATTACAAGGAAGGTTAATTGATCAAATGACTTGATTCGCACATACAAGAATGATAGATACTAAATTGATCAATAATCTCACTTGTATGTTAAGTATGATATTAAAGACATTGTCGTTAACTACACAAAAGTAGCTAGTCAACAATACTTCATATATCGAGTGTAAAGTCTTACCTACTCTAAGGACACCAAATCATGTTGAAAAAATGTCCATCTAACATGGAAAATGCAAGATATCAAGAGAATAAGTATCAAAAGTTATTAGCTAAGGTGGTTTACTATTTCTAGTGAGAATTTATTGATAAGATATTCTGATCTAAAGACTCATCAAAGTTGGGACACAAGTAATAACTTATGTATTTTTTGGGACTAAGATTCTAAGTAAACTAATCATATATAGATTCTACCCTATGTTGATCCTCAAGATAAGCATTGAGATGTCTACAAGTTAGGAAATAGGGTCAACATTTTAAAAATCAAAAGAAATGACCTTAGAGAACCCAAGCAGGGACCAAACTACCCACTTACCATACCTTGATCAATGAAAATGTGAAGTCATATCAATCAACATTTTGTGGTTAACCATTTCTTATTAGAATTTTGCACCTGACTTAAGAGACTGGCCATGTCATAAAATACTTGCACCAATGATCAATAAGAATATTGGAGTTATTAGGGAATAAGTGAAGCAAAATGTGGATGCCCCATTAGAGGGAGTCTAGACAAATCTATTAGTTAAGTGGCATGGTTTGTTGGAGAAAGTTTAGCTCTTTTTATAGAATAAGATAGGGTATTGTGGTCATCAGGAACAAGACAAGCATCACTAAGAGTTTTGAGTTTTGTTGGGTTTTTCTATGAAGGCAATTGGTGAGGATGAGTCCAATGCTACTAGGATGAAGATATTACAAATGACAAATGTGAAAGTGTTGAAAGATTCACGACTTGATGAATCTATAATGAATACCACATACTTCCTCGCCTTTAATGGTGTGGTCAGTAAATGAAGCTCATGTGTCCAATATAGATTGTATCATAGTTATACAAATATAAAAAAATTGTAATAATATAGGTATGCATTTTGAGCTCTAGGGTCAAAGTGATCACATATTTATTGGATTGGAGGAAAGAAAATTGCACATCTAGCCCATGAATGATATACCCAGGGCTCTCTCATAGATTGAAGTTTCCTAAAACATAGCATGAAGCACCTGCTTTAGGCCTCCAAAACACACATCAGTTTCCTACCATAACACATCAAAAACCACCGCCCCAAAGTGTCGACAACAACCCTTGTTTGGTTCCCTTTGCCTGCAACATGATCACATGCATCCACATTGCCACTGGCTCCCAACCTGAAGAAGCCACATTTCTTGGGTTGTGATACACATTGGTCATCCTTCTCTTGTAATTCATCCTGAAGCAGCACAAGGATTCACTTCAAATGCATGCAGTGGCCAAACTCAACCCACTTAAGGCTCACTTAAATCACCACAATATGATCCCCTTGCATCTATAGATCTAATAGACTAATGCAAACCTAAGGTACATTTTTTCATCTAGAAAACATCAAAATCTGACTTAACCAAAATATTGTACATCTTTTTCGCAATATTTAAAATTTATGTGTCCATTATGATAAAGCATGATTTTAAATATTTCTAAAATCATGATAAATCACACAACTAAAGAAAAGAAAGCTTTCTAAAGGAAAGCAATGATTTTGGTCTTAAATTTCACATTTTCTAAAGAATAATTTTCGACCAGAGACAAGAAAGGATTATTGGTATTCACTTCCTAAGCTATCTCGATATCATCGATATTACATTTGAACATCAAATCTACTTGGATATCAATAGAAACCAAAATGTTATCAAACAATGGAGCATAACAAACTTTCATTTTGATGTTCTCAGTAGTGTAGGAAACTTTTTGAATCTTCTTTTTAGGGATCTAAATCCTTTTTGGGTTTTATAGAATTTCCATTATAAAAGAAGAATCTCATGTCCAAACCATCCACAATGAATACATTTTTTAGGAAGCCACTCATATTCCACATTTATAGTATCTTCACCTCCCTCATTGATTTTTTAAGGTGAGTTCACTAAGAAAATTAGATTCTGATATATGCAAATATGAAGTTGAGAAAATTTTAGTCTCCTAAAGGTTTAGTAGATTGATTTTTACCCAAGAAACTTCTAATTAGATTGAAAATTATTATTCATCATAGAATCCTGGAGGAAGATATGTAGCCAAATCCACATCAGAATGTCTTTTAGATTATCCTTTTCAAGAAGAATGTCAGTTTCCCATTTCTCATGAATAAGGGGTCTGCCTCTAACATACCAAGGCTCGGACACCAAAATTTGGTTCATATCATCAACAACTTCAAACTTGATGATTAGGAAGCATGGAATATATATATATATATATATATATATATATATATATATATATATATATATATATAATTCTAAGCTCAATTTGAGGGTTTCATGTCTTTTTGGAATGCTTCACAAGGGTAGGAATGTGAGGACAAAAACCTACAACGTATATAACTATATTATTCTTCCACTCTTTAGCAATCTAGATCATTTTTGCTTTGAAATGCCTTCTTTGTTGATGATCACCAACACATGCTTTGGTTGAGTATCATCTCATGTTCCTTTCTCCTTGAATAGATCAGACCATTATATCTGCACATGAGAAACAATAATAGGCTTTGAGCTTCTCAATGATGCCAGTGCATGGATTAAAGGATCTTCATTGGGTAAGATTCACCATTTTTGTTGGTTTCCCTCTCTTGTCTCTCTCTAGTTAATTAAACTGAACATGCCATCATCTGCTAAAACATATTTTGGTGCATGCCATTCAGATTATGTGGGAAGGGTGTTGCATATAAAACAAATATTACAGACATGGCCTTTCTAACAACCCTAGCCTTGACACTAAATACTTCAAGTGCATAGTGTTCAAGTGCCAAACACCCCCCCCCCCCCCGATGCTAAAATTAAACCCCATATGCTCCAATAAAATGCCCACATTCATCCTTAAGAATCTCTAATAATAAAAATCGAAACTATGATTTTAACTTGTCATAAAAGTAGACTTAAACAAATTCTAGCAACCCTAGGGAACTAAAGAGTTTGACACCCATAGCCTAAGTACCACAATGCAAATTCCTCTAGAAGGTTCTCAACTCTTATCATATATTTGTTTTTCTCGACACCTACATTCCTTGAACAAACAAATCAAAATGCTCCAGTTGGGACATAGAACCATTAGCTAGCTTGAACGTGTTTCTTCTATTTAAAGCATTATTGGCGCCATTAGGCTGAATAGCAAAATTGTATGGTATCTCCACTTGAATGTCATAAACAATACTTCCCACACAATGTGTGAAATGAGTAGATCCAACTAGGCAGATTGGATACTCCCCAAAGTCTTAAAACCCAAAACCATAAGCCGATAGTGGCGTGAACAACAGAATGGAATACTTTGTTATTCAACGAAAAGAAAATGCATTTGCTCCAACCCATTCATAAACACTTTCATATAATGTAAGCCTCCTCAAAATCCTTGAAACTTAGCAAAAATATCCGCAAACCCCCATTGGAATTGAACCACGACATTCAATGAGGCACTAAGTAGTGGCATTCTAGTTGATTACAGGTGTGGTTCCTAAACTAGAGGTTTTGAGTTCAATCCTTGCCAATGGGTTGAGATGAAAAATTCCCAATCCTTTACATTTTGCAAAAGAGCTGAGATCTTTGAGGGTTACTTGGCGATAAAACATCTTTCATCTCTACCATGGGTTCATCACTCCACTCAGGTGTTAGGTATACTATAATCCAAGATAATGAACATACATCATCAATACTGGTACTTTAGACATAAATCATAATCTGACAAGACAAGCTTTCTACGTACCTTTCTGATGCGCAGCCTGTATAAAATCTTATAAAACATATCACCAACGTAATTTTGTCCTTGAGAAAAATACCCAACGAAAACCTCAAGGATTATTATCCACAACCCAGATTGTGGATCTCGCGTATCGGATACCCTCCGACAGCGGACAAATCCTCCCGTCCTCTTCACCTGCCACTAGAGCTTGCTCCCTGTGTCCGATGCTAGTGGTGAGTGGTAGGCACCAACAATAGCTAGTAGGTAACAATTAATCAACAGTGGTGGTAAAGCTGGATGTTGGCATTGCTCTATGCATCCATGCAGACATACATGTCACGAGCTGGCCGGGGCCTTCTGTCCGCCACCAGCGCCACCAGAAAGCTGCTGCCCCTAGCTCGAAGTGACCACCGCTTGAGGCGGCCTCCACTACTGCACTCATGACCCACGATTCCTTTCATGAAGTCCAAACTGCGTAACGTGGATCAGTATAGAGAAAATTGCTAGCCTGCTGCTGCCATCAACGAAATAGATTCTTGTGCATGAGGTGCCGGCGGCCGGGATTATTTCCCGCCCGCCTTGCACAGCGTCAAAATGATGCCCGCTCCTTTGGAAGTAGGGAATCCATCGAAACCTCCGATGGCCGCGAAGTCTCTTGGGCCAGTTGGAGCTAAATCTGGCTGGCCGGTGGTGGTTTCCCAACCACAAGTCGCATGGTCCCAGCCGTTGAGAACCAACAGGGTTCGCCGGCGGCTGGCTGGCAAGAGGGATTGTATAAAGGGACATGAATTTGGTACCAACCGCCATATTTGATGTATATCAACTTCACGGCAGAATCGCCTTCCCCGTTGAGTTGGGCGATTCTCACATCAATTTCGGGGAACCTAGCTTACCGGACACTGTGTGCATATATATACGAATCTCGAAGTGCTAATTGCCAGAATCAAATCTTTGATATGAATAATAAAGCAGCTTCGCAGCTCTTCCTCTGCGTATCGAGATGGGCATTGGCATTTGTTAATAGCCTAGTTCTTTCATGTGGGGGAATTTGTGAGATTCGGTGATACACAGGGATGCATTTCATATCAGAAAACTTTGACTTCTTATCATCGTATCAGCCGTATATATAGATAGGAAAATGTACCTATCACCCACAAAAACTGTAAATATTTCTTAATTTATATCGGCATTATCTTCCATCACGTTCCATTAAACCCCAAAGCTAGATCTCCTCTCCCGTTTTATCTATCACTTCAACCTACCAATTAGCTAACACATACGCGTACTCGTGGAGAAAATGATACAGGCCACCCAATACAATTGTTCCAACCGGCCATTAAACTCAAAGACGTTGATCGACCAATTAGTAAACTGGTTGGTTTCTAATTAGAATGTTGTGATTTATTTTCCACCACACAATGGGACGAATATATTTCCCTACTACTTATTTTTGAAGATAAAAGTACTACGTGCATACTCTTACCATTGCATGCTAATGTGCACGTCCGACTTAAATGCATGCACCACATAATTTGAGTTTGAAACTGAACTTGAAAGCAACTTAAAATTAGTACGCATATTAAGAGGGCGTTGTCATTTGTTTCGATGAGAAAACTAACGAAAGAATATATAACTTATACGAGGGCGGACGAATTTGAGAGCAAACTTTACTCAAAATTAATGACTTCGTTTGAGCTATCCCAAGAGGATCATGCAAGACTAGAAGGTACCTAGATGCAATAAAGAACGATAGTACTATTGTTGGTGTGTGATCATCTACCCATGACAATGTCAAGAAGTGGTAATGCCTCATTAGGATAAATTGCATAGATGCAACCTCATCAACATACCCCAGAAGACAACGCCTACACACATTGGGGTTTTTGATTATATTATCACTCTGGACATGATTCTTTCATTTTAAGGTCCTTATATAAAAGAATGATCATTAAAGGATGTCCCTTGAGTCATCTAGGAAAACAATAATCATCTCAAAAGACAAAGAATTAGTGAACTAGTTGAACCTATTCATATTCCCATACTTTTTGGGGAGTGAAATCCTATTCAATTAGGGAAAATCCTGGGAGAATAGAGGTTGCTATGTTTGAGCTTGACATGTTACTATAAAACAATGTACAATTCACAAAGATAGAAAATGGTTACCAAGGTTTAAATGGGTAGATGTTAATTCATGAGAGTGATTGATCTCAATATATAATGGTTTTATGTCAAATTAATACTACCCAAACTTTTTTGGTGCCTAATATTGACCAATTTATTACTTTGTGATTCAAAAACCATATAAGGGACATGTAGTACCATGAATTTTGGAACAATAATGACACTACATATAATTTTGGGTATTCCCATAAGTTCCCCAACCTTTTAGGACTTATGGATTGTAATCAAGGGATTTCATGTTCCAAGTTATTACGCGAAAGTATTTTAGATATCCTTTTTAATGGTCTATGTGGGATTTGAACTGGACATTCCATGAAAGTAATCTTTTAGCAAAACCACTAAACTGTAATTAGATACATATTCTTGTTCATGTTTGGATGTGTCCTTCATTACCATATAAAGTCCAACATGTGTATGTGTTTCATATGTGGAAGAAAAGAACAGAAGTCTAAGTGACCTTCTTGTTTTATCAACATTTGGTTTGGATGATATGGCACTCTAAAGGTCAAACACATGTATATGAGATGAGAGAGCAAGGGTTATTATAACAATATGTTTAGTACATAGATAAATAATACGAGGGGAACATGAAAGGGAAAAGGAAGAGAAAGGAACAAAGAAATAAAATAGTAATGTAAAGATTTTTTGTTTAAATGGTTGCCTACTTAATTTTGCATAGGGAATGCAGGAGGAATGGGAACTAATTCAAGCAATATGTTTGCTACATGAGGATGGAGACAAAGAGAAGAATTTTTTTAACATACTTTATATGTTATTTCTCATATTTTATTAAAAATATACATTGAATCAAAATCATGATTCACAAATTAGCATTTTGTAGAGGACAAAACCATCCCATGGTTGTATCATGATCTAGATAACTAATAATTGATATATAAAAATAATGGAGAAGAATCCTAATATTCTATTTCATGATAATATGTTAAAAATAAAAGCATCATTACAGGAATGATTTTTAAACAATAATTTCATATGATTTATATTTAGTTGGTAGAAAAATGTAACATGGTAAATCCTTCACATTAATATTGACAATACAAATCTATGATCCTGTAATGAACAAATTAAATGTTTATAATGCACTTGGACTGACACTGATTCATTGGATGCTCAATTTTCTACCAAAGGTACCAATATAGGAAAAGTTCTAGAAAAAAATTAAAACATTGATCATTTTTATAGAGGAACAATAAACTACTTGATTTGAGTAAAAAATAATTTGGTAGGAAACATTTAGTTGATGGGAAATTAATTTTCAATGATAAATTACTACTATAAAGGAACAAAATTCTAAATTTTAGAAATTTTTGCTTGGAAGGAAATGAATTTCTAGTGAAATGTTGTACTTTGAAGGAAAATTATTTAATTATAAAGAACCAAATTCTGGTTAAAAGTAATATCTCGATGGATCCATGGAAAATGATTTTCAATTTGAGGAAAATGATTTCATGCCAATAAGTTATTTGCAAGGATATAAACCTAGTTTTGGTGAAAATTTATATATTAAATGATCTTGGTTCGAACCAGAGTCATGTTGAAAATCATAAAAATATATTTGTGGATAGTTTTACTTACTTAGAAATTAATTCATGGAGGATTTTTTACACTTTGAGGTAATTGATTCTTAAAAGGTAAATATTTACTTGGATGGAACCAAACTCTATGTGGGAAACAAACTTTTGGTTGGATTGTATAGATTGAGAGAAAAAAAAGAAGGATATTCATGCTTTATGGGGAACAAGTCTGTAGGATGAAATTATATATAATTGAAAAGGTTTGTAAGAAATTTCTTTACTTAAAAAATAATTTACATGATAAAATCACCATAAAGTGAAATTTGTAATATAAAGTTTCAAATGGAGAAACATCATTATCGTGGTGTCCTAACTCCAAAAACCTAGTATTTGGGTTCCAGACAAGTTAAAGTGAAATTAATTATGTATGCAATCAAATTCACGTACCAACTTTTGTTTACAAATTAATCAAGACAACCAAGTTGCTGAGTAGAAACATCTAACTACATTTATTTCTACCAATTTTATTACATAATAAGTGATTATTACAGATGAATTTAGTTACTACATGATTATACATATATCATATATCTTAGTCTCCAGGACCCATGTGACCAAAAAGTCAATTGACGAATTATCTACTACTAATACTTCCCCAACACCTTAACTGACCCTACCTATTGTGACTCTCTTTAGAGTATCATCTGAATCGTTGTGTGAGCTAAAATTATTGTCGACTAGTGTGAGTTATTGTTTGTGTAAGTTAGGTTCCTCACTCAACCAATATTAAATATAATGATAGAAACATATAAATATTTTTTGAAATAAAAAATTAAATTGCATATTAAGTAGTTATAAATAAGAAGTAAATTTAGGATTAACTATATAGTACCTTTAGTATGTTAGGTTTACTACAAGGAATTTCAACAATAGAAAAAAGTAAAAAAGACAAAAAAAACTCAACTCTATATCACTTAAAGCATTCTTTTATTTTTGGACCTTGAATTCACTAGAGATATGTACTTAATCTAAACTTGGCCAACTAACACTAAACTCACTACACAAGTCATTTATACAATTTCACAAACAAACATTGACATTGAGGTTAGGTTCTATGATGTTAGAGGGTGTCTATATGTATAACTAAATATTTACTAAAATTCATTTTGTTCATTTATTAACAATTTTCACTTTGATTAAGTTAAACTTTGATTTAACTGCTAAAACCTACAAAAATTAGATTGTCACAATAAACTAGTTTTTATGACTCTATTCAACTTACGTGAAAACCCTACTTAAAATTCAAAATGCAATCATGGTAAAAGATATTGAAGTCATCAATTATTTGATAAAAATGTCATTTATATTGAATAAAATCAAACTCACTTGAATTTGGTTCCTTTGAGTTCTACAATTTGAACTAATCATTCTAAAAAAACATAACCAATTCTAGTGTATATAATATTTGCTTTAACATTCAATATTCTAATGCCTATATTATTCATACTTCACATTTAACATTGTTCCAAATTTAATCAATAATTTTATAGATCACTAATTCCAAATTTTCATTCAATAATGGTAAAAAGTATATAATACAACCATCATTTAGTATCAAAGCCTAATTAGGTCAATTTTGATTAATTTGGCATTATTGAGAAAGTCACTCTCCCCTTTTGTTTGAAGTATACATGTAATCAGAACCTTAGATCTAAAACCTCAACTTTTACCTAAATATGTAAATAACCATAGGAGCCAAGTTAAGTTCTAAGAGAGTGTTGTATCTATATTACACTAAACAATAAGTATAAACAAAAAAATGATTTGGATCATTACAAATGACTTTTTCCCATCAAAGAGTAGATCAAGAGGGAGAGGAAAAGAACTTAAATCACTAATTCAAAATATGTAAAATGAAATAAAACCTATTATCTCTACTATCCACCTTCCAAAGTCACCCTAACCTCCACAAATCACCTATTTGAAGAAGTTTTAGGTTGAAAATATGTAGTTAAAGTGTAACAATACTAGAGTATTACCAATTGAATGAAGAGATGTTACATGTTTAAAATCATTAAACAACAACTACTATCAACATAAAAAGATCATCTATTTTCTTTTTATGTTGCTTTCCCTTTTCAAGTTGGTCAACCTACCCATCGGTAGACCTATGTGCTTGGCTTATTGAAGAAAAACCTAATCCAACAAGTTCGACAAATTATCTAAAGATCGTTGATATCTACAAGTAAAAAAACATGTTGTTGACAATTTTGTTGAGACTATCTGACAAATTGGTCTGCTTTAAAATGTTAATTTTATTATCATATTAGTTTATTTAAATTTGAAATTTTTGGATGATGAGTGTATCTTTTATCACTATTTAATGCAATTCTTAGGTTATATATGCACCTCAATTATATGTTTTAAACCAGTGTTTTATATCATTAATTGGCATTGTTTCTTTCTTAGATGTTATATCTTATTTTAAAGATGATTTCTCAATTTTTTGTGTAGGAAATTCAATTGCTTGGAAAAGCTAATGATTACCCTATTTATCTTGTCACATGCCTAGAACAAAGACAATTAAATCTCAATTGAGGCACATAATAATAAATTAATACAGGGACCATTAAAATCTATTACAACACACCCAACGAGATATAAATCCTAAAGCCCGACCGACATGAAATATTTCTATTTATGCAATGAACCAAAGCAACATATCAGGAAGGATTTCCATTAATTGATGCTTTCTTTGATCCCTAAACAAGAATTTAGTCTTGATAGATGCAATCACCAGTGTTAGTCCAATGTTCTCCCAATCACCCCTTATATGCCACTTGATAATCACATTCACTATTTACAACACAAAGGACGATCTATTGAGATATATCTAAATCCAAAATTGACAAATTATTGAGACTCACGTTGCTTGAGCACTCCTCAATTGTCTCTCTTCTACACAGTTTTGGCCCATTGAAGATAAAATGTTGTGCTTCTCTCCCCATTACATGTGACACTACTCAGAACCAGCTACACACTTAACCTCAACAACTGATCTCTTCACACACAACTACTCGACCTATCGAGCCTCCATCCATTTTGCATGCTCAATCTAGAACATTGATTAACCACTAGAGGTCGACATTACTTGACAAAAAGCCACCCATAAATCAAACTCCCTACCTTTGTGGCCACCCACACCATGCTCGACAATGTACAAGTCTTGCATATGATCGATGGTGTTCTTCCTTAGTTTCCCTTAACATTTGGAACATCTAATTCCTCTATAGCATCACTACTAATAACATCTCATACCAAATCTAAAATCTACCACTCCATGCTTCATGTCAAATACACGCCTATCAACCCCGTCACCCTCTATCGATGCCATCAACTAATCAAACAAGTCATTATGCTCGAGACCCCAAAACCATCTACGCTAGTTTGGATAGGTCTGTATACAACATAATATAGGCATCATGAAGGTGTATAATGGAATGATGAGCTTTACTAGAAAACTTGGGTAGGATCATTTCCTTTCCAAACATAGAGCTAGGATAAACCTAGAGAAGGGAGCATTCCTTGATATCGTTGTGATACATAAATATATGACTAATGTTAGATAACTAAAATATGGTATAATAATTTAATTCTATGGGATCTAGGAGTAGGGCAGGATTTTACTACTCACATTAAGGTCTCACTGACAAGATGTGTGCTATTTCAAGGCCTTCTTATAAAATAATAGAGAATTTGGATAAGAAGGATGAGTATGTGGGTGTAAAGAAACTACATTTAGATTAGAGAAAAATGGGTAATATAAGATGTGTATCTATGGAGAGTAAATAGAAGGCTAAAAAATATATTTGATAAGAAAGCCCTATCCTAAAGAAGTAAGCGTACAAATTCAGATATAACCCTAATTGGATAAGATACACTTGGACCCATATAAATATAGACTCAAATAACTTCACTAAATAAATTAATCAAACTCTCTAACACTCCACCTTAAGATTGGGAGAATCTTGTGTTAGCTTGCAAACATAGAGACAAACTAAAAAAACAACCAAAACAAAGACAAGCCAAGCCCACATAAGAATAAAACTACCCCTCAAGATTATAAAAAAAACACTCATCAATTAAATACACCCCCTAAAGTAGATAACCCAAAGAAGGCATGCAAGAAGGTTGAATCTGAAGCATGCCATAGGTCACATGTGCATATCACAAATACATAGATGATGCTTCTCAATCAAAAGGATATGGCATCTAGAGGATTAGTAAACAACAACAAGAAGGCAACATAGTCTTTGTCACAGTCACTATCATCATAGTCTAGAGAGTAATGGATCATGGTCCAAAAGAATGTTGGACCATAGTCCCAAAGAGTGTTGCGTCATAGTCCCAGAGAGTGTTGGGTCATAGTCTCAGAGAGTGGTGGGTTGTAGTAGTAGTAATAGTAGTCAATGCACTTACAAAGTACAAACAAGGAAAAATTCAAAATCGCCTCCCATCTAGTCCACCCAACATCAAATCCCATTGGGAGCGAGATGTGGGAAAAAATGTATGGTAGGTGTTCTGACTAGCCAAAACTTTGACGCATATCACGCCATCGAATGTGATGTAGGGGTGAGTGACCACACGACATCTAACCCCAGGGTTTAATGCGCTAGGTGGATTCCATTAGTAGCTTGCTCTGGTAGGTGTTCCTCAACATTAAAAAGTAAAGAATCAACAAGTGTGGTTCATGTACAAGCTAGAGTGTGTTGGCACACAGCAGTAGAAAGTTGACATACATAAGGCACATGCAATGTCAATGTGCAAATAAAGAACATACAAAAAATATGAAGTATAGATGACATATTCATACAGAAGATCATCAACAAGCTAGTATGTAGTAAAGAAGAACTAAGATCCAAATACCAAGTGCTCCAATTAGCATATAGAATCATAATCAACAACACATAGTAGCAAAAATAACATGTAGATCCATCTAGATGCCAATATAACCACATTGGCCTTATCATTCTTCATCTCTCATTTATCTCATCTCTTTCTTCTTCTCATATTCCTCTATTCCCCCCTCGTATTAACCAAAAAAAAGTTGATGGAGTGGTTGGTGTGGTGATGTACTGAATATTATCTTCTTTACACATGCTATTTTATTGTGTATTTCATGCATATTCACTCACTTTGATATTTTCACACTGTATGCTTTATCATCATTAGCTTGAGACATAATATTGCTTCAAATATTACCTATGCTTATTATTTTATATTGAATTATCATATTAAATTGGACTTATGTTCTTTAGTTCTAAATTTTAGATAATTTGAGAAGTCTTGATTCAGCTCAGTGCTACCGACTGCTTTGTCAGTAGTATCGATGTTGGAAGAAAGTGAACATGCCTGGATTGAGAATGTTTGGTGCTACTGACCACCTGATTGGTACTACTGAAGAACATAGACGTACCTAAAGCATCTCGGTGCTACCGACTTACTATCAATGATATCGTCAATTACATATAGTTTAATTCATAAGAGAAGTTTGAAAGAAACTCGGTGCTATCGACGTCTTTGTCGGAAATACTGATACTTATGAAGAGTCATGAATCTATAAGATGACTTTATGCCACCAACTTCCTGTCAGTGGTACCGAATTGGTGTGATCATATGAGATTAAAGATCTTGATTAATCTGGTAGTCATGACTTAGTGATGCGCTAAGTATCTCTTATTACTAGGGAGGAGTTTGGCAAGACCTAATTATCATGTTCCACTTCATTGCACGACAGAGGAGAGATGGGAGAAAAGAGAGAAGAGGAGAAAGCCATGCTCCAGAAGATTTGAGCACTTATGGTGGACAGATTTGTAGCCAGAGGCCTGGAAATCATCACGTTCATCTGAGGGATTCATCTAGATCATCTTCTCTAGGAGTTTCTATTAATTCTTTGATGTTTTCCTTACCATCTCCTCTCCCATCTATGTATATGGCAACAGAAATCATACGGGGCCAATACCCTAGTTCCTTAGGACCCATGAGTAGCCAGGTTATTCATTGTTCTTGCAATTATGAATTAAAATATATATATTTCTTCCTAATTTTTGGACATAATACTATGATTGCATAATTAATTTACTATTCTCGATCAAGATAGTTAATTTCCCAGATCCTTAATTTCTTCAAGAGAGGTATTTAGGATTAGAAAAGTCATAGTATTACACAATTTATACCTCACCTCGAGAGAGAGCTTACGATCGTGAAGGGAATGGCCCAGAGGTTTCATGAAAGCACCTAACTAATAGTTAAATTCTCTACGAGAGTAGGGTTTATATCAGATTAGATAACAAATTACACTGCAAGAGCAAGTAATTCTGGCTATAGATCCCTTGACTTAGGATTAGGAGAAATAAATATTAACAAATGATGTTAATTATAGTGTGAACTCTGCTAAAACTATTCTCTTAAAGAATCCATTCTATTTGTGGTCACAGCCTCATTAATTTAGTTTTAATTCTTACAATTAGTTAGTTAATCCACCTATTTCTTTCTTACTATGCTAAGCTTATAAAGTCATAATTAATATTAGTTTCTCGACACATTTCCCTAAGTTTGATACTCGGGCCTCATAGGCCTATATTACATGATACATGCACTTGCATTTTATATGTGTAGTTTACACGTATCAAGTTTTTGGCACCGTTGCTAAGGAAACATAAAATCCAGCACTATGAGTGTTGTGACTGGACATTCTAGGCCATTTTTCTTCTTTTATTTATTTTCTATCTTTCCTATGGTCAAGAACATAATTGAAAAAATTTCTATTGTCAATTCACTAGTATTGCATTCTCACTTTTTGATTAAGTTTCAAGTACTAGTGCATAGTTCACACTCGAACCACTGATTATAGAGAGTCTACTCTAACTATTGTAGATGAAAAGGAGATTTTTTACAGGGTGCAAGAGTTTCAAGCTTTAGTTGAGAAGATCATCCATACTCCACCATAGGCAATGCAAGAAACAACATGATGAGAAGATCCCAATGCAAAAGAGCGAGTTGGAGCATAACCTAAGGAGCAAATAGTCTGGTAGAAAATAAAAGCATCATTGGCCACAACTCAGTTGGGGCTAATCAAAAGGCATGCGGGAAATATGGAAAGTTACAAGATAGATCCTAGTTTGGTGGCGTTAATCAAATCACAATCATTCTACAACCATTGTATGGAGGACCCGACGATGCACATTAATAACTTTATGGAAAGTTGTGATATGTTGAAGATAGGAAGGATCCCAACCACAATTTTTTATTTAAATTTTTTCTCCTATTTATTGATAGACAATGCCAAAGCATGGTTCCTTAGTCTCCTTCCAAAATCAATAGAGACATGGGATGAAATGATAGACGTCTTCTTTGAGTGTTACTTTCCATCTCATAAGACAAATGAGTTAGTGGGGAAAATTTACAACTTCAAGCAGCAAGTCGAGGAGTCATGTTTTGAAGCTTGAAATCTCATCAAGGAATTGATCTTTATGGCCAGACAAATACCTTCTATTATGGCCACCATAAAGGTGAGAAAACTACACTTGACACTACAAGAGGAGGATTCTTTCATAAATAAAGAACATAAGTCCAATTAAGTAGGATAAATCAATATGAAATAATAAAAATATGTAATATTCGATGCAATACTATGTCACAAGCTAATGATGATAAACCATACACAAGTAGTATCAAAATGAGAGAATATGCATGAAATACATAATAACATAGCTTGTGAAAAGCAGATAGCATCAATGCTTCAAAATCCCCGAAGCTTAAATGTTACTAGTCCTCAAGCAACACTACTCTTGGATTTGTTTGAGACAAGTCAATAAAAGAATAAATAATATGAACTTCATTTCTCAACTACCCCCACCTAGAGGTCATAAATCATCCCTTACCATCCACTGAACAAATAACTACTCTTGAGTGACAAAAAATGTTCATAAAGATGTCCACCCCTAGATCAGTCAATCACTATCAATAGAGAAATTAATATCATAGTCAATAGGGTATTCACTTGGTGCATCATGTGATTCCCTATATACATTGCTCTTTTCTACCTACCAAACTAATTGGAACCAGTTCCCGTTATAAGAATGAATGAAGGGATCAATCATATATGTGGCTTATCATAAAGAGAAATGGGTGTAATGAATTAGGTGGCCTATGAAGAATCACAAGTAACATCTGAATCATTTATGTGAAAAATAAAACATGATAAATATGTAGTATGAAGGAAGTGAGAAATGAATGAATCTTAATGCCTATTATTTTGATGGAAATGTTGTATGCACTAAAAGTTCATCTGATTGATGAGAGTGGAGTAAAAGAATATATCATGTAGCTATTTTCATCTCTTCCTGAAGAAAAAATCAGAATTGAGTTAAAGACATCCTTTTCTCCCTCTTTATTTAACATGTTTTTTTCTTACCCTATTATTTTAGAATGGTTAAAGAGTATGCTTGGGATTCACTACACAACTCGTTGAACATAACCTTTTTCATTTACACGGGTATGTATGTGTACCCTTCCACTTTATTTTCAAAGGAAAACAACATAAGTACATGATGAAAGAAAAAATAATGCATAGAATATGCAATCTTCATGAGATTTGTTATGCAACTCATTGATATGCACATTTTTTCTCATTTTATAACTAGTGCAATAGAAGAAAACTAGCTATCATGTCAACTATTATGCTATGCAATGCAATCAAGAGGAAACAATTTAGATTACTTGATCATCTAAAGATGGTGGACCAAATGTACAAAAAAAGGATGGAATCACATGATTAAGAGACTATGCCTTTTTAAGATATGATATTTTCCTCACCTATCAACCTATGTATAGGGTAACCTCAGAGTTTATTTATAAAAATCCCATTTAAGGTCTCATTACTCATTTGATGAGTTGGGGCTCAAACCCCATCGCCATTCTCAATTCTTAGATAATATAAGACTTTTCATTCATATTAAATCTCCTCGACCTGAGTAACCCATACACTTCCTCTAAGTGTTGTTTCCTTTAAACTTTGCACTAATATTTCAAAGATATGAAACAAATTTATATTATTCCAATTTTTTTAGATTTCATTGCAAAGGAACACACTATGATGATATTAGAAATCATGATGACTATGTTCCACAACACTAGATAGACGTGGATCCTACACTTACAAAAACAAAATAACTAATAGAAAATGCAAGATAAAAAGATAAAATTCATTCCAACACCCCCTAATCTTGAACTTGACCATGTCCTCGTGGGAAAAATTCAAACATAGAGGTGGAACGGGGGTACCATGTTCTCAGGAGGGTGCTGGTGGTGGCTAAAATATTCCCATTGGCCTTTTTGGATCAAATTCTATTGGTTTCTTTCCCCCTGGTGTTGGTTCCACTGACTTGGGTGTTGGTGGTATAGAGATATGAAATCCTCTATCCTTCTTCGAGCTATATGAGTTGGTACCACTGACTTGTGTGTCAGTGGTATAGAAAACTTTTTCCTATAGCTCTGTGAGTTTTCCTAAGAAAAGCTAGCAGTATCGATTTTGGTGTCGGTGGTCTCAAATTTCTTTTTGAGTAGTCATGTTATTTTCCTAAGAAAAGTTGGTGGTACCAACTTTAGTGTCGGTGGTACTGACTTTCTGTAGATTTTGACCTGATAAGGACTTAGTAACACTGAATTGGGTGTTGGTGGTATTGACTTTTTTTTGTGAAATCTCTATTTAACATTTTAAGCAAGTCAGTGTTATCGACAATGGTGTCAATAGTACTGACTCCGACTCTTCCTACACACCAAACAAAAGCATAAAGGTACCTTTTTACATCAATTTAAGATCTAACAAGACAAATATTAAATTCAAACAGTAAAAAGTCCTAAATGAAATGTAAATGAAAGATATAATAATGAGTTGCCTCTCATAGGTGCTCTTGTTTAATGTCCTAGGCTCGACAAGGTGATTTTCTTCAGCCTAAGTTGTTACAAGATGTTGGTGAAGAATCATCTGACGGTCTGAACTCCACTCTATCATCATCTATCCCAAGTGTCTAGCAGCATCTATCCATGACAATAATCACATTGGTTGTATCTTGGATTGACCTTCCTAACAACATCTATGATCCTCACATCTCGTGCATGTCCATGACCACAAAGTCAATAGGGTAGATAAATTTATCTACTTTGACTAAGACATCTTTGCATATCCCATAAGGCTTCACGATTGATCCATCCACCACTTGGATTTTCATGGACGTCTTCATTGGTTTCTTCATTCCCAACTTCTAAAAGGTAGAAAGAGGTATGAGATTTATGCTTTCCCCTGAGTCACACTAAGCTTGTTGGATATGCTTACTTCCTTTAGAACAAGGGATGTAGAAACATCCATGGTCTTTTCTCTTCATCAACAACTGACCCTAGATCATAGCACTAACCACTTCATTGACACAGAAAACATATGTGTTCTAAATCTATTTCTTCTTGTTAATGATATCCTTTAAGAATCTTCCATATGGAATAGTATATTTTATCGCCTCCACCAGTGGGATGTTGATGTGGAGCTTTTAAAGATGTCTAAGAATTTCTTGAATTACTTTTCCTCCTTTCTCGGATTTTAGGCTATCTGGGAATGTCATATGTGTCTTCTCTATATAGTTGTGAGGAGGAATGTATGGCCCATTAGGGATCCCCTCCCCTAAGCTTGCTTCAACACCACATTCTGGGATAGAATTCGACACGTCTCCTATGGATGGAATGACATGTGGTTATTACTTCTAAATTGTGGGTGCTTCCTTGCTAAGTGTAACTACTCCATTGCAAAGTAGAACCTTCACATGTTCTTCTTATGTGGGCACCTCTTATGGATCTGGAGGCAGTGACATAACAGTGGTGGAACTTTGAAGTTCTTTGTCTTTCACAGCCAGTGAAAATGCAGTACCCTAGTCACTTTTCATTGACCTTCTATCTACTGAGGTGCAAGTGTGAGAATAGTGCAATGACATTCTACATCCTCCTGGTCTTCTGTATAGGTTGCAAGGAAATAGAACTTTCAGTACATACACCCAATCCAGTTTTGGAGTGTGCTGCTCTGGTGACTCCTCAATAAGATGTTCTAGCTCTTTGAAAATAGAGAAAAAATTCACTTGATGATGTTGATGAGCAGTCTATGTGTTTCTAAGAAACCCCTATTGACTGGGATTATTTATGGAAACCACCTCTTCTACTAGTAGAGAAATCTAATTTTTAATATTTTGGATCTGAGCCTCATGAGTTTGTTGCATCCATTTTGTATGGTCCACTAAGGTCTTGTTTTGACTCACTAGCCTTCCTAGCATGACTTTAATTCTGTCTATCTTACTAGGACCTCTATTATATTAATATTGTAGAAGAGAGTACATGCACTCCTCCTCTTCAACTCCAGATGAGGTGTCAGACTTTTTCTCAAGCTTCCTGGTGAGTTTGTCCATCTAGGATTTGAGTTCTGTGAACTCCCTTGATTCCATATCACTTGAAATAGTTGTTGGTTCTTCTCACTCCTCTACCATGATTGATTCTTGGCCATGTTCTTTAGGATCTCATGACATCCAGTAGGCTTGTTGTTCAAGTAATTTGATAAGTCATGATTCATCTCGGTTCTACCGACTACTTTTCTAGTGGTACTGACATTAGAAGAAAAAAAATAGGTTTGGATCGAGGATGTTCGGTGCTACTGATCACCTGATTGGTACTACTAACTTGAAGAATAGAGACACACCTAAAGAATCTTGGTGACACTGACTTGTTGTCAGTGGTACTGAAAATTACATAGAGAACTCATCTTAGAAGTCAGAAAGCAACTCGGTGTTATCGATGTCTTCGTGGGTACTACTGATACTTATGGACTCACAAATCTCAAAGAGGACTCAATGCCACTGACGTGGAATGATTAGATGAGATTAAAGATCTTGATTAATCTGACAACCATGATTCAATGATTGTTGGTATGTTTCCCTGAGAGCCAATCATGGGATGATTGGTGGGATACATTAAGATTGATTTTATAAACATCAAAGGCAAGCATCCAATTCTTTCTGGTTCAGTCATATGAGATAATGATAGAATAGATTGAATGTCTAGAGAATGACAATACTCAATGATGTATGCTTTCAGGTTGAGGACCTGAACAATGAGATCATACGAATGCTGAGAGTTTGTACATTCTTATTATGTCCCTAGTCGGATGTCATTATGGAAGGTAGATAGACAACAATGACACACAAGACTAGATTGTGGTATTGGTTGATGACAAATCTCATTAGTCATGATATGGAGATATCAAACCAAACACATAGGTACTTGTTAGAGAACAAGTGTACCAGACAGACCCACCGTGATTTTGACACATGGAACCATGACATGGTAGTCATAGTTAGTTCTCACAGTGATGGTGGTGAGTGTGTTTCTTTGACCTGATATCACTACACTCAACACATGTCGTTGGGTACACTTTGACATCCAAACGCAGTCCTAAAACATGGGTTCTTATAAAGGTGATGATTGGGTGGCTTTGACACATGGGGATTTTGAGGGGTGAGTGATAGATATGGGATTTGTCCCTCCTGAGGGAGTTTGATATCCATGGCCACTTGATGAGTAGGATTGAGATAGGCGTGTGCATGCATGTGTGAATCAATATGTGATATTGATGTCATACATATCTCCTCCAATCTACTCTGAGATCAAGAAAGTGAATGAACGTTGATAGGATGACTGTTCCATGCCTTGAGTTCATTCGGGATATCAGTGACAAAGGAATTATCCATTCAGTGTAACACTATTCACGGATTGTAGGATTGAAAGTTGTTCTCCAACTTTCCTTTTCACTTGGGTAGCACTGATGTGCGACTAGGCACCGCTCTTTGCTTGTGAAGTCATAAGTGTTATGGACTTTCACTGCCAACGTGAAATGGGCCTGCAGGGTCACACATATAGGATTTAACCTGGAAGAGGATTTTATCCACAAACAATGTTTAGATTGATTACTAAAGGAGTTTAGTAGTTCAATTAAACACTCAGTTAATTGATAGCTCAAAATCATAGTGTTTAAGGTGTTGGACTAATTGATTAGAGTATCGGATTGATTGAAACTGCAATTGACTGATTTTGCACAGTCTGCACTCCCAACCGATCGGCTCATGTGATGAACTGATCGGATTAGGTTGGTGAAACGATCGGCTCAAGTGGTGAGTCGATCGGCTCATGTGTCAATGAAATGATCGGCTCAATTGTTGAACTGGTCGATTTGTGTGACCAACCAAGATCATTTGGAAAGTCAGAAGACTCTTTTTGCAAAAACATATTTGTTTCACTTGTACAAATTTGATTTGGACAAGGACTAATATTTGATTAGTTGGAAACAAACTTGGAAAGTCAATTTGAGTTGGACCAGGATCACGAACCGATCAGCTCACACTTGAACTGATTGGCTCAGTTTCCCCAACCGATCGGTTTAGGTGTGAACCAATTGGCTCATGTCCCCAACCGACTGTTTCATGTTTGAAATGATCGGTTCAGCTGGCGCAGTTTGTTGTTTTGTGGAAAATCTCAAACCCTTCTACTCCTGCTTTAATCCCGCATTTCCTGGAGTAGAGAACCCTATCCCATGACCCTCCTATATATTTAGGGGTATTGGGGGCTTCTCAGGTACAATAACTCAGAAGACCAGTTGCTCTACAAAGTTGTCGTTCTCTCTAGTTGTAGTAACCGAGAGAGCCCGATCAAGTGCTACCCGATAAGGGAGGCACAACAAGGGAAAGACAACTATAGAAAGGCAACTGGTTGCAGGAGAGTGTGTTGGTGACTAGTACGCCAAAAGGAGGGTACGACTCCTTCTGATTCCTTGTGGGACAAGGAGATCGAAGTTCCAGGTGGTCTGTGTGGACTACTACAGAGGCGAGAGACTTCTATCGCTCAGAGGACAGCTGTCAATCCCAACAGTCCTGGTGAGACCAGGAGCTGCACAGACATCGTCCAAGATTAGAGGTGAAGACCACGCAAGACGCAAGGTAACGTCACCGAGCAAGCCTCAAGACAAGGTATGTCTCTACAAACCATCCTTCCTACTGTATAGACGTTGACGTGATTCCTTTATTTTGGGTTTGGGAGAAGAAATTTTTTGTTTCTGGTGCCTTATCTGTCTCCCCTAAAACCCAACAGTGGTATCAGAGCCACGTGAACTGCTCTATACTTTAGGATTATTGATGTGATCGATTTTGGTTTGTCGCCTTTATTTATTGCATACAATGCGAATAAAATTGGCTTTATGCATGTCCACTCCTAAATCTACAAATCCCAATATACATATATGATATGTAATATGAATGCACTCGATACGCATCTCCCTTAAATGAGTTTTTTGGTGGATGTATAGTGTGGTTATGGCCAATAAACCCTATGTATGAGTGCTTCGTTGAATGTGGTTGCTTGTATCTCGGTCTGCGCACTGATTCCCTATCTCTTATTCCTGATGTTACTCGATATAAGTCGAGATTTCTTTCCTACCTTTGCTCCCCCCGAATGTAACTCATGGTTTCCCTATTCAAATGTAAATAGGATAGAACTTTTATTTCCTGTTATGTCAAAGAACGGCGGACAACCTGACGACAAGTGAGACGATCAGTTCAAGGTGTGAACCGATCAGTTGGCAATCCATATGAACGGTTCATGGAGCGAGACGATCGGGTGGTGGCCATGAGGAGATGCATGACGACCAGGCAAACCGATCGGTTGGAGGAGCCAACCGATCGGCTGGTGGCACCCAGAAGACCAGCCAGGGCGAGCAGGTCATTCATATGATGAGTTGATCAACTCGGATGGCTATAGCACTTCATCATGGATACATTGCATGTGATGTAGACCTAGATGACCGTGATTCCTCTTAGCTCAAGGAATCATATTAGGATGGCCATAATCATCGCTTTTATCATTTTGCATGTTTTCAGTGGGATATAACATGTATATGATACGTACTATATATTGTGGTGATTGGATATGTATATGTACTTATAAAACCAAATCCCTCATTAAATATTAAAGTTTTAGATACCTTCCAAATGCGACACATGTAAAAAGCTTGATCGGCCAAGTGTGGGCACGCCCAAGCGTGGTGCACCGTCTATCTCGTGGAAGTGTGAAGGATGGATATGTGGGTCTACCCTAGTAGGGTGCATATTCATCGTGTTGGCTTTGGGTCGGACTTAACAAGGAGACCTAGATAGGATCTAGCACCTTGAGGCATGGAGGTGATCATGGCAAGGAGTTTCATATGACATCTTTCAAGAGTTGCATATGATGCAATTGGAAAAAGTTGCCTACCTGGAAGATCTAAGTTGTGGGTGACAGCCCTAGCTGGTCCATGACTCAAAGGATTTCATGATCTTGACCCACTAGAAGGTTGTTCGCTGCAATCTTCTGAATTGATGGTGAGGGCTATCAATTTGAACAAAAAATAGTGGGAGCGATAGTTAATTAAAGTCCTAAATATATCGTCAACCTTTCAAATCAATCAAATAAGTCAAAATTGAGTTTTGGACTAAATTGCATATATTTCCTTTTGTAGTACAAATGACAACAAACAACAATCACTTTTCATTGTGATCGGTCCTTGAAAAGGAAAAGTTGAATGGGACTAACTTCCATGACTGGTTTAGGACATTGAGAATTGTTCTCACTCAAGAGCGAAAGCTCTATGTCCTGGATACTCCAATTCCAGAGGAACTTGCTCCCACCGCACCAAAGGCAGAAAGGGATGCTTATAAGAAGCATTTTGATGATGCCATTGATGATGTTGTGCTTCATGAACCACGAGTTGCAGAGACAACATGAGAACACGGGTGTCATTGAGATGATTCAACATCTTAAGAACATGTATGAAGATCAAGCATGGCAAGAGAGATATGATGTCTCCAGGGCACTGTTCAAGTGTGTCATGACAGAAGGAGATCCAGTTGGTCCTCACACTCTCAAGATGATTGGGTATGTGGAGAACCTGACGAGACTGGGATTTCCCCTGAGCCAAGAGTTGGCTACTGATGTGATACTGCAATCATTGCCAGAATTCTACAGTCAGTTTGTGATGAACTACAACATGAACAACTTTGACAAGTTGTTGACAGAGTTGTTGGGTATGTTGAGGACAGTAGAGGCACGGATGAAGAAGGACAATCCTAAGTATGTGATGATGGTCAACAACAAGAAAGGCAAGTCCAAGCGCAAGGGCAAGGTCAAAGCTAAGAAAGGTTCTGATGCTAGCCAGCAGCCCAAGTCGTCTTCAACTCTCAAGGCCAAGGGAGGCGTGACCAAGAGAGGCAATTGCCACCATTGTCAAAAGCCAGGACATTGGAAAAGGAATTGTCCACTCTATCTAGAAGAACTAAAGAATAAGGAGGCGACAGACGTCTCCACCTGAAGGTGTCATGAAATAAACTTGTAAAATTTTTGAGGTATATGATACCAAGATATAAAATGTAAAGAACTCAATAAATGGGGCAAGTGTTTCCTCCATAGATAGGAGTACTTTAGTTTATTTTCAGCTTTGAAGGCATGTAATAGAGTTATGAACTGCTATTTCATATTTTCCAATGGATAGAAACACATTATTTTTGCATATTGTATGACAATTATGGCAATTAATAAAGTTGATGTTTCAATTTTTGTGGCAATGCCTTATTTATCTTGTGATACTTGGTATGCATAAGATAAAATGATACCTAAAAGTTATTGATAACTCAAACAATCAAATTAGCATAAATCATGAGAAATTCATTTCTAGTTTCCATATGATGGATAAATCTAGACTCTTTTGGTTAGAGAACTAGTAAGAGACATGAATCTCTTAGACATGATTAATCAATCTTCACTAGTGGTAGTGGGAGAATGATTATCCTATTAGGTATAATACATATGATGTATTTACATACCTATTATAGTTAATGATAGTACTTCAAACAGTGTTTAGATAAATACCAATATGAATATCTTGAAGTGTTCAAGAATATCATAGATGAAGTACAAATTTGGTAAAGTGTTAATTCTTGATGAGATCAATGAATGAAATACTTGAACCAAATGTTTGAGATCCTTATGAGTGATTATGATAGTGTATCATAGTGAGCTCATGATTAAGGCATGGTGATGTCTAAATCAAAAGGAGTCATACTCTAAGGAGTTAGAGGATGATTATCAAATAACTAATTTCTTATTAAATTAAGAATACTCCATACTAAAAGGGACATTAAGAATCACAAGGAGTTGTGAGTTCCTTTATCCTTGACAGATACACCTCGATTATCTATGTCTATGAGTTGGTAATGTGATGAATCAACTATCTAGATGAATATGAGGAACCAAATTTTGAGTTATGGTTTATGGCCATTACATCCTATATGACTTCCATGTGAACCATAAGGTATGACCTTGATGGTAGCACCCATTGGGATGAAATCCATAAGTGTGAATGAGTCTTAAGCGTTAAGATACAGTGATAACATTTTGAGAAGGATGATGCTTGTTGATTGAAACTTAATGACTAAGAAATTTGTCATACGGATACTAAAACCACATTCCTATGGGGAATAAGATAAGGATGTGTACGTGACACAACCTATAAGGTTTATGAATCCATTAATGCAAATGAAGTCTATAAGTTACAATGGACTAATCAATGTGATTGATTAAGTACAAGCAACTTAGAACTGTGATCTTTACTTTGATAATATAATCAAAGGGTTTGACTGATATGTCAAAGATAAAGAAGGGATCTGTGATTTAGTGGGAGCATATTCACATTCCACATGTTAATGTGAAATGAGATGTTCTACGAATGGAAATCCAAAGTGGAAATTATCTTTAAGGAAGATAGAGATGTTTCCTATGTAATAGGAATAGAGATCTATAGAGATAGTTCTCGAAAACCTCTTGACCTGAAAAGAGAAAGCATACATTGGCAATCTACACTGAAGGGTTCAGTGTGCATAGATTCAGTGGGAGAAAACTTGTCCATGTTACATGGAGTTGGTATCCCAAGGCCAAGTGTCCAATTCTTATGAAGAATGGAAACACTAAGAATAGATATGGATCTATCATGTATGTAATCATCCCATTATCTTGCATGTATGTACATAGCAAGAATAAAATTCATTCATCATCTTGTATGTAGGACATGACAATATGATGTGCTCATCCTGATAACTCGTATGTGGGACATGACGAGTGGATGTCTGTCTAGTTCCAGTAAAGATTATTGGAATACCATAAGAACTTGAGAAGTACTAGTTCTATGGAAATAAGAAGGGTTCACTGTAAAGAGTTACACTGATGCAAACTTCCTAAAAGGATAGAAAATTAATCGCAAAATACATATGGAATATATAAAAGTGAATGTTTGTTGATAAATGTAAATGTTCCAATAAAGCCATTTAAATGGAAAGGCCGTGTATCTGAGAACATTAGTGGATGCTATATGGATCTAGAAGTTCATGAGATGAACTCATAAGATATTCTGATCTTTGATGACAAGTAAGAAGTACTTGGTCATGCAATGTGGCTAAAGGTTAGCAAAGGAATACTAGATCACATATTACGGCAACTCCATCTCATACATGTGACGTATAGCGAAGATATGAGAGATATGTAGTTAATACCGACTTTGGCAAGGTGTTGCCATAACTCACTATGCTAGCACTAGAGCAAAGTAACATGTGGGACATGTTTGAAGATCACTATGAATATGATTCAAAGGTGATTGGCTCGCAGTGCAAGTGGGAGTCTGTTGGTATGTATGCCCTAAGAGCCAATCATGGGATGATTGGTAGGATACATTAAGATTGATTTGATAAACATCAAAGGAAAGCTTCCAATTCTTTCTGGTTCAATCATATGAGATAATGATAGAATAGATTGAATGTCTAGAGAATGATAGTACTCAATGACGTATGCTTTCAGGTTGAGGACCTGAACGATGAGATCATACAGATGCTAAGAGTTTGTAAATTCTTATTATGTCCCTAGTTGGATGTCATTGTGGAAGGTAGATCAACAATAATGACACACAAGACTAGATTGTGGTGTTGGTTGATGACAGAATCTCATTAGTCATGATATGGAGTTATCAAACCAAACACATAGGTACTTGTTAGAGAACAAGTCTACCAGACAGACCCACCGTGAGTTTGACACATGGAACCATGACATGGTAGTCACAATCAGTTCTCACAGTGATGGTGGTGAGTGTGATTCTTTGACCTGAAATCACTACACTCAACACATGTCGTTGGGTACACTTTGATATCATCAAACACAATCCTGAAACATGGGTTCTGATAAAGGTGATGATTGGGTGGCTTTGACACATGGGGCTTTTGAGGGGTGAGTGATAGATATGGGATTTGACCCTCCTGAGGGAGTTTGATATCCGTGGCCACTTGATGAGTAGGATTGAAATAGGTGTGCGCACGCATGTGTGAATCAATATGTGATATTGATGTCATACATATCTCCTCCAATCTACTCTAAGATCAAGAAAGTGAATGGATGTTGACAGGATGATTGTTCCATGCCTTGAGTTCATTCAGGATATCAGTGACAAAGGAATTATACATTCGATGTAACACCATTCACAGATTGTAGGATTGAAAATTGTTCTCCGACTTTCCTTTTCACTTGGGTAGCACTGATGTGCGACTAGGCACCGCTCTTTGTTTGTGATGTCATAAGTGTTATGGACTTCTACTGCCAACGTGAAATGGGCCTGCAGGGTCACACACATAGGATTTAACCTAGAAGAGGAGTTTATCCACAAACGATGTTTAGATTGATTACTAAAGGAGTTTAGTAGTTCAATTAAACACTCAATTGATTGATAGCTCAAAATCATAGTGTTCAAGGTGTTGGATTGATTGATTAGACTATCAGATTGATTGAAACTGTAATTGACTGATTTTGCACAGTTTGCACTCCCAACTGATCGGCTCATGTAATGAACTGATCAGCTTAGGTTGGTGAACCGATTGGATCAAGTGGTGAGTCGATTGGATCATGTGTCAATGAAATGATCGACTCAATTGTTGAACTGGTCGATTCGTGTGACCAACTAAGATCGTTTGGAAAGTCAGAAGACTCTTTTTACAAAAACATATTTGTTTCACTTGTACAAATTTGATTTGTACAAGGACTAATATTTGATTAGTTGGAAACAAACTTGGAAAGTCAATTTGAGTTGGACCAGGACCACGAACCAATCAACTCATGCTTGAATCGATCGGCTCAGGTGCCTCAACTGATCGGTTCAGGTGTGAACCGATCGACTCAGGTCCCCAACTGACCGTTTCATGTTTGAAACGATCAGTTCAGCTGGTGTAGTTGGTTGTTTTGTGGAAAATCTCAAACATTTCTACTCCTTCTTTAATCCTGCATTGCCCAGGATAGAGAACCCTATCCCATGACCCTCCTGTATATAGGGATATTGGGGGCTTCTCAGGTACAACAACTCAGAACACCAGTTGCTCTGCAAAGTTGTCGTTCTCTCTGGTTGTGGTAACCGAGAGAGCCCGAGCAAGTACTACCCGACAAGGGAGGCAGAACAAGGGAAAGACAACTGCAGAAAGGCAACTGGTTGCAGGAGAGTGTGTCGGTGACTAGTACGCTGACAGGAGGGTACGACTCCTTCCGATTCCTTGTGGGACAAGGAGATCGGAGTTCCAGGTGGTCCGTGTGGACTACTACATAGGCGGGAGACTTCTACCGCCGAAGGACAGCTGTCAATCCTGACAGTCCCGGTGAGACCAGGAGCTGCACAGACACCGTCGAAGACCAGAGGTGAAGACCGTACAAGACGCGAGGTAACATCGCCGAGCAAGCCTCAGGACAAGATATGTCTCTACAAACCATCCTTCCTACTGTATAGATGTTGACGTGATTCCTTTATTCTGGGTTTGGGAGATGAACATTTTTGTTTCCGTTGCCTTCTCTGTCTCCCCTAAAACCCAACAATGATGCCGTAAGTCTCTCTTATGACTAGGGAGGGGTTCAACCAGACCTAATTATCACATTCTAGTTCATTACATGATGACGAAGAGATAGGAGAAAAGAGAGAGGAGAAAGCCACACTTTGAACAATTTGAGTACCTATTGTGGACAGATTTGTAGCCAGAGTATACCAAATCATCACATTTATCTGAGGGAGTCATCCATATCATCTTCTCTAGGATTTTCCATTAATTCTTCAATGTTTTCCTCATCTTCTCCTCTCCCATCTATGTGTATGAAAACATAAATCATGTAGGACTAATTCCCTAGTTCCTTAGGACCAGGGAGTAGCCTGATTATGTTGTTTTGACATTATGTATTCATATATATATATATATATTTCTTCCTAATTTCTGGACATAATACTATGATGGCATAATGAATTGACTATGGCTAATCAACATAGCTAATTTCTTAGATATGTAATTGCTTCAAGAGAGGAATTTAAGATTAGAAAAGTCATAGTATTACATAGTTTATACCACGCCTCAAGATAGGGGCTATGATCATGAAGGTAATAGCCCAGAGAATTTGTTAAAGCACCCAAATAATAGTTAAATCACTACAAGAGTGGGATTTAGATCAAATTAGGTAGTGAATTATGCTACAAGAGCATATAGTTCTTACTACATGTTTGTTGGTCCTAGAGTAGGAGAAGTAAATATTGATAAATGGTGTTAATTATAGTGTGAATTGTGGTAGAACCATACTCCTAAAGAATCCATTCCATTTGTTATCACAACTTCATTAATTTAGTTTTAATTCTTGCAATTAGTTAATAAATCACCAATCATTTTTTTCACTAGGTCTAGTTGATCAAGTCACAATTAATAGTAGTTTCTGAATAACATTTCCTTGAGCTTGACACTGGGGCCTCATATGCCTATATTGTGATATGTGCATTTGCATTTTAGACATGTAGTTTACACGCATTAGGTGAAAAGTTAGAAACGATGCCAGAGGAAATGAACCTATAGAAAAATATGAGGAGGATGTCAACTGATAGCTTGAGTCAATGTACAACATGACCCTATTACATAGATATATATAAATATAGGAGGTGTGAGGGTGAGTTCCCCATGGCACAAATTAGATGAAAATTTAGATTTAAGTAATGATCAAATTAGACAAAATCATAGTATGTATGGCGAAAAAATTGATGGAGTCAAGCTATATGTTGTTGGTATATATGCCCAAAGAGTCAATCATATGATTATTATAATAGAAAATCTTGTAACTGGTTTGATTAATAATAAAGGAAATATTCATCTATATGTTTTTTAAATTATGAGATAATGATATAACATGTTAGATGTTTAAAAGTGATGTTACTCGATGATATGTCTTTAGCTTGAGGACTTGAACAATGAGATCATATGAGTGATACGAGTACATATATTCTTGTTATGTCCCAAGTTGGTTATTATTGTGGAAGCTAATAGATAACAATAACAAATAAGACTAGAGTGTATGTTGGTTGCTGATAGAATCTCATTAGTCATGTTATGTTATATCAAACCAAACATATAGGTACTTGTTAGAGAATCGGGTAGAAACACCTTATCATAGTGATGGTGGTGATTATGGTTCTTAGACCTGAAATCACTACACTCATCACATGTTGTTTGATGTACTTTGACATCATCCAATGTGAGCTTGAATAAGGGTTACCATAAAGATGATGCTCAGGTACATTGTGACACATGGGGAAATAGTATGAGTGATGTAGATGGGATTTGTCCCTCCTACAAGAGTTTTATATCTTGGCCACTTGATAAGAGAAACTAGGAAATGTATAGCCATACTCATGTAAATCAATATGTATGATATGTGAACTCACATGTATCTCAGACAATCTTCTCTAGTTTGAGGAATATGGATTAAATGTTGAAGATGATGAAAATTTCATGCCTCGAGTTCAATCTAGATATCAAAGACATACAGACTATACAATCACTATAACACTAATCACAAATTGTAGGTTGAACTTACTTGGGTAGGAATGATGGGTTGCCAGGTACCTCTCATTCCTTATGATGTCATAATATAGTTATAGACATTCACTACCAACGTAACTTGGGACCTATAGGGCCACATGCATGGGATTTTCCTAGAATAGGAGTTTACTCTAGAATATGGCTTAAACTTGATTACTATAGTGTTCAATATTCAATTTAAACAAGATTGGATGTCACAAATCTGAAATGATCAGGTCAGCTAGTGAAATGATCATTTCAGATGTATGAACTAACCGATTTAGGTTCTAAAATGACAGGTTGGTTGACAGGTAAGACTGGATCAAGGATTGATTCTAACGTCATGTTGTGTATTAGATTATTGAAAGACAATATGATTGTGAATAGGAAACATGGTGAACCAATAGATTCATATGTTGAATCAATCGCTTCACATGTGAATTAATATGTTCAATGATGAACCAACTAGTTTATCATTTGTAGGTTTCAGAAAATTCATGAAATTCTGTCTCTTCGACTCCCAATTGATCTAGAAATCCTGACCCTGACCTTCTCATAAATAGAGGTATAGTCGAATCTTTTAGAAGACACAATAATAAGCTCTGAAAATTGTTATCTTTTTATAGTTGTGGTAACGTGAGAACTCAAGCAAGTCTTACCTATAAAAGGGAGAGACATCGAGGGAGAATCAACAAGGGAGAGTGGGTAACACTAGCACATTGGCATCGAAGGGACAACTCTTTTCTAGCCACTCTAAAAGAACAACAAGAGTTCTCAGTGGTCCACCTGGACTACATAGACATATGTAGGCCTTTACCACCCACTAGGAGGACATCGTCAACCACCGTTAGTGGCACTACACTAGGAGGCCGCCGACAATAGCCATCTAGGTGCTACTTGAGAAAGAAGCACATTACTGTAAGGATAGTCACTGGATTTGCTCATGGACTAGGTATATGCCTTCAACCTTCCTTCCCAATATGTAGTTTTTGATGCGATCTGTTGTTCAACGGGAATGTGACAAGAAATTTTTAATTTCTTCTGCCATATTTATCGCCATATTTTCCTACAATGGTATGCGAACCATGCCAATTTACTATATTTTGAGATTTTAATCGATATGTCTGATTTTTTTCTCATTTATTTATTACATGTGATGTGAATATTTAAACAATTGAAGTGCATATCTGTTTGAAATACCACATACAACTCCTACACACACATATACACATACAATTTATATGTGTCATTGTAAAATTTTGTTGTGATGGTGGATGTAAGTGTGGTTATGGACGATAGTCCCAAATTATTTGTACATAGTTGAATGGTTTTATTCCTTCCTTTTAACTCAGTTTGCATACTTAGCCTCTCACTCTCTCTTCATATGTAAATTTAATGCTTTCCTTCCTATGCTTCCCTCAAATGTAACTCGACATTTCACTATTACAATGTTAAAAGTTGAATAAGAATATGATAGTTTTATTTTTTGTTTATGCAAAGATGAGTCGAGCGACTCAGAAGATGAACCGATTGATTGGAGGACCGTGGAGGCCAGACAATAAGAGGAGTTGATCGATCGACTGGTGTCCCAATCGATTTTGACAAGAGGACTCCAGACGCCGCTTGAACTGGAGGCCAGTCAAGCAATCCAAGAGTCCAATCGACTGACTAGAAGGCCAACTGATTGACTCAAGGGTTGAATCAATCGACCGACGGAACTGGTTCCAAGATATATTTCTAAAAGTATAGGTTGTTTCATATGATGTGGACCTTAAGAGGTAGCAATAAGTTGTGGCTCTAAAGAATTACATTAGTATGGACATAGCCATTGCTCGTATTTATACACTTGTACTTTTTATTTTTGGAAATAGTATGTATATGATACATATTCTAAGTATGTGGTGATTGGATATGTATATGTAATTATATAAATAGAAATCCCTCAATCCAGTATAAGTTTAAGATGCTTTCCATAAGAAACACACACGGAAAAGCTTGATCGAATAAGCATGGGCATATCAAGTGTGGGACCCCGTCTATCTTGTGGAAGTGTGATAGTAGTCATGTGGGTCTTGCAAGCAAGGTGCATTACTATCATGTTGGCTTTTGGGTCAGATTTAATTAGGTGACCTAATGAGATTAAGTGCCTAAAAGCATACAAATGGACTAAGTCAAGGAGTTTCTCATACCATCTATCCAAGAATTGTGTGAGATTTAATCAACAAATTTTTCCTACCATAATAATTGGTTATGGACAAGGGTGTTGGTCGGGTAATAACTCAATTGTTACTTGGCCCACTAGAAGGTTGTACGCCACAATTTTCCAAATTGATATCTGAGGGTTATCAATGTGAACAAAATAGTTAGAGAGATAATTAATCAGATGTTTGATTAAAATATTGTCCAAAATTTTCTTCTCGAAACAAATGTCAAACAAATCATCCTTGAGAGCAGTCCTTAAGAAGGACAAACTTAACGAAGCAAACTTCCATGAATGGTTTTGGATATTGGAAAGGGTTCTCAACAATGAGCATAAGCTTTATGTCCTAGATCCACCAGTGCCACGGGAACTTGCTCCTGATGCGCCTAGTGATGAAGTGGATGTCTCATTGATTTGATGTAAAATGCTTGGAAAATAAGGGAAATGGACTTCCTAATCGTGTATTGCCTGATTGGTATCACGGAAGTTCTGAACTTGAGTTCAAGAGTTTTTCCTTGACTTGGGAAGATATAAATAGTTGTGGTTTCCTGGTAAGAAACCATACGGAAAACCAGTTCCGTGCGGTGACTCTGTCCCGCATCTCGCTCTGGTCTGCCCTAATCTTGCTCTCTGTATCACGCCGCCGAAATAAAGTTTCTAAACCTAGCTGTCGTCGAATCAATCATCCACACTATCATGGCCGGGTAGTAGTTGATGTTATTCTATGGCGATCTTATTTGCTGTAGATGTTTCCTCTTGTTGATGCGGCGAAGCTGATCGTAGAGGCAAGGAATGAATTAAGAAAAAATTGCGGTAGAAACGAGGAAAACTCGTCCTTGTCGAATTTGGGTGTGTATTTTTTAATGAAAGAACATGACAAAAGTTCCTTTTGCATTTACGTGCCACACTTGTCATGTGAGCAAAGTTGATAACTACATATTAATTATGTTACCACTAGGGTATTTGATGTAAGATTTTTATTAGTTTATTATCAGATTATAAGATATTAATATTATTTTCTATATCGTTTGGTCACAACCATAGATAAATAAATACATTGACCGAATTAGCTAAAGATCGCGATATTTGCTCATGTCATTTTAATAAATTCAATTCTGATTTTCCGTAAGGGCGAAGTGAATTTCAATACTTAGATTTTTTTTATTATCTCACGTATCGTTATGACAATACCCATTGTAGAACTACAAGCTCGCATATTACGGAAAAGCAATAGCGTGGAAGTATAATTTTTTTAAAAATTAAGTTCCAAACCAATCACTCAGAAGTTAATTTCCTGGAAATCCACTTACTTCTTTGGAAAACGGGTTAATCGAAGTCTTATTGGAAGCATGCCAACAAAATCTTAGACATTAAGCAACTTATGCTATGTTGTATGAATTACGAGTTGTATAATCAGTATGAAGACATGGGGATTCTGGAGACGGTAACACGTCTTAAGAATATGAACTAGAATCATACAATTGTCTCAAAGGCGCTCTTTGAGTTTTAGGTGACAGAAGGAGATCTAGTAGAGACCAATTTGCTCAATATGATTGGGCATATGGAACATCTAGAGAGACTAAGATTTCTTTTGAGGTAAGAGTTGGCCACATATATGATTCTACGATTGTTTTCAGAATCATATAGCCAGTTTATCGAGTATTACTACTTGAATAATTTGGCCAAACCGATGTCAGAATTATTTGGCATGTTGAGAAATGATGAGGCAGGAATGAAGAAGGACAAACATGTAATGATGATCAACGAAGTAAAGTCCAAGGACAAATACATGAGTAAGAAGAATTATGAGTCCAATCTAAAGTCCAAGTCTTCTACACTCAGCCAGCAAGGAGTGGTCCAAGTGGTCAAGCACGACGTCCCCTCACGAAGGGACTCAGGTTCGATTCCCAGAAGCCGCTTTGAATTTTCGACCCTCCCGGGCGTCCGACCTATGCCACGGGCTTTGAGGGGGGGAGACTAATGTCTCTCCTAACTCAAAAAAAAAAGTCTTCCACACTCTAGATGAGGAGGAGGGTAAGTGCAAAAGGAATCTATCCTTTGCACTTAAAGGGATTTAGGAAGATGAAGTAAGGGATACATGTCTCTACTTTAGGTATATATGTTATTGAGATAAATATGTCTACTTCTTCATCTTGGGTATTCGATACCAAATGTGGATCTCATACATGTTTGAATGTGCAAGATCTGAAAAGAAGTAGGCCTTTAAGAAAGAGCAAGGTCGAACTGTGTGTTACAAATAGAGCAAGGGTTGATACCACTGTAGTTGGAACCTACCATTTATCTCTGCCCACAAAGCTTGTAATAGAGTTAGAGAGTTTCTATTTTGTATCTGTCATTAATAGAAACATTATTTATGTATCATGTATGGACAATAATGGATATGAATTTCAAATAAAGAGTGGTCAATGTTCCATTTTAAAATATGAGATCTTTTATGGAAGTTCCCCAATATCCTATGGTCATTATTTTCTATATCCAGAGAAAAATCTTATAACATAAATATCAAAAAATTAAAAATGGATAAATCAAACAAAACATACCTTCGACATTTTGTCAAGGGAATATAAATGAGAAACACATTTCTAGACTCCATAAAGATGGATATATAGACTCATTTGATTTTGAATTAATAGAGACATGTGAGTGTTGTTTATTGGGCAAGATGAGAAAGACTCCCTTCACTGGTAACAATGAGAGGGAAAGTGATCTATTAAGACTCATATATATTGATGTGTGTGGCCCTTTTAGAACAAATGCTAAATATGGTTATCAGTACTTCATTACCTTTACTAATTACTTCAGTAGGTATGGTCATGTTAACTTGATAAAACATAAGTTAGAAACCCTTGAAAAGTTCAAGGATTTCATGAATGAAGTACATAACCAACTTGGTAAAAGTATCAAGGCATTTCGTTCTAATCGAGGTACAAAATACTTAAGCTGAGAGTTTGAGGACCTTCTACGAGAGCATGGTATCACATCACAATAGACTCTGCCTAGAACATCACTGCATAACCGTGTGTAAGAAAGAAGGAATCACACATTGCTAGATATGGTGAAATCAATGATGAGTTTTGCAAATCTTTCGACTTCCTTTTGGGGTTATGCTCTAGAAACTACAACTTTTACACTGAATCATGTACCATATAAATCGGTTCAAAAGACACCATGTGAGATATGGTATGGGAAGCATCTCAATGTGTCTTTTATAATGATTTGGGGATGTGAAGCTTATGTGAGAAAGCAATTTCTCGAAAAGCTTGAACCCATATTGGATAAATGTATTTTCTTGGATTTTCTAGGGAAACTAAAGGATACTACTTTTATTCTCCATCTGACAACAAAGTGTTTATTTCCAGGGATGTTATATTCCTAGAAAAGGAATTCATTTTTAAAGGAATCCGTGGGATGAAAATAGAACTTGAAGAAGTTTGAGACCAACAAGAAAATATTGAACTTGTAGAGGTACAAGAGGAACATAGAAAGTCTCAAACCATTTTGGAATCTCGAATTCCTTATATAAAATAGAAACCTCACAGATCTAGTAGGACATGTTTTGACCCATAAGATTTAGTTATATTATGACTCAAGAAGGCAATGAGTTGGTCACTAATGATGAGCCAACGACCTACCTAGAAGTTGTTGAGGGACTAGAATATGAGAAATGGCTTGAGGCCAAGAGATTTGAGATGGAATCCATGTACAGCAACAAGGTATAGAACTTGGTGGATTCACCTGAAGGGGTAAAACCCATAGCATGCAAGTGGTCTTCCAGAAGAAGACTAACATGGATGGTAATGTACAAACTTACAAAAATTGATTGGTTACAAAGGGTTACACGTTCAAGATGTTTACTATGGTGAAACCTTTTCTCCAGTTGCCATGGTTAAGTCCAATAGGATCATGCTTGACAATGCATCTTATCATGACTATGAGATTTGGCATATGGATGTTAAAACCCCTTTCCTTAATGAGAATCTTCTTGGGGATGTGTACATGACACAACCTGAGGATTTTGAAAATCCAAAGGATGTAAATAAAGTACGTAAGATATAAAGGTCATTCTATGGATTGAAGCAAGCATCTCAGAGCTAGAATCTTCAATTTGACAAAATAGTCAAAGAGTTTGTATTCAGTCAAAATGAAGACAAACCATGTATTTACAAGAAGGTAAGTGGGAGCATGATTGTATTCCTCATATTGTTTGTGGATGACATACTATTGATGGGGAATGACATTCCTACTTTACAAATAGTAAAGACCTGGCTAGAAAATATATTCTCTATAAAGGACTTAGGCAAAGCATTGTATATCTTATGAATCGAGATCTATAGAGATGTGCCTAGAAGGCTTCTTAGCCTAAGACAAAGCACATACATTGAAAAAGTGCAGAAAAGGTTCAACATGGAGAACTCAAAGAGAGGAAACTTGCCCATATCTCATTGTATTAATATCCCTATAGCTCAATGTCCTAGTTCTTGTAATGAATGAGAGCACATGAGTAAGATTCCATATGCATCTGTAATTGGATCTATCATGTACACAATGTTATGTACTCACCCTAATGTCTCATATGCTTTAAGTATTACTAGCAAGTCTCTCTCAGATTTCAGTGAAAGTCACTGGACTGTCATAAAGAATATCCTTAAGTACTTGAGAAGGACTAAGGATCAGTTCCACGTCTACACTGATGAGGAAGAGTTGGTGGTTAGAGGTGACATCGATGCAAGCTTCCAAACTTAAAAATATGACTATACATCCCAATCTGGATTTATGTTTTGCCTTAACAATGGTGTTGTTGTTGGTATGTATGCCCATAGAGCAAGTCATATGATGATTGTAATGGGATACTTTGTAAATGATTTGAATAATAATAAAGGCAATTTCCAATCTATATGTTTAAACTATTTCTGAGATGATGGTGTAACATGATAGATGTCTAAAGATTGTCTTACTCAATGACATATGCTTTTAGGTTCATGACCTAAACGATGAGATCATATGGATGTTAAGAGTATACATTCTTGTTTAGTCCCTAGTCGGTTGTTATTGTGGAAATAGCCATAGACATCAATAACACTGAAGACTAGATTGTGTGTTGGTTGATGATAGAATCTCATTAGTCATGATATAGTGATATCAAACCAAGCACATAGGTACTTGTTAGAGAACAAGGTATCGGACAGACCCACCGTGAGAGTGATACATGGAACCATGACATGGTAGTCACAGTCAGCTCTCACAGTGATGGTGGTGAGTGTGATTCTTAGACCTGAAATCACTGCACTCAACACATGTCGTTGGGTACACTTTGACATCATCAAACGCAATCCTGAAACATGGGTTGTTATAAAGGTGATGATTGGGTGGCTTTGACACATGGGGCTTTTGAGGGGTGAGTGATAGATATGGGATTTGTCCCTCCTAAGGGAGTTTGATATCCTTGGCCACTTGATGAGTAGGATTGAGAAAGGCATGCGCATGCACGTGTGAATCAATATGTGATATTGATGTCATACACATCTCACTCGGTCTACTCTGAGATCAAGGATATGAATGAACATTGACAGGATGACTGTTCCATGCCTCGAGTTCATTCTGGATATCAGTGACAAAGGAATTATACATTCACTGTAACACCATTCACGGATTGTAGGATGAAAGTTGTTCTCCAACTTTCTACTTTCACTTGGGTAGCAATGATGTGTGACTAGGCACCGCTCTTTGCTTGTGAAGTCATAAGTGTTATGGACTTTCACTGCCAACGTGAAATGGACCTGCAGGGTCACACACATAGGATTTAACCTGGAAGAGGAGTTTTGTCCACAAGCAACGTTTAGATTGATTACTAAAGGAGTTTAGTAGTTCAATTAAACACTCAATTAATCGATAGCTCAATATCATAGTGTTCAAGGTGTTGGACGCATTGATTGGAGTATCGGATTGATTGAAATCGCATTTGACTGATTCTGCACAATCTGCATTCCCAACCGATCAGTTCATGTGATGAACCGGTCGGCTGAGGTTGCTGAACCGGTCGGCTCAATTGTTGAACCGATCGGCTCATGCACAGAGTGAAATGACCGGTTCAAGTGTTGAACCGATCGGTTCAACTGGTGCAATCGAGCAACTTGGGAAAGTAGGATTGGTGATAATTTTTCTTTCATTTCAAATTGCCCAATTCGATTGGGAATAATATTGGTATTCGATACCAATTGGGAAAGAAACAAGGAAAGTCAATCGGGAACCAACCTGGAACCCCAACCGACCGGTTCATGAGTGAACCGATCGGTTCAAGGGTCCCAAACGATCGGTTCAGTGGTGAACCGATCGGTTCAGTGGTGAACCGATCGGTTCAGGTCCCCAACCGACCGGTTCACTTGTGAACCGATCGGTTCAGGTTGCGAGATGGTTGCTTTTTGTGGAAAATCCCGAACCCTTCTACTCCTGCTTTAGTCCCGTATTGCCGGGCACAGAGAACCCTGTCCTATGACCCGCCTATATATAGGGGTATTGAGGGCTTCTCAGAGTACAACTCAGTGCAAGTTGATTGCTCTGCAAAGTTGTCGTTCTCTCTGGTTTTGGTAACCGAGAGAGAGCCCAAGCAAGTGCTTCCCGCAAAGGGAGGTGCAGCAAGGGAAGGACAATTGCAGTTGCAATTGACAGCAGGAGAGTGTGTTGGCGACTAGTACGTCAACAGGAGGGTGCGACTCCTTCCACTTCCTTGTGGGACAAGGAGAGTGGAGTTCCGAGTGGTCCGTGTGGACTACTTCAGAGGCGGGAGGTCACTGCCGCTCAGGAGGACAACTGTCATCCGAAAGTCCGGTAGGAGGAGGAGTCTTCAATCCCGGTGCGACCAGGAGCTGCACAGACACCGTCCAAGACCGGAGGTGAAGACCGCGCAAGGCGCGTGGTACTGTCGTCGAGCAAGCCTCGGGACAAGGTATGATTCACAAACCATCTTTCCTATTATATAGATGTTGACGCGATTCCTTTTGTTCCGGGTTTGGGAAATTTTTTTTTTATTTCCGATGCTTCTCTACCTCCTCCATAACCCAACAGTGGTATCATAGCCAGGTCAACCACTCTATATTTTAGGATTATCGATATGATCAATTTTTGGTTTGTCACCTTTATTTATTGTATGCGATGCGAATAATATCGGCTTTATACATGTCCAATCCACAAATCCCTAATATACATATATGATATGTAATATTAATGCACTCGATACGCGTCGCCCTTAAACGAGTTTTGTGGTGGATGTGTAGCATGATTATGGCCTATAAACCCCTATATATGTGTATGGTTGTTTGTGTGGTTGCTTGCATCTCGGTCTGCGCACCGATTCCCTTTCTCATAATCCTGATGTAACTCGAAATAATTCGAGAATTCTTTTCCTACCTCTGCTCCCCCTGAATGTAACTCGGGGTTTCACAATTCAATTATAAAATAGGATAGATTTTATTTCCTGTTATGTCAAAGAACGGCGGACAACCTGAAGACGATCGGTTCAAGGAGTGAACCGATCGGTTGGTGATCCAGACGGCCGGTTCGAGGAATGAGATGAGCGGGTGGCAATATGAGGAGATGCACGATGACCGGTGAACCGATCGGCTGGAGGCGCCAGTCGATCGGCTGGTGGCACCCGGACAACCTACCTGATGGCGAGCCGATCAGTCATGGAGATGAGTTGATCAAACCCAGAAAGGCAGGGACAGATTTCATCTTGTACAGGTTGTATGTGATGTAGACCTAGATGACCGTGATTCCTCTTGGCTCGAGGAATCACAAATAGGATGGCCATAATCATTGCTTTTTATCGTTTATGCATGTTTTCTGTGGGATATAGCATGTATATGATACGTACTATATATTGTGGTCATTGGATATGTATATGTATATAAAACCAAATCCCTCATTAAATATTAAGTCTTATATGCCTTCCATTAGCGACACACATGGCAAACTTGATCGACTAAGCGTAGATTACGCCAAAGCGTGGTGCGCCGTCTATCTTGTGGAAGTGTGAAGGGTCGACATGTAGGTTCTGCCAAAGCAGGGTGCATGTTTACCGTGTCGGCTTTTGGGTTAGACTTAACTGGTGATTCTTAGAGCGTCTAAGCCCAGAGGCACGGAATGTTCATGGCAAGGTGTTGCGCATGTTCATTCATCAAGAGTTGCATATGATGCAATTGGCAAGAGTTGCCTACCCGGAAGATCTGAGTTGTGGGTGACAGCCAAAGCTGGTCCATGGCTTAGAGGATTCTAGGATCTTGACCCACTAGAAGATTTTACGCTGCAATCTTCCGAATTGATGGTGAGGTCTATCAATTTGAGTCAAAATAGTGGGAGCGGTAATTAATTAAAGGCCTAATTAACTATCGTCAAATTTTATTCAAATCAAATCAAAAAGGTTTTGACAAATGCAAATTTTCTCTTGTAGAATGGCAAAAGAATCATCTTTTAAAATGGGCAAATTAATTGAGAATAAATTCCATGACTGGTTGAGGACTGTGAGAAGTGTTCTGCACAATCCAGATATACCAGGAGCCTTAGAATCCACTCTATGTACGCTTAATGCGTTGGTGAAGAAGAAAGTAGGTAAGGGAGAGAAGTGTTCTCTCGCCAAACCAATTTCTTCTACATGGAGAGGATGGAAGGAACAATGGAAGAAGAAGTCGGAGATAGAGATCTCTACTTCTGGTGTATACGTGATAGAGATTAACTTTACTACTTCTTCGTCATGGGTACTTGATACCGGATGCGGATCTCACATTTGTTCAAATGTGAAGGATCTTAAGAGAAGTAGGCCTTTAGGGAAAGGCGAGGTTGAACTACGTGTTGCTAATGGGGCAAGAGTTTCTGCCAGTGCCGTAGGAACCTATGAGTTAACTCTACCTAGTGGGCTAATAATAGAGTTGAAGAACTGCTATTATGTACCTGTCATAAATAGGAATATCATTTCCGTCTCTTGTTTGGACAAACATGGATTTGAATTTCTTATTAAGAATGGAAAGTGTTCCATTTCTAAAGATGGGATCTTTTATGGCAGTGCCCCTATGTCTTATGGTCTATACTTTATAGACTTGGAGACAAGTGTATACAACGTAAACACCAAAAAGCAAAAACTCAACGACTCAAACAAAACATATCTCTAGCATTGTCGTCTAGGGTACATAAATGAGAAGTGCATTTCTAGACTCCATAAAGATGGTTATCTAGACTCTTTTGATTATGAATCAATAGAGACATGTGAATCTTGTTTGTTGGGCAAGATGACCAAGACTCCCTTTTCAGGTAAAGGTGAGAGAGCTAGTGATCTATTAGGACTCATACATACTGATGTATGTGGGCCTTTTAGAACTAATTCCAGAAATGGGTGTCAGTACTTCATTACCTTCACTGATGATTTCAGTAGGTATGGCTATGTGTACCTGATGAAACATAAGTCAGAAACCCTTGAAAGGTTCAAGGATTTCATGAATGAAGTACAGAACCAGCTTGGTAAAAGTATTAAGGCACTTCGTTCCGATCGAGGTGGAGAATACTTGATCCAGGATTTTGAGGACCTTCTGCGAGCCCGTGGTATTGTATCACAATGGACTCCGCCTGGAACACCACAGCATAATGGTGTGTCTGAAAGAAGGAATCACACATTGTTAGATATGGTGCGATCAATGATGAGTTTTGCTGATCTTCCAATTTCTTTCTGGGGTCATGCTCTTGACACCGCCGCATTTACACTTAACCGTGTACCATCTAAATCGGTTCAAAAGACACCATATGAGATATGGACTGGGAAGCGTCCCAATTTGTCTTTTATGAAGATTTGGGGTTGTGAGGCTTACGTCAAGAAAATGTTTCCTGATAAGATTGGACCCAAATCTGATAAATGTTATTTTGTTGGATATCCCAAGGAGACCAAGGGATATTATTTATACCACCCAACTGACAACAAAGTGTTTGTTGCTAGGGATGCTGTATTCCTAGAAAAGGAATTTATTTCCAAAGGAAACAGTGGGAGGAATATAGAGCTTGAAGAGGTTCAAGCCCAACAAGAAAACATTGAACCAGTAGATGTACCAGAGGAAAATGTAGATTCACAAGGTGTTGTGGAATCTCAGTCTCCTCAGGTAACACAAGGACCTCGTAAATCTAGTAGGACTCGCCTTGAACCTGAGAGGTTTGGATACCTTGTAACTCAGGAAGGTGGAGAGTTGATCATAGATGATGATCCAACTACCTACGTAGAGGCTATGGAGGGACCAGATTCTGAAAAATGGCTAGAAGCCATGAGATCCGAGATGGAATCCATGTACTCCAACAAAGTATGGACTTTGGTGGAACCACCCGAAGGGGTAAAACCCATAGGGTGCAAGTGGGTCTTCAAGAAAAAGACCGACATGGATGGCAATGTGCAAACTTATAAAGGTAGATTGGTTGCAAAGGGTTTTCGACAAATTCAAGGTGTTGACTATGACGAAACCTTTTCTCCAGTTGCCATGATTAAGTCCATCAGGATCATGCTTGCTATTGCAGCTTATTATGACTATGAGATTTGGTAGATGGATTTTAAAACCGCATTCCTTAACGGGAATATTCATGAGGATGTGTACATGACACAGCCTGAAGGTTTTGTAGATCCAAAGAATGCCAATAAAGTCTGTAAACTGCAAAGGTCAATCTATGGATTGAAGCAAGCATCTCGGAGTTGGAATCTTCGATTTGATGAAGAAGTCAAAGTGTTTGGCTTTATTCAAAATGAAGATGAACCTTGTGTGTACAAGAAGGTTAGTGGGAGCTCGACCACATTTCTCATATTGTATGTGGATGACATACTTTTGATGGGGAATGATGTCTTAGCCTTAGAGAAGGTAAAGACTTGGCTTGGGAAAACTTTCTCAATGAAGGACTTAGGAGAAGCATCATATATTCTAGGAATTAAGATCTATAGAGATAGATCTAGAAGGCTTCTCGGACTAAGTCAGAGCACGTACATTGACAAGGTGCTGAAGCGGTTCAACATGGAGAACTCAAAGAGAGGCAACGTCCCTATGCTACATGGAGTTACCGTCTCTAGAGCTCAATGTCCCCAATCTTGTGAAGAGAGGGAGCGTATGAATGGGATCCCATATGCATCAGCCATCGGATCCATCATGTACGCTATGTTGTGCACACGCCCAGATGTCTCGTATGCTCTCAACATGACGAGCAGGTACCAGTCAGATCCTGGGGATGCTCACTGGACAGCCGTGAAGAACATCCTCAAGTACTTGCGAAGGACTAAGGATCTGTTTCTTGTGTACGGCAGTGAAGAAGAGCTGGTTGTAAAGGGTTACACCGATGCAAGCTTCCAAACTGATAAAGATGATTACAGATCGCAGTCAGGATTTGTGTTTTGCCTTAATAATGGAGCTATGAGCTGGAAGAGTTCCAAGCAAGAAACAGTTGTCGATTCTACTACAGAGGCCGAGTATATTGCTGCTTCGCATGCAGCAAAGGAGGCTGTGTGGATCAGGAAGTTCATTTCTGAACTTGGAGTAGTTCCCAGTAGCTGTGATGCAATTGAGCTTTATTGTGACAATAATGGAGCTATTGCACAAGCTAAGGAGCCCAGATCACATCAGCGGTCCAAGCACATACTGCGACGCTTCCATCTCATACGAGAGATCGTACAACGAGGAGATGTGAAGATTTGCAAAGTACCAACTGAAGACAACATAGCTGATCCACTGACTAAGGCCCTTTCTCAGCAGAAGCATGATGGTCATGCTAGGTCACAAGGACTGCGTTTCCTTGGTGACTGGCTCTAAGTGCAAGTGGGAGTCTGTTGGTATGTATGCCCATAGAGCAAGTCATATGATGATTGTAATGGGATACTTTGTAAATGATTTGAATAATAATAAAGGCAATTTCCAATCTATATGTTTAAACTATTTCTGAGATGATGGTGTAACATGATAGATGTCTAAAGATTGTCTTACTCAATGACATATGCTTTTAGGTTCATGACCTAAACGATGAGATCATATGGATGTTAAGAGTATACATTCTTGTTTAGTCCCTAGTCGGTTGTTATTGTGGAAATAGCCATAGACATCAATAACACTGAAGACTAGATTGTGTGTTGGTTGATGACGGAATCTCATTAGTCATGATATAGTGATATCAAACCAAGCACATAGGTACTTGTTAGAGAACAAGGTATCGGACAGACCCACCGTGAGAGTGACACATGGAACCATGACATGGTAGTCACAGTCAGCTCTCACAGTGATGGTGGTGAGTGTGATTCTTAGACCTGAAATCACTGCACTCAACACATGTCGTTGGGTACACTTTGACATCATCAAACGCAATCCTGAAACATGGGTTGTTATAAAGGTGATGATTGGGTGGCTTTGACACATGGGGCTTTTGAGGGGTGAGTGATAGATATGGGATTTGTCCCTCCTAAGGGAGTTTGATATCCTTGGCCACTTGATGAGTAGGATTGAGAAAGGCATGCGCATGCACGTGTGAATCAATATGTGATATTGATGTCATACACATCTCACTCGGTCTACTCTGAGATCAAGGAAATGAATGAACATTGACAGGATGACTGTTCCATGCCTCGAGTTCATTCTGGATATCAGTGACAAAGGAATTATACATTCACTGTAACACCATTCACGGATTGTAGGATGAAAGTTGTTCTCCAACTTTCTACTTTCACTTGGGTAGCAATGATGTGTGACTAGGCACCGCTCTTTGCTTGTGAAGTCATAAGTGTTATGGACTTTCACTGCCAACGTGAAATGGACCTGTAGGGTCACACACATAGGATTTAACCTAGAAGAGGAGTTTTGTCCACAAGCAACGTTTAGATTGATTACTAAAGGAGTTTAGTAGTTCAATTAAACACTCAATTAATCAATATCTCAATATCATAGTGTTCAAGATGTTGGACGCATTGATTGGAGTATCGGATTGATTGAAATCGCATTTGACTGATTCTACACAATCTGCATTCCCAACCGATCGGTTCATGTGATGAACCGGTCGGCTGAGGTTGTTGAACCGGTCAGCTCAATTGTTGAACCGATCGGCTCATGCACAGAGTGAAACGACCGGTTCAAGTGTTGAACCGATCGGTTCAACTGGTGCAATCAAGCAACTTGGGAAAGTAGGATTGGTGAGAATTTTCCTTTCATTTCAAATTGCCCAATTCGATTGGGAATAATATTGGTATTCGATACCAATTGGGAAAGAAACAAGAGTCAACCAGGAACCAACCTGGAACCCCAACCGACCGGTTCATGAGTGAACCGATCGGTTCAAGGGTCCCAAACGATCGGTTCAGTGGTGAACCGATCGGTTCAGGTCCCCAACCGACCGGTTCACTTGTGAACCGATCGGTTCAGGTTGCGAGATGGTTGCTTTTTGTGGAAAATCCCAAACCCTTCTACTCCTGCTTTAGTCCCATATTGCCGGGCACAGAGAACCCTGTCCCATGACCCGCCTGTATATATAGGGGTATTGGGGGCTTCTCAGAGTACAACTCAGTGCAAGTTGATTGCTCTGCAAAGTTGTCGTTCTCTCTGGTTTTGGTAACCGAGAGAGAGCCTGAGCAAGTGCTTCCCGCAAAGGGAGGTGCAGCAAGGGAAGGACAATTGCAGTTGCAATTGATAGCAGGAGAGTGTGTTGGCGACTAGTACGTCAACAGGAGGGTGCGACTCCTTCCACTTCCTTGTGGGACAAGGAGAGTGGAGTTCCGAGTGGTCCGTGTGGACTACTTCAGAGGCGGGAGGTCACTGCCGCTCAGGAGGACAACTGTCATCCGACAGTCCGGTAGGAGGAGGATTCTTCAGTCCCGGTGCGACCAGGAGCTGCACAGACATCGTCCAAGACCGGAGGTGAAGACCGCGCAAGGCGCGTGGTACTGTCGCCGAGCAAGCCTCGGGACAAGGTATGATTCACAAACCATCTTTCCTATTATATAGATGTTGACGCGATTCCTTTTGTTCCGGGTTTGGGAAATTTTTTTTTGTTTCTACTGCTTCTCTGCCTCCTCGATAACCCAACAGTTGTGAGATGGAAGAGTTCCAAGCAAGAAATAGTTGTTGATTCTCGATCAAAATCCAAATATATTGCTTCCTCCAATCCAATAAAGGAGGTTGTTTGGATTAAGAAGTTCATTTCTGAACTTTGGGTGGTACCAAGTATCACTGATGCAATAGAGCTATATTATGGCAATGGTGGAGATATTGCAAAATCTAAGGAACCCAGATCTCACCGGCTCCAAGAACATACAATGGAGATTCCATCTCATATAAGAGATCATACAATAAGGTGATGTAAGATTTGTATAGTACTAACTGAAAACAATGTTGTTGACCCCTTATCAAAAGCACTTTTGCACAAAAAGCATGAAGGTCGTGTTTGGTCAGTTGGGATTAAGTCCATGCGTGATAGTCTGTAAGTGAGAGTGGGAGCCTGTTGGTATGTATGCCCAAAGAGCCAATGATATGATGATATTAGTGGCATATCTTGTAAACAATTTGATTAATAATAAAGACAATCTTCACCTATATGTTTGTTCAATTATGAGATAATGATATGACATGATAGATGTCTAAAGAATGATGTTACTTGATGACATATATCTTCAGGTTGAGGACCTGAATAGTAAGATCATATGAATAATAAGAGTACATACATTTTTGTTATGTCCCTAGTTGGTTGTTATTGTGGAAGCTGATAGACAACGGTAACATATAAGACTAGAGTGTTTGTTGGTTGATGATAGAATCTCATTAATCATGATATGTGATATCAAACCAAACACATGGGTACTTGTTATAGAAGAATGTATCATACATATCCAACCTAAGAGTGATGCATGGGAAACCATTGAATGGTAGTCAGAATCAACTCTCATAGTGATGGTGGTGAGTGTGGTTCTTAGACCTAAAATCACTACACTCATCACATGTTGTTCAATGTACTTTGACATCATCCTATGTGACCTTGAATAAGGGTTATCATAATGGTGATACTCAGATACAATGTGACACATGGGGAATGATTGTGAGTGATGTAGATGGGATTTGTCCTTCCTACATGAGCTTGATATCCTAGCCATTTGATTAATGAAACTAAGCAATGTATGGCCTTACCCATGTATATCAATATGTATGATATGTGAACTCACATGTAACTCAGACAACCTAACCTATTCCAAAAAACTCAGACAACCTTCTCTAGTTCAAGGAACATGGATTGATCATTTTATAGGATGACGATTCCATGCCTCAAGTTCAATATGGATATCAGAGACAAACAAACTATACAATTACTGTAAAGCTAATCACATATTGTAGGTTGAAGTTGTTCTCCAACTGTAACACCCCACTTTTCACAACATAAATATATCACAGAGAGGAAGCACTTTATTTAAGGGGTGTCACAAGATGATATTCTTTGCAATTTAAAGTAAATGAAACACTTTGCATTGATTGAAATCAGATTCATACATAGCTTTGGAAAAAGATAATCTACATTAACTTCATCTAGTCTACTTTGATGACAAGACTATACATAATGTAAAAGATGTCTAAACTTTGGATCCGCTTGGTAAAAGCCACCCCACTAGGTATTTTCTTCTTGAAGATTCCTTGAGCTATTCTTTGGATGAAAAAAAGCTTCTTCCTCCTAATCTTGCTCCTTACCTACGGGCATCGTGCCCTCAGCCATGAACAAAACCAATGGTAAGTGGAATTGAACATTTTATAGTTTAAAGGAAGCACTGAAAATAAACTTTGAACATTAAACATTGAAAAAGGGACACAATTTCTTTTAAATTATATCTTTTATCTTGACCTATATAAGGATCCTCGGGTTGCACATAAGTGCCTTTTATCTTATGCACCAAAGTGCCTCTTGGGTTGCACCCAAGTGCCTCTTAAAGTTTATTGAGAGGAGACTCTTAATGATGACTTGATATAAGTTTACTTTTAACAATATCTTTCTCTAAAAACTCTTAAATTTCTATTAAACATTATTGTTGACTTTATTCTAAATGTTCATGAAGATGATAAAATAACATGGACAGTAAAAACATGACTTTCAATTCATCATAAGTTCTTGACTTTAAGAAATTGAAATAGATAACACATTCATTGCATACATACATACATATAGTCAAACAATAACTATGTTCAATTAGCATGGACCACTTACCTTGCACTTAAAGGAGACTTGATTTCTCTTCCTAGGTTCAGTAAACCCTAACCATGTCCTTGGGGTTTGAAAACCCTAAACACCTTGCTCATAACATTCAATATATTAATTTGTATTTCACTCATCACCAAAACCCCAATTTTGATAACATATGAATTATTAATCTTGAATTAGATCCAAGATGTCTTTTTTATCCAAACAGGTTAGACTTTAACTACATTTGAACATGTTCTAATTGTCAATACTTAAAATTTTGGGTTTTATACATTTAACATATTAAAGTTACCAACTTTAGACTTTTTTGAATTAGAAGAATATATAAATCTTGAAACCATTTTATTGCATTCTTTGCATTTTTCTAATCAAATTGATATATAGTTTTGTTATAATCTGACCTACAATATAATTACTACATTATTAGTAAAAATACCATACTCTAGCCAATGAGAGACTGCCATGACAGCGTAGTCGAGTCTCAAGCCTTCTCCACACAGATCCAGCCTGGCAAATGGCTTGTCTCCCTTTCAACACAGTGTGCCCTATCGGCAAGCACTCAAAGAAAGGTCGACATGACCTACTTGCCCTTTCCCTCGGTGAATATTTATCACGCACATAGGGGTTGTATGGACTTTTAGCCTGTAGTCACCTTCAACCCCGGACAGACACGAGTCGTTCTCTACTCGTCATCAACAATAGTCAACCCCCAAGTAGACTTCATGCTTTCAAGCCCTAGTGACCAGAATGCTACTAAAGGCACCTCTGCTCAGACACGGAGAATTTGCTTGGCCCATCGACAATGAAGAGTGGTGGTCGTGGCTGTGCTAACCATGAGTCAGCTGGAGCAAAGAGAGGAGTTGTTGGGAAAAAGAAGGTATGGTGATGCAGGGTTGGTTTTGGGGAAGAAGAGGGCTCCTCGAATTTGTCTGAGTCTCCTTGCACTCTATTCCTTTCTCGAAGAGGGGCTAATACCCCCTATATAGGCTTGGCCTCATAAGCCAGCCATTCATGGTGTTTGATTCCAATATATTTTTGGGTAAAGTTATTATTACATTCCAAAGCACCAAAAACTTGAGTTAGTTAGATTTGGAACTTCCTTCCAAATTGGTTGGAAGGGTTTATAGGAAAGGAAGGGGTTAGGAAAGAAAGTATTGGTCCTTGGTAGGACCGAGTGTCTTGTTCATGACTTTCCCAAAACATCCCAAGCTAGAAGATGACCAAGACCCGTTGAATCTCATATACATGGTTCATAGTTTGTGAGTCACTCAACAGGCATGGGCCCTAAGTGTAAAGAGGCAAGATCACCTCCTTACTAAAATTAGTACAAAACATCCATCTTTTTAGAAAGATAAAAGATATTGAGGGATGCATGTATAATATTCCAAGTAAATAAGCATGCACCAGATACATTATAAAATGTCAATAGCAGTGGAAATAAAAGTACTAAGCCTATTACATGGCTTTCATTGTTCATTACATGATTGTTCCCAAAAGAAATATATAAGAGAAAATGATCTAGCTGTAGCAATGTAGACATCCTTTTAGACAGCTTGAGATATACTCCTGAGATGACTTCCTTCAAACTTATCCTTCTCCTTGCTCAGCACCAGCACCTGGGTGGTTGGGAAAGCACCCATCAAAAGGGGAAAGAAAAGAAGGTATGTGTCACAAAACTAGTCTAGGATAACAAGATAAGTAAAGAAAATAAGAACAGACTAGGGTTCATCACAAGATGAAGTTAACAAGAGTATGAGGCTATATTCAAAAGAAACTTGCCATTAACAATTATATTAAAAAGGATTTCCATGTAAGATAATTATGTCTACCTAACTAAGTAGGTTTGAGGCACCTACCAGACCTCTAACCTATAGGTGAGGGGAGAATAAGACATTCCCAGTCACCTACGCAATTATATAGGGGAGAATAAAAACATTTCCTAGGGTGATTAAATACATGCCCTCTGTGGGTGGTTGTACATAAGTACCGCTACTTTAAATTAAATAGAACATAATCTACATGATAGAAAAGTAGTCATGAAAAGAGTAGTCATAATATTCAGTAAGCATGGCAGTGGGGTATAAGACCCAAACAAGAAGAAATTATAATCTGATTTGAGGAATGAACAATATTAGGATTAAAGAATAGAAGATTTAGGGTTCATTTAAGCCTCATTAGGGAAATGTAGGGCTTGGCTGCAATTATCCCAACATAGGGTGTAAGGAATGCACATACCTCTCTTACTGATATCAATTACTAACTTTCACGACTTTAATTGAGTCCAAGTTCCACTTTGCCTATTTTCTATGTATTAACATGTATTAGAGTACATAGTGCACATTAATGTACAGAAACCCTAATTTCAAAACTTTTTAGAAAAACTTAGATTTAGATTTTTAAAATATCACCAATGAGCTTATTAGGTTCTCTTGATGAATATAACATATTTTTATGTTAATTTTGGAGTTATGATGAGTAAGATGTAATTTTTACGGATTTTATGCATCAAATTCATTTTACAAAAATCACCCTTCATAAAACCATGAAATAAGACCTTGAAAATATTTTTATTAGATAGATATTAATTTTCCAATTCCCAAACATATTTATTTGTCAAATTTGGATAAGCGAATTAGAAGATATGAATTTTTCAATACTGACCAATAGGAAATTGCCACATCATCAAACCGATCGAGATAATTGAAGAGAGGGGGAGAGGGTGAAAACACCATTTGACCCAATATCAGGTTTGAAGTTGTATAGTTAACCAAACTAGAGCTTCTAGAGAAGGTAAAATAGCAAGAAACCAAAACCCTAGAAGAACATGGTAAAAAGAGATGAAAATCATCGATTTTAAACATAGAAGCATGAGTTTTAAGCATGTCGTAAGCAATATATGAGAAGAGGGTTAACAAAACTCACCTCTAGGATGGTAAGAAGGTCCAAATAGCAAGGATCCTGATATTAGAAGGTCTGGTTGTTCAAATCTAATCTCCTTTCTTGAGCAAAGATCACCTTCTCCACTTTTAGAGGTGCAAACCCTAGCAAAAGAGCATGGAGATGAGATATTTTAGGGTTCTAGGTGGAGTTTTACCCTGGAAGGTCATGCTTTTGACCTGAAAGAAGGTGACAGGAATACTAACAGCATGAAAATAGGGAAGGAAAGGAGGATAATTACTAGTTTTGGTCAAAATCACCAAGGAGGAGCTTAAGAAATCCTAAAATAGAGAAATTTAGAACCCTATTAGCCTTCTTCACCAAGGTAGGCACCCTCGTTTACCTTGGGACAGCAACTTAGTGGCAAAAAATAGAAGGGATGATTCTCTAATCTGGGGGAAAGAGAAGGAGAGAATTGCTTCTTGGATTGGGAGGTGGGAAGGGGTAGGGCTGTAAATGGGTACGGGTATACCCGCGTACCCGCAAAACCGTACCCGCCAAAACCCGTCATGGGTCCAGTTTTCTAGACCCGCGTATCTGCGTACCTGCATACCCATATTTTCACGGTTCTAATAATGGGTATAGATGTACCCATACCCGCTAACCCATGTACCCGCAAAAAAATAAAAAATAAATATAAATTTATACATTGTTAGAATCTATGGCTAAAAAATATTGGACATGATCTAACGGTTGATATTTGTAACCTAATTTAGCCCAAACATTAAAACTCCCTTAACCCACAGAACATCCTCCCCTCTCGGCTCCCCCCTCAATTCATTCCACTATCTGCAGGACCGCAGAGGCGCAGAGCGAGCGGCCGAAGGCAGACCTAGGGCTAAGGGGGCAGCCGCCACCCGCCGGCCTCCAGCCACCAGGCTCCAGGCTCCAGCCAGATCCACCACGGCACCGCCCCTCAAGGCTCAACTGAGCACGCCCGCGGCGCCAGGCTCCAGCCAGATCCTTCGCGACACCGCCGACAGAGCTTCTTCGTGTGCGCCCACCTACTTCAGCCAGCCTCAGTCCGATCATCATCAACCGCCAACCTTCTTCAGCCGCGGCCTCGCCGCCTTCAGCCGAATCAACCCGCAGGCAGCAGCCCAACGACCCCACCCAACCTCATCAGGCATCAGCCCGGCGCCGGCCGCAGGCCTGGAGGCCCTCATCAACCCGACTCAGTCGAGCTCCATCTCGTCGCGCCCGGCTCCAACTCTGCCCAACATCGACAGCTTTCTAGCTCTGCTTCTGCTGCATTTGCCTCAGCTCTGCCCAGTCGCCCACCTTAGCTCCAGCTCCAAGTGCACCAGCCCAGCGCCAACGTTCTTGAGTCCAGACCGACCACTGAATCCATCCAGCACCGCCTTCATCTCATCTCTGCAGACTCTGCTTCGGTTCATTCTGTTGATCCGCTCTGTGGCCGTGGAAGAAGGTATGAAATACCTTGCTTCTTTTTCTTTCTTCTGTATTTGGTGTTTGATCTGTTAAAGCCTTGTGCTTGTGACTTTTTTCACATTTGTATCTCTGTATTTGGTATTTTATCCATTAAATGCATGTGCTTCTGTCTTTTTTCACATCTGTATCTCGAAATTTTGATTGTGGTATGTGTGCTATGCGTGTGTTATCAGTATAATATACTGAGATAATACTTTTTTGTTAGGTATAATGTCAAATGTTCAAGAAGAAGCACCAGGAGGAACTAGTGGTACTGATTCCACACACAACGTGACATCTAGTACTCAAATGAGTGCTGATAGAATTGATATTGATATTGATCCTACTGAATCAGAACCTAAAATTGATGATTGCCAACCAATTAAAAAAAAGGGTAGACAAACTACATCTGATGTGTGGAAGCATTTTGATAAAGTGTCTGTTAATGGAGTACCTAAGGCAAAATGTAAATATTGTGACACCCTTTTAATGAATAGGCAATCTAATGGTACTAGCTCTTTAGATAAGCATATTAAAAGGCAACATCCATCAAAATGTGTAGGAATTGTTGGACAAATGTTTATAAATGTTGGGGAAAAGAAGAAAGATGGCACAATGAACTTGAAAATTTTTGTGTTTGATCAGAATATCAGTAGGAGTGACCTTGCTAATATGATAATCTTGCATGAGTATCCATTTTCCATGGTTGAGCATGTTGCTTTTAGAGAATTTGTTAGAAACCTTCAACCACAGTTTCAATTTGTGTCACGGAACACCATTAAGAAGGATTGTTTGATAATTTATGAAAAAGAGAAAGAGAAACTTTATAAAGTGTTAGATAAATTAACTTCACGTGTAACCATGACAACTGACATGTGGACATCTATTCAAAATAAAGGGTATTTTTCTCTTACTGGGCACTACATTGATGATGAATGGAGGTTGCATAAAAAGATTTTGAATTTTTCTGATATTGATGCTCCTCACACTACTGATAATCTTACTAAAGCAATTCTTGAAAAACTTTTTCAATGGAACTTGGATAAAAAGTTTATGTGCCTTGTTGTTGACAATTGTACCACAAATGATGCTATGGTTAGGGAGTTGAGTAAAAAACTTACAAGTAGGGGATGTTCGATAGCACAAGGGAAACTAGTTCATGTACGTTGTTGCGCACACATTCTTAATCTAATAGCACAAGAGGGGGTTGATGTCATAAAGTCAGTAACTTCAAAGATTCATGAAAGTGTAAAGTATGTTAAAGGATCTGTTTTGCGCTCACAATTGTTTAAAGAAGTGGCTTCTCAAGTGAGAGCTCCTCAAAAGGCATTAATTCTTGATGTGTCTACTAGATGGAATTCCACTTTTTTAATGCTAAAACATGCTTTGGAATTCAAAGATGCATTTATTAGATTTGCTGATAGGGATGCTTCATATAAGTATTTTCCAAGTGAGGTTGAATGGGATAATGCTAAGTTGACTTGTGATTGTCTAGAAATATTTTATGATGTCACAAATATCTTTTCTTCAACTTTATATCCATCTGCCAACTATTATTTCAACAATATATGTGTTGTCCATGTTCATCTAAAAGAGTTGAGTAGTAGTGACATATCATTTGTTGCCAAGATGGGGAAAGAAATGATGTCTAAATTCAAGAAGTATTGGGATGTGAGTTGTTTAATATTGTCTATAGCTTCTATTGTTGATCCACGTCTTAAGATGAAAAGTGTGGAATATAATCTAAGAGAGATCTATGGTAATGACATTGATGATAGTGATGACGATGATGCTAGTGATGGCGGCAATGTTGCTCAAAAGAAAATTGATCAAATCAAAGGTTGTTTAGTGGATCTTTACAATGAGTATAGGTTGAAAATGGGTGGAACAAACTTCGAATACATTGATAGCACATGTGATAGGTCTAGATGCTTAGATGATACATCGGGGCATCAAAAGCCGAGTAGTAGGGGCTTGTTGAAGATTTTAGGGAGATTTGATAACCATCTACAAAAGGTACAAGCCACACAACCAACTAGGACTGATTTAGACTTGTATCTTGAAGAGGCTATTCACCCCAAACAAATAGGTGGAGATAGTTTGGTTGATACTTTTGATATTTTACAATGGTGGAAGCTCAATTGTGCAAAGTACCAAGTTGTTGCAAGAATGGCACGAGATATTTTGGCTATATCTGTCTCCACTGTTGCATCTGAGGCCGCATTTAGCACAGGCGGAAGAGTTCTTGATCAATATAGGAGTTCTCTAAATCCAAACACAGTGGAAGCTCTCATATGTGCCCAAGATTGGATGAGAAGTAATATGAGTGGTATGTAGATTAAAACTATTTTAACTTACTGCAAAGACTATTGAAGCAATTCTTACTTTATAAATCTTTTGTAGGACAAGATTGTGGAGGTGCAATGCTAGGTTCTGTAAGAAATGATTTGGAAGATGAGCAAGAGCTTGGGGATGTTGTCATCATAGAGATGGAATGATTGGTATGTTAATTTTAAGTTTAAGTTTTTGACATGTTATGCCCACAATAATCTTTATACTTGTTTATTTATATTGATAAATGGTTTACATTTTGTTTGTAGGTGCTTTGTACTCTTCCTTATCACATCATCTTGATTCATTATTGATGTAGTGACAAAGCTTGATGATTGATGAACAACCATTCATTTTCTACATTTGGCGATGTGCATTTGATTGCTGAAAATTGATGTAACAACCTTATTGTTATGAATGTTAGCAATAGGCAATTGGCCATGATGTATTTTGCTGTGTTGAGCTATCTTTAACAATCCCATTGATCATTTAACAATATTTCATTCTACTGTTGGTGAATTTCTTAATGTTTAACTTTCATATTTGATGGTATTTAATTTTGTGAAGTTGCTAGTTGATTATTGAGTGGTATTGTGTGATTTGTTGAAATATTCGTAGTCTCCAAATCGATGATGTGGATAATATTGTTCATTTTGCTAGGTTGTTTATAGCACACAACTCATACATTGAATGGTTTCTTTGGGTTCTATTGGGTTTTTCTAGTGCTTAAACCATATATGTGTATGATATGATTTTTTAATAAATATTTTGGGCCAAAAGTAGGTACTTGAATGGTTTTTAAGTGCACAAAGCCTCCCAAAACAGCAGCTTTGTGTTACTCTAGCAGCTCACATGTTGGAAATTTCGAACGTCGTACTAGTGATTAAACCATATGTGTATGATATGATTTTTTTAATAAAGATTTTGGCCCAAAAGTAGGTACTTGAATGAGACAAAGCCCCCCAAAACAGCAGCTTGGTGTTACTCTAGCAGCTTATATGCTGAAAATTTCAAACTTCAGTAAATGTATACATTAATTTGGGCTTAAAAATAGGTGCAACCATCAATTTTAATGCTTAATTTTTTTTTGCACAGAACCGTATACCCTTGGAACCGCACCGTGTACCCGCATTATATGCGGTTCCGGGTATGGTGCGGGTCTGGTTACTGAGAAATGCGGGTCTGGACCCGTACCCGTACCCGCAAAAACAATTGGGTACGGTTCTGGGTATGGTCATACCCGCACCGTACCCACACCGTTTACACCCCTAGGAAGGGGTAGGCTTGGCTTTATAAAGAAGGGGGCAAGCATGAGGTGTCTATGGGACTTTCCATGTGTCCCTAGCCTAGGGCTTCATGGCCATGCAAGAGGACAACTCATAGATACTTCTTGTACATCCAAGGTCGGTCCTAAAATCCCATGGAGGCTTCTAGGCCATCCCCACTGTCCTCCAATTAAAGAAATAACCCCATTGGTTGATAGCTTTTAAAGATAAGCTCATTTATAAATAGGGTAATCCCTATAATGCCCTTGGAGAGAAACACCTTCAAACCAAGGTGCAATTAGGTGCCCCATGGTTCAAAATCTCAAGAATGGTAAGGGAATATCTAAGGATTAAAATTCAGGTGATAATTTGCAAAGCAAACCTTCCAATTGGGCAAATTGCATAAAAGTCCAAAATGTACCTAAAATTGCATAACTTGCACAAACAACATCCAATCAATCCAAATTTGAAAATTAGGCTCATTTTATGTTTTCAACTAACATGAAAAAGTTATATTAAGGTTTGGAGTACTTAATTATGGAAATTAAGCTTTCACTGAGGTATTTGTGCACAAACCCTTATATTGGTACAATTAGTGAATAATTATTCACTAAACCACTATAAATTTCACTAATTAAACATGAACTACAAAAAGGAAAGAAATGAAAGGGAAACTTGGGAAAAAGGTTTACATGGAGATTACATCTAAGATTCATTATGTTACAATAAGTTTTCCAAATTATATTTTGTTACATTTAATGTATATTCCTTAATGCTTTCACTTTAGGAAAACTAGATTAATTCATATCTCTCACTCTATTTATCCTTTTATTACCAATTTTAAAGGAAATATCTTAATGACTTTAACTAGGTGTGGGAAAGATTTGGGGCCAAAATATGAAAATTAGTTATGCTTTTCTTTCCCCTTAAATATTTAAGTTATATGATTTATTTAAGACATTAATTAACCTCCTTTTCCATTCAAACTTGGAAAGAGACCTTATTAAGTGTATATTTATCTTGAGTGCAAGTTAGGGTTGATTTATTCCCACCGGTTACCCTCAAAAAACCTTTTCTAAAAATTTACACATAATTACTTGTTTATCAATTTACTTTAACTTTAATGCATTAATTGATTAGATATTGTGAAAAGACGAACCTTTGTGTACCATGGAGCCAAAATTTGAGATAATAACTTATTGTTCATTCCAATGTTACTTCATCTACCTTTTATTCCTTCTAGAGTAACTTCCTTGGAGGAGAGAGAAAATGAAAACCAATATTTATATCTTTGAGTTAATTTACACACATGATGGCTGTATGAAAGAAAATTGTATTTTGAGTCCTATTTTACTCTTCTCACTTCTTTATCTCTTAAGAAGTTTCATTCCATTAGTCTTTTTGCATTATGACCCTCAACTATTTTTATTTAAGAAAAACTACATCCTATGTTTTAAATTACTCTTGAAAATTGGGATGTTACACCAACATTCGAATTAATTGGGCAGCAATGATGTGTTTCTAGATACACTCATAAATTAGTTATGGATATTCACTTCCGATGTAAGTTGGGACATATAGGGTCACATGCATGGGATTTACTTGGAATAGGAGTTTACTCATGACTATGGTTTCAACTTGATTACTAAACTATTAGGTATACAATTTAAACAAGATTGGTTGTCAGCAATCTAAAATGACCTAGTTTAGCTAATGAACCTACTGGTGCAGATGTATGAATCAAATGGTTTAGGTTGTGAACCAACCAATTGGTTGATCAGTAAGACTGGATCAACTATTGATGTTCGAGTCATGTTGTCCATTAATCGAATATTCAAAGTGAATATGATTTTGAATAGGAAACATGGTGAACCGATCAATTCAAGTGTTGAACTAGTCAACTCAAATGTGAATTGATCGGCTAAATGGTGAACTGATCAGTTCATAGTTTGTAGGTTTCAGAAAGTTCATGAAATTCCATCTCTTTGACTCCTAGTTGATCTGGAAATCTTGACCCTGACCCTCCTATAAATAGAGGGGTAGTCAAGGCTTTCAGAAGACATAACAATAAGCTCTGGCAATTTTTGTCTTCTCATAGTTGTGGTAATAAGAGAAACAGAGAAAGCCTTACCCATAAAAGGGAGAGACAACAAGGGAGAGTAGTCAACGCTAGCACATTGACACTAAAGGAACAACTCCTTTCTGTCAGTTCTAAAAGATCGACAGGAGTTCTCAGTGATCTATGTGGACTACGTAGATGTGTGGAGGCCTTTGCCACCCACTAGGAGGATGTCATTAACCACCATTTGTGGTGCTATGCTAGGAGTTCGTCGCTGACATCTATCCAGGTGCTACTTGAGAAAGAACCATGTTGTTGCAAGGATAGTCATTGGATTCGCTCTAGGATTAGGTATATACCTTACAACCTTCCTTCCCAATTTATAGTTGTTGAGGCATTCCATTATTCAAGGGGAATATGGCAAGAAATATTTCCAAACATATGTATGTAGGGTTGGAAATTTAGGGCTAAGTAGTCGCTGGGAGGGGCACATAATAGCGGAGATCAATGGAAGTAGTAGGGAAACACAAAAGTGAACATAAGGAGGAGAAGTCTTGTCCACTCATGCATTCAAATAGATGGTGAAAGGTGTATGATCACAAGCTCTATAAAAAAGAAAGGATAGAAAAAAATGTGTGTGAGCACAGTATATTATGTTGATGCAAATATGGGTACAATAGATAAATATAATAGAGATAGGTGCATGTTATTGTGATCGTACTAAGTGCATGTCTGTAACGTCCTAGGATTTGAGGCCTTGGATAACATAATCTTAAAAGGAATGATTGGACTACACATATCACCAAGGTGCACCTCCTTTTCCGGGACCCCATCATCAAAGAACTCCATAGTCAAGTGTTCTTAGCTTGGAGTAGTACTAGTATGGGTGACCAGTCGGGAAGTTGACCATGACTTATGCATGAGCGAGAACAAAGCATGCAGTTAAGGCTAGTGGTGGTCTGTGGGAGCAGTCATCATTCTTGAAACTCTACTAGAGCCTAGGGCAGTGGGCCCAGTTGTTACAAATGGTATCAGAGCCAATTCCCCTCCAGTAGGTGGGGACCACGTGGGCAAGTGGCATGCCAGTCTTAATCCATGTAGTCCAGGCAAGTTGGAAAGAGTGAAATGAGATGAAGCCTCCCTTGCGCCGGTAGCCATGGATGGGAGTTGGGTGTCTATGGGCCATTCTGGGTCTGCACTAAAACGGGGAAGATATTATGAGGTTATATATTGAGCCTTGATGAGGAAGTCAATAGTCTAAGTGGGGGAGATTGTAACATCCCAGGATTTGAGGCCTTGGATGACATGATCTTAAAAGGAACCCATCATTAAAGAACTCCATAGTTAAGCGTGCTCAACTTGGAGTATTACTAGGATGGGTGACCAGTTGGGAAGCTGACCTCGCCTTGCACGTGAGTGAGGGTAAAGCGCGTAGTTAAGGCTAGTGGTGGTCTGTGGGGCCATTCGTCATTCTTGAAAATCTACTAGAGCCTAGGGTAGTGGGCCCATTTGTTACAATGTCCCACAATTTTTAGTAGACCAAAACTTTATAGATAGTAAAACTCAATATAAGGTAGTGGAATCACAAGAATCAAATGAAACATTTCATCATAGACGCTCCTCAATCTTTATATGGATATTCATTCTAATATGATCTTGTGTTGCATGCTAGGGTTTGAGATGCTCTGTTGATCAGATAGAACATGGATGGATAGAGGAATTCTGATCAGAATCCACTTGCTATACATCAATTACAAAGGACTAGAAAAAATATGTTGTGCGTGAGATTGCAACAGTAGAAGTCAAGCAGGTTGAGTCCATAGAGTTGGAAAAAATAAGTGTATTATCTGTGAAATAGCACAAGAGCCAACGAATACATTGAAAATTATTCTTTAATGCATGATTGTAACTAGATCACTCCTCAATGTCATAATACACAAGGTAAATGAAGAATAACACATTGACAACAATTATGGGTTTGCATCGTGATAGCACATTAATGCAAAAAAGATAGCTAATAAAGGCAAAATGGGGTGGTTACAACGGTAGAGTTGGGGGTGGGGTAAGGGGTTATAAAAGATGGGATTATGACTAATGAAAGCATTGTAGCAGGATGGAGATAACCCAAGATGACATGAGGAAGGAAAGAAAAGCACATCACAACAGTAGGAGGTGGGGGACAGGAGGGACATGGATCAAGAGATAGTGACAACCATGAAATTTCTTGGTGGGCAACAACAATAGGGAAAAGTAGTCACCACCCACAAACAAAGGAAACACTCTAATTTCTCTCTTCTTTAGGGTTTCCCCAGAAAGTCATGGTCTAATACATATTTATAGTAATTAGAAGGCTAAACATGTGGTTTATAAGAGAAACCGCTCTACTATATATAGGAGAAGAGAAAGGGTAGAAACTCAAACACAAAACTAATGGGCCAAGACACACTTGTGTCTATACACAAATACATTCATATAACTTAATTAACTACATTAACCTGACCCTTTAACAATATCTTGAATGATTTTTGATAGCCAGAAGCAAGAGGACATTTCAATCTTAGTTTCAAGATTGATGTAGAGAAATTAGATACATCCTAGAAATTTATAAGTGGTTATACTAAGATTCTATATATACATTGTTTTGGAAGAGGTACAACAGTGATGAAGCTTCAATAAGAAAATTGATTGAAAGGATAGATATTGACATCTCTTCAGAGGATGATCACCTATCAAAATATGGAATACCCTTAAGGGAGGTAGGGAAAACTCATGTTAAAACTTGAGGAACATATGCTTCATGGTTAAAGTGATTTATTATCAATGTAGGGGTCCTATATGATGATATTTTACACTTCACATGAGATTTCACTAACCCTTCTTAGTGTGTAACATTATTCATAGTTTATTTTATATTATGAGGATGGAGTATTTTTTGTATGGAGACTCATATGACTCTCAAATAGACTTGCAATTCTTAGTCAGGTCCAACTATTCAGGTATATCTTTAAAGTCTATCATGGATTCTATAAAGACCAATTAATCCCTCATTTTAAGTAATTTCATAGGAGAAAAGAAGAATATATAGTGATAATAGTGTTGGTATGTATGCCCAAAGAGCCAATCATATGATGATTGTAACAGTATAACTTGTAAATTATTTGATTCGTAATAAAGTTAAGCTTCCAATTTATTATGTTTATTCAGTTTTGAGGTACTGAAAAAGCATAATAAATATCTAAAGAATGATATTACTCAATGACGTATGTCTTCAGGTTGAGGACCTGAACAATGAGATCATATGGATGTTAAGAGTATACACATTCTTGTTATGTCCATGATCAATTGTTATTGTAGAAGGTAAATAGACAAAAATAACACATAAGATCAAAGTGTGAGTTGGTTGATGACAAAATCTCATTAGTCATGATATGATGATATCAAACCAAGCACATAGATACATCTTAGAGAATAGTGTATCGGACAAACCCACCATGAGACTGACACATGGAAACCATTACCATGGTAATCATAGTCAACTCTCATAGTGATGGTGGTATTTTTGGTTCTTAGATCTGAAATGACTACACTTATCACATGTTGTTCGGTATGCTTTGACATCATCAAACACAATCATGAAACATGGGTTGTTATAAAGGTGATGATTGGGTGACTGTGACACATGGGGACTGACTATGAGTGATAGAGATGAGATTTGTCCCTCCTATGGGAGTATGATATAGAAGGCCACTTGAGTTAGAAAGACTGAGAAATACATGGCCATGTACATGTGAGTCAATATATGATATTAAGCTTACACATATCTCATACAGTCTGCTATAGTAAGAAACATAAATTGAATATTGAAAAGGATGGCAGATCCATGCCTTGAGTTAAATTTGGATATCAGTAATAAAGGAACTATACAAACACTATAACACCATACATAGATTGTAGGTTGAAGTTGTTCTCCAACTTTTCATTTACTTGGGTAGTAATGATATGTGACTAGGCACTGCTCATTGCTTGTGATGTCATAAGTTTTTATGGACACTCACTACCAACATAATATGGGACCTATAGGGTCACAAACATAGGAACTCATCTAGAAGAGGAGTTTGATCTTGAATGATGATTGGATTGATTACTAAAGTGTTTAGGTATTCAATTCATGCAACAAATCAACTGGCTGGATTGCTAAATGATTGGTTCAAGGGTTGAGACAGTCATTTTGAGTGTCAGGTTGATTGTATTGTACATTGGCTGGAATTCAGCCTGACCCGGACTTTGAGATGCCCGTCTCACTTGTGCGAAACAGACGTCTGGAATGGTGTGAGATTCTCATCTCGTATGCACCAAATGGTCAGTTTGGGGACACTACTACAGAAATAGCATTCAGTGACACTTTTCTGGGCGTCGGTTATTAAGGAAAACCGACGCCTTCTATGTTAGGCGTCGGTTGTTTACGAAAACCGACATCTATATTCGAAGACCAGCTAGACACGGGTACCGCTTTGTCTTCAGCATCGGTTGTTTATAACAAACCGACGCTTAAAGTCGCCTGCGAAATCCATTTTATGATAAAAAAAATAGTGTCATTTTAAGCGTCGGTTATTTAGGTAGAAACCGACGCCTATGTGCGATGAAAATTTGCGCGAAAAGTGTCACCTTCAGCGTCGGTTATTCAAGGATAACCGACGCTGAAGGTGGTTCCCGCCAAACAATTTCATGAAAATATCGTCCAATTGGACGTCGGTTTTTTCCAACAACCGACGCTAAAGATGTTTAGGCGTCGGTTGTTGTAAGAAACCGACGCTATTTGGGACTTTATAACCCGCGATGCCCGACTCTTCCCCTTTCTTCTGTTTCATTGCGAGCCCTTTTTTCTGCTTCTCCGTCGATTTCCCACGCTGTCGCCGTCGATTTCTCTGCTCCTTGTTCTCCACGACAGCGCCGTCGTGCCGCCACTGCTACTCCGGCGCCCCCTTCTCCGCCGCCACTGCTGCTGCACCCCCTTCTGGACCGTGCCCCCTTCTCCGGACGCCTGGAGATCGTTGCCGCCGACGCCGCTGGTCCTTGGTCTGCCTGCCTGACGCCTGGAGCTCGCCGCCGCGCCGCCTTCCTCCTTGCCTCCGCCCGCCGACGCCTGCCTGCCTTCCTGACGTCCTTGCCGCCGCCCGCCGACGCCTGCCTGCCTACCTGACGCCTGGACCTTGTCGCTGCTCCTTGCCGCCGAAGTAAATATCCTATTGCTCTATTATACTAGTAATGCATGATTAGTTTTACTGATTTCCTTGCTGCTTTCAGTGATTAATGAAATAATTGGGTACTGCTGTAATGCATCGAAGTAAATATCCTATTGCTCTATTATACTAGTAATGCATGATTAGTTTTACTGATTTCCTTGCTGCTTTAAGTGATTAATGATTGGTACTACTGGTTAGTATTACTTTAGTGATTACTTTAATTCAACAATTCGTAGTTTTTTATTTACAATTACTGATCTGCTTGCCGATTTTAATGATTAGAGATACTGATTAATAGTAAGTATTGATGAATACTTAGTTAATTACTGATTTGTTGATTAGATATGTATAGAAGTTCCTTATAAATATATTTTTTATATACACATACATGTAATTTTGTATAAAATACATGATGTAGTGTGATCTTAAATCCTAGAGTGTACCCCTTTTGTTCTATGATGGTATCTATGACCCTAAATACATCCATAAGGGTCTATTGTATCCTAAAGAAGATTTATTTCTTCCTTCTGCCCTAATTTTTATATGGATCTTAATCTTATATCGCTTACTCATAAATAAGGAAATATCCTCCCTTATGACCACCTTGATGTGTATGTCCCATATAATCCACATGTTGGACCCTAATGATACAATTTTTTTATGTTGAAAACGAATGTATGTTTCAAGTGTTGAACCTAATGTTGGACAATGTGTTTGTTATAGGTGGTACACATTTATTATATATAAGAATGACATCACATGTGTTTGTTGGCCTAGAATGTGAACAATCATTGTTTTTTATATTACTTGTACATCGGTATAAATTAGAATGAACAATCACTAAATTATGTACTGTTTGTATGGAGTCCGACTTCATTGTAGATATCTATTATTGTGTTTGTTGGCCTAGAAACCCGTCCAAGATTGACTCATTAGGAGTAAATCTTGGATAGTCCCCGGTTTGGGACTGTTCTTGAACACCTAATCTCACTTAGGATGTAAGTGTATAATGTGTATTGAGTTTTCGAGAAAATTTTGGTAGCATTTCCCCGTTTGTTCTCTAAGTACATATGTACTTAGAGAACAGCGGGGAAATGCTGCCGAAATTTTCTTGAAAACCCAATACACATTATACACTTACTAGTGAGATTAGGTGTTCAAGGATGGGATAGGTGGTACACATTTATTATATATAAGAATGACATCAAATGTGTTTGTAGGCCTAGAATGTGAACAATCATTAGAATGAACAATCACTTATTTTCCTAATATATACTTGTTTTCTCTGATCATAGAATGGATAGATCATGGATGTCCATTCGTAATCGTTGCACCCCAGAGTTTATATCTGGTCTTGATCAGTTTATTAGATTTGCCGAAGAACATAGGAAAAAACCTACAGATAAGTTCTACTGTCCATGTAGGCATTGCGGTAACAACTTGAAAGTCAACACTAGTGAGGAAATCAAAAGTCATGTCATGTGCAACGGGATTGTACCAGGCTATACAGAATGGCACTGGCATGGAGAGATTTCAAAATCGAAACCAGTAGATGTCGATAGCAGTGCTTGGGTGGAAGAAGAAATTGCCTCCGATGACGTAAATGTGAACGAACCAGTTCCAGCAGACATCGTTGATGCGCTGCTGGATAGTTGTAGGGTAGAGCACACCGATCCACCTCCTATCTTTACAAACATTGTGCATGATGCTGAGATACCGTTATACACAGGCTCTGCTAAGTTTACGAAGCTTAGCGCTGTGTTGAGATTGTATAAGTTGAAAGCTAACAATAGATGGAGTGACAAAAGCTTCACTTCATTGTTGACTTTGTTGAAAGAAATGCTTCCTGAAGGAAACGAGCTTCCAATCTCAACATACCAGGTAAAGAAAATGTTGTGCCCAATGGGAATGGAGGCTAAGAAGATACACGCATGCCCGAATGATTGTGTATTATTTCAAAAGGACTTTGTAGATTTGAAAGATTGTCCAAAATGTGGTGCGTCACGGTATAAATTGACGACTTCGGGGAAGTCCAAAACTGGTTCTCCTGCCAAGGTGTTGTGGTATCTACCTATAATATCACGGTTTCAACGCTTGTTTGCAAATCCGAAAGATGCGAAGAATTTGAGGTGGCATGCAGATGTTAAGAAAAATAATGATGGGATCCTACGACATGCGTCTGATTCCCCACAGTGGAAGAAGATTGATCTATTGTACCCTAAATTTGGTGAAGAAGATAGGAATCTAAGACTTGGGATTTGTACAGATGGGATGAATCCGTATGGGACATTGAACAGCCAACATAGCACTTGGCCAGTCATGCTTGTTATATACAATCTTCCTCCCTAGATGTGTATGAAAAATAAGTACGTTGTGTTGTCATTGTTGATATCGGGCCCTAAACAACCCGGAAATGATATCGATGTTTATCTTGAACCTTTGATTGATGACTTAAAGAAACTTTGGGCTGAAGGTGTGATGACCTATGATGCTTCAGCAAGAGAGACATTTCGTTTGCACGCTATGTTGTTTTGCACTATTAATGACTTTCCAGCATATGGGAATTTGTCTGGATATAGTGTCAAAGGAGCTAAAGCGTGTCCTATATGTGAAGAAAACACTGAAGGAAATTCATTAATAAGAAGCTAATGTTTCTTTTATCCATGTATAGGAGAATAAGAGAGTTGAGGATTTAGTTGCTAAGAAGGTCAACGATGTAGTTGCTGAGAAGGTCAAGGAAGAATTGCTGCGGTGGCAGGCATCTCAGGCTTCCAATACGCCTATGGCGACCCACTCTTCTCCTGATGCACAGACTGCGAGTAATCCTGGAGACCCATCGCCTAGAACGTCTGCTGTAAGTATTGTTTATGACATTGTAGTTAGTCTTTTCAAGTTGTTATGTTTTCAAGATGATATGTATATATGTATAATATTCTTTACGTAAATTTGTAGGCATTGAAGCCATGCCGCTTAAGAATGCAAGACTACGTTGTTGCAGAGGCGCAGGCTTACCCGTCCCTTCCTGGGGCAATGTTTCACGGGACTCCAATGCCACAGGGCTACGTTCGTGTGAGCCCGATACGTGTGTTACCTGATTGGAGAGAAGCTACATTGCCATATCCCCACCCGGATATTGATAGACTTGCTGATGCAGAAGGCGGGGTGATATTGTGGCCCAAAGCAGATGTCATCTACACGACTGAAATTGTAAGATAAATTTACATTGATTTAGACTATTAATGTGTATATATGATGTCAACTGATCTGAAATTATATGTACAGGTTAAAAAGAAGACACCAGGAGCACCTAGGCCTCCACTTCCACTTCCCGCATTACCCGATTGGGTTCCAACTGACCTAACATACCCGTTAGGTCCTGCTTGTAGGGGAATGGCATGTTGGCTACGGGCACATAATGTACATTGCCCTATAATTATTTCTTTAGATGCAGATTATGCAGGTCAATCATACGATAGCTCTTTATTTATACAAGATATTATTGAGCTGTTTATGTATGATTGGCTGAATACATCAATGATAGAGACATGGATAAGGTGAGATCTTGTTTATACATCCATATACCTTGTGTAAGATCCGGTGATCTGGTTTCTTATATATTAATGCATACGCCTTTATGTTTTGCAGCTACTTAGTCGAAGATCATTGCAAACAATTTGCATTTGATCATTTGGGATTTTTGATTCCATCATTGATTAGTTTGGTAGCTAAAGACCCTGATAATGTTCAACAATACTGTATAGATGCTTTTACAATTTTTGGTCAGCAAAAGAAGACGATAATAATAGCTCCATTCAATGTCAAGTAAGTTTACTTTATTTATAATTTGGACTTAAGAAAATTCCATTTTTATTTTGCATTTTGAGTTATTAATTGTTAACTTCTTACCTCTAGCGGTAGACATTGGGAGTTACTAGTTATTGTCCCCGGGACATTCACTGTTTATTATCTAGATCCTGTGGGGAGTACATTGAACCCTAAAATTGGACACGTAATGAGAATGCCATTATTCTGGTGAGAAATATTTCATTTTTATATCCGTTAACATCTTTTATTACATTACTATTTACTTATGCAATTTATTGTGTTATATTAACATGTAGGGGTTTAGATGCATTCAAAAAGGCTGGAGGAACGGTCCTAAGGAAAAAGAACCAGCCAATAAATTGGCAGAACGTACAAGTAAGTTCCCGACTCGAATATATATATTATTGATGTGAATTGTGCTTAGTTGTATTATTTTGTATGTTTCAATTTATAGTGTGCTACACAAGACAATGGCTGGGCATGCGCATACTATGTGATGTGATTTATGCAGATGATTATCAAATATGCCGCATTGGACATCGATACCATACATGAGGTATTATATATACTCTCATTAGTTAGTATGCAATATATCAATCTTATCTTATTTTTATATTATTACTTATATATATACATCATTCTCTTTGCAGGTGTTTAAAACTGACAACACTACAGGTAAACACTTAAAATATATACATGCTCCATATACGATGGAAGCATTAAATGAAGTAAGAGAAGAATGGGCAAAAGCCATACAAGCAGTGGCAACTGTAAGATATAATTGGGATGTTGATAGAGATAATGAATGATACTTTGTAAATGAATATTTTTGAATGTTAATACATGTATTTGAATGTTTCTATATGTGTGAATGTGAGAATTGAATTGATGTCTGAATGTATGTACTTGTGTGAAATTTTTCTTATGACTTTTGCAGGTTTGCGGCCTGTTTGTAGGCTGATATCAATGGATGTCGTAAACCTGCAGTTCAGAAAACTGAACTACAGGTTCTCATCCTGCTGACCAGCCACAGCAGGCCTACAAACTGATATGAAAAAAAAATAGGCTTCGGTTATTTATAAAAAACCGTCAGCAAAGATCTACAGCGTCGGTTATTTATAGATAACCGACGCCTTATGTGGCCAAAGCAGTCCTCGAAATGGCATCAGATATACGTATCAAACCGACGCCTATTTAAATTAGAGGCGTCGGTCTTTTGGTATATAACCGACGCCAAAAGTGTTCGCGCCACAAAAAATGGCGTCATTTAGGACACTTTATGCGTCGGTTATCTACTAAAAGACCGACGCTATAAGTAATATAGGCGTCGGTCCGTTAGTAAATAACCGACGCAGAAAGTGCCCTAGCTGACGCCGTTTTATGTGGCGCGAACCCTTTTGGCGTCGGTTATCTACTAAACGACCGACGCCGATAGGTTAAATAGGCATCGGTTAAACAACCGACGCCAAAGTGTTTGACCTTTAGCGGCGCCCACATAGGCGTCGGTCGAAAACCGACGCCAAATGGGGTTAAACGACCAACGCCAAAGGCCACTTCTGTAGTAGTGGGATGTAATATGATTGCATCTAGGATTGGTGTTGATGTCATGACGTGTACTAATTGGAATTGAATTTTCGAAACATGTACAAAACTGAGAAACTACAAAACAACCATCTCCCAATATGAGACGACCGTTTTGCGTGCTAGACGACCATCTAGGTCACCAGACGGTCGTTTCGACTACCGCAGGATGTGAAGTTTCCAGAATTGTTATGAAAATTTGAGATCTTTCGGTCCCTTCCACTCCCGCATATACTAGGAACCCTGACCCTGGCCTCTACTATAAATAGAGGGGTATTGGGGGCTTCCCAGAGTACAACACAAACAATTGAAAATTAGTTGCTCTGAGAACTATTATCCTCTATGGATGTGGCAACCAAGAAAGCCCAAGCAAGTCCTACCTGACTAGGGAGGGATAGCAAGGGAGAGAAACAACTAAGGATCATTGTCATGAGAGAGCAAGTTGGTGACTAGCACACCAATGTAAGGAATAACTCCTTCTTGTCCATTCTAGCAGGATGACAGGAGTTCTAGTTGTTTTATGTGGACTTCTCTAGAGGAGAGGTGGCCTTTACCCATCGTTAAGGAGGACAACGTTAGCCAATAGTCTGTGATGAGAGGAGTTTTTACAGACAACGATGTTCGAGTCTGTTGTCTGTGGAATTAGTCAGACGAGTCTCAGTGCAACCAAGAGGTGCACAGACACCATCCAAGATAGAGTGCACATCTACATTGATGAGGATTGTCACTGGACTTGCTCCAGGACCAGGTATATCTTTGTAAAACCATCATTTCCATTGCCTAGTTATTGACACAGTACACTAGTTAATGGGAAATATGTCAGTAAAATCATCATTTTCTCTACCTATCTGATGTTGTATTTCCCAACTAATAGATATCTCTCTCTATATCTCTCTTTATTTTGTCAATGACTTTAGTTTCAATGCAAGAGAATCAATAGTAGAAGTCTCAGTAATTACATGTTTTGGTTGGTAATTGTATATATAATTGTTGATTATTCATTTTCTATGTAAGTGAAGAAGAGATGTTTGAATATGTAAAACCCCAAAAAAATAAGATGTTGGTGCTACATAAAGAATATCTACATGGAGGAAAACACTAGAAGGAACGCAACACATGGACATGGTGTTGGGGAACTTATTACACATGGTGAAGAAACCTAGAAGTGCACTAACATGGTTCCTATAGGAAAAGGTCTTCTCTATACAATTAAATCACTATAGTGAAATGACACACATCCACCATCTTCTCAATATAGTTTTCTTGAGGAAAGCAGGGTATCTAGATGAGTTTTATTAAAACCATTGTGCCAATGACAACACAACCTTGTGTAACAAAAATAAATTCACCATAAATCAGATGTGTGACTTTTGTATGGAACATAAAAAAATTCTAAAGCAAACTGCATGATTATTCCATGTGGATCATGTCTTATATATGAGGAGAATAAACTTTGAGGGAAGATTGTTCGCCAATAATTCTATGTTGAATGCAAATGCACTTGTATTCAAACTGTGAGCAAAAATAACAAATAAAATGACCATTCTAGGAAGAACATAGTCATTTTCATCTAAGTGATTAGCATTAGTAGGGCTACTACCACATACAGGGACGTGTAACACTACTAAGAGATAAATTGATTGATTCAAGATAAAGACACTCATATTAGATTCCAACACGACCACATTAAGATTTAATTTTTTTGTAGCATAATTTAGATCAAGAATTGGAATATTCTAGTAATAATGTACTTCTATGTTGCTTTGCCTCATAGTTTATTCTTATGCATTGATTGGAACGTTTGCACATAAAATCTTATGTTGTTATAATTGGTTGAAAGAACCTTCTTGGATCTTTAGTCTTGGGACCAAATATTCTATTCGACCCATTAAATTCCAATACAATTCCATTTAGGAAAGGAGAGTATAGGGTGCATGTGATACACATGCAACACACCCGTTATAGTATACCACATGGTTGATCACATATGAGACCTAGTTCACTTCTTGTCAAATAGAAAAGAATGTTGGTATGTATGCCCAGAGAGACAATAATATGATGGTTGTAATGGCATACCTTGTAAACGATTTGATTAATAATAAAAGGCAATTTTGTTAATTCTATTTTATTTAGTTATGAGATAATGATGTAACATAATAAATGTATAAAGAATGACATTACTCAATGATGCTTGTCTTCAAGTTGAGGACCTAAACAATGAGATCAGACGGATGTTAAGAGTATACATACATTCTATATCCCTAGACGATTGTTATTGTGGAAGGTGATAGACAACAATAACACATATGAATAGAGTGTGTGTTGGTTGATGACAAAATCTCATTAGTCATGATATGTGATATGAAACCAAACACATAGATAGTTGTTAGAGAACAGTGTACCGGATAGGCCCATCTTGAGAGTGAAGCATGGAAACCATTGAATGGTAGTCAAAATCATCTCTCCTAGTGATAGGTGGTGATTGTGGTTCTTAGACCTAAAATCACTACACTCATCACTTGTTGTTTGATGTACTTTGGCATCATCCATCGCAACCTTGAATAAGGGTTACCATAAAGGTGATGCTCGGTTACATTGTGAAATTTGGGGATGAATGTGAGTGATGTAGATGGGATTTATACCTCCTACTATATTTGATATCTTGGATACTTGATAAGCAAGAATGCATGTCCATGATCATGTGACTCAATATGTGATATCAAGCTCATATGTATCTCAAACAGTCTACTCTAGTTCAAGGAACATGAATTGAGCATTAAAGAGGATGATGGTCGCATGTGTCACGGAATTGTTTATTACTAAAATCCTAACTCCAAATGATTACATAGTGAATGGAAATATGACCTAGGTATCTATCCCTATCATGGTATTATCAAAGCACGACTGCGGAAGCATAAAGCTTAGCATAGATGAACAAAAAACAATATAAAGGCACAAAAAATATCTCAACATTCAACAAAAGTATTACAGAACATCCTTTTATTACAAGCTTTCAATTATATATTCAAGAGTACAATTTTACAAGACTAATCATGTATACTAAGGATCTTACAACAAGTACCCCTGACATAGCTCACCAAGACCATCAACTTCTAGCCATCTCCGAACCTATAAAATATGTGAAACAAGGCATTAACCAAAGCATTGACCAAAGCCATCTCTGAACCTATAAAATACGTGAACCATCACCAAGAGTTAACCCTGTTTTCATGATGGACCCCAATGACTAAAGTCATTGACCAAGCCATGTTTCAACATTGTATAACGGAGTTCTTATTTATGTTTGCAAGTTATAAAACAATGATGAGACAAACATCGAGTACAATACTAGATTACTACATGGAAATAATTGAGCAAGTAAACAAGCATACATATATATAACATTTCAAGCAAGAAATACATAGTCATGTAATTATTTAAAACCCATACTTGATTCAGAGATTCTTAACTTAACTTATCCTTGTCCATCCAGCCACAAGCAACACCTGGTTAAGGACAAGGTTACAAGTTGTTAATTACGTGTTTGATGATCTTTTATTGATTTAGAGGTCAGCAAGGAGGTTTTGTTCAAGTTCATGTCATTTTAATGCTCCATCTATTTTATATGATTGTTACAAGATTCAAGTCACTTACTTGCATTTTGAGGTCAAAGGACTCACAATACGGCAAAAGAGGTTAAGGGTTATCAAGTCTAGGGGTCCAATCATGGATGTATGATTTAGATCAGTAAGATGGGACATAAGAATCACATTCACAATTAGGTGAATGTTCTCAAGTCTAGGCACCATAGGATTCCACATTATCAACATGCACTCCCTAAAATCCAACACATAAGACCTAGGGCATAAGGTCCCAACATATAGATTAGATGGTCCATCCATACCAAGTTGATCATATGGGATAGACCATCACTAATTTGAGAGGGTAACACATAATATTATGATCCATGTTTTGTTGATTTCGGGGACGAAATCCTTGTAAGGGGTGGATAATTTGTAACATCCCTGACCTGGGTTATGAACTAACCCTAGGTGTTTTGCTTAAGACATGTGATTAGATTCTTGTGTTTATCTTTTGATATGTAATTAAAATTCTTGAGGAACTTATATTTCCATTTCTGTCCTTTTTAAACAATGTTGTACTTTTGTTTTGTTAAAAATGGACTAAGGTGCAAATTACCCAATTAGATGGTTTAACTTGGAAATTGCACATGTTAAGATGTTCCTCTGATGTTAATATATCATAATAATGAATATGATGTGGTGATATGGATTCTCCAAGCTTGGGAACCAAGATATAGCTTGTAGAGAAATCCTTGTGCTTTAAAACCTAGTTTTGGTGTAAAGTGCAATTTACCCAAAACATAGGGTGCAACATGTAAAATATACCTTCTAGAGTATCTTTAATAACTCTTGGAATCAATTAGAGTAAATATAATGAGGAGGGTGCCTCATTTGCATGACCATATAAGAAGGATAACCTTTATAAGTAAATAATCAAGATGTATGCAAAATGACCCTTTTACATGTGCAACTTAGTAAGGTGTTTGGCTTCTTTTCCTCTAAACCTTGGTTGAGAGATAAGTTTTTCATGTGTTAAGAAGGGAGATACGTGGCCATAAAGTGGAGAAGGATCCATATGAGAAATAAGGAAATAATTATCATTACCTTGAAAATATGCCCAAAATATATAAGCAAACTCCTTTCCACAAGCAAGGGATCGTTTCCCTTCATCCCTCTTCTTATCTCTTTGCTTTGGCCGACTAAGGAGGAGCTCAGGAGCAGAGAATAACGGCCAAGATGATTTGGGTAAGTTTTGATCACCATCTAGCTAGGATTCATGGAGGAAATCTTGCTACAAGGTTGATTTGCTAGTCTTTCTTACACAAATCTTCTTTCTAGCCATATTCTCCATCCAATTCTTGAGGAAAGGACCTTGGACGACCTGTGGAGCTCAAGACACCATTAAATATACGGATCTTGGAGCTCTATATCAGATTCTAAGGCGGTTTTTATAACTCTAAACCTTATAGTTTTGTTATGCATCTTCTTTCCTTGAAAACGTTACTTGTTCTCCTTTCTTTCACACTTCTAAGTGTTCTTGCAACCAAAACCGTGAAGAACAGTTCATGTTCTTGAGGTAGAAGAAGGTGGCATTAATTCCAAAGTTCATCCTAATCCTACTTTATTAAATGGTCCCCCACCTCTTTCCCAAACGGTTTGCAAAACTATTTGGAAGCAAACGGTTTCAAAACTGTTTGAGAGTAAACGATCTCAACCAAGAATGTTTGGAGCAAATGGTCTTAAGACCATTTGGATGAGTTGACCAAGAGTTGACCATTTGGAGGACTGTTGTACAAAATATGGACTAATCATCCACCAAGAATCAACAACTAATTCCAAGTGAATCACCAATTGAAGGCACTTTACTAACCTAAACCCTAATCGGGTCTATTGCTGATTTCAATGATGCAATTATGTTGAAGCTTGGGTTGAATGGCCCAAACGGTTTTAAAACCATTTGGGGATCACCCAAATGGTCCCAAGACCGTTTGGAGGTCTAGGGTTAAGTGGGGTTGACCAATTGAAGGTCCAATCATATCAAGTTGTTGAGCAATTAAGTACTGATTTGGTGACCAAACCTAGGGTTCAACCCTTAAGTGAATGACTTGGTTTTTGATGACATCATGGGAAAACGGTCTCAAGACCGTTTGGAGCATGTCCAAACGGTTTCAAACCTGTTTGGAGGTTACCCAAGACCGTTTGAAGGTCTAGGGTTGACTATGGTTAAGTGGTTGAAGATTGAGAGGCAACAAGTTGAAGTATAATCGATTAGTGACCTAATGATCAAATCTATGGTCCAAACCTTAATAGATTGACTTAGTTTTTTATGTTGACTGGAGCAATCGGTCTCAAGACCATTTGGAGGATGTCCAAACAATCCCAAGACCGTTTGGGGTCAATTAATGACCCAATTAAGTGATGGTTCAATGGGTTCAACATCAATTAGGCTCATGTTGATGCATGTTGAAGGATGATCGATTTCCAACCCTAATCCAATCAATCCAAACCCTAATTGGTGATCAATTGAGGGTCAAATCAGTTGAGTATTAACCTAATTGGCTCAATTGATAAGTGGTTAACCATGGCATGAATGTTTGAGGGGTTCAACCTTGAAAACCCTAACTCAATTGGAAGAGTTGACACACTTCTTGGTCCATGCGGTTTTGAGGGTGTTTGGACCAAACGGTCTCAAGACCGTTTGGTGGTCATGCGGTTTCAAACCGTTTGGTGACCATGTGGTTTCAATATCGATTTGTCCATGCAGTTTCAAAAGTCAATGTTGGCCAAACGGTCAACGGGACCAAACGGTCTTCACCTCACCTAGGGCAAACGGTCTTGAGTGTGTACTTGGCCATGCGGTCTTAAAAGTCAAAGGTACCAAACGGTCAACATCTCCATGCAGTTTCAAAACCATTTGGAGGTTGATAGTGTAGAACCGTTTGGGGTCTTTTAAAGTCAAGAATGTTTGATGCCTTAGTGGTTAAGATAGTTTAGTAGTTGATTAACCTAAACCCTAAAGGTACCTAAAGTGTTTAAAGAAACAAGTAATCAGTTGATGGATGCATGTTATGGTCAATGGTGAACATTACAAAAGTACCCTTAATGGGTTAGTGTGACTAGTACCCCTTAATCAAGCAAACCCTAATGACCATAATGGTGATGATATGACTTATGTTATCAAAGATTATTTAACTTAAGTCTGACCAAGAGTGATGTAAACATCATCCATTAATAAGAGGAGAGAGAAGACTCCCTATATGTATAAGAAGCAAGTAATATACTTGCAACATGTATGAATACACATAATTAGGGTACGATCCTTCATAGTGAGATCATGGAAACCCTAATCATGATGATTAATGAATCTTAACCTAATTTGAGAGCATTAATGAAAGTAATCTTAATACATGATGATGGTATGACCTCAATTCATTTGTAAATATGAATAGTAAACCCTAATCTAGGGTAATGTGATGTAATGTGAATAGTAAACCCTAATCTAGGGTATTGTGATGTAATGTGAATAGTAAACCCTAAATCTAGGGTGATGTGATGATATGGACAAGTAAACCCTAATTCTGAGTTATGCTTTTAAAGTATGAAACTCTATGATTGAAGAATAAGATAAGGAATTACTATTCCTAATCAAGCTAAGAGGTTGAATAACTCTAATTGGATAAATGAGAATCCTAACCCTAGAAATCATCCGTGGTAATATGACACGGTCGTGGTGAATCCTTGGTTGCACGACCGTGGTGACTTACTCTTGCACGACCGTGCAAGACAGCACGACCGTGGTATCCTATATATAATTTGAAAAGAACTTGTATTATGCTGATATAGTTACAATGTGCATGTTATTGGTAAATGTTAACCATGCAGGTTTTCATAAAGAGGTGATCATATACAGGTAAGGGTTATGATGATATATGCATTGAAAACACTTTACATGCTTCAAGTATAATGATATGCTATGTTACCTGGTGAGTGGTAACATATGAGCTTGATAGGCTGAATGAGCCATGAGAAATATATGCATTGTTATAATCAATAGTCATACTATTAAAATAACTGGATGACAAGATGTTACTTGGTAACAAGTGTTATGATTACTCAAGGGTTTGAATACCCACATTCCTGAATCACAATGATGAGATGGTTAAGGATTGATATCCCAATGTCAAAAGTATGTGATGTGAACTTGATACAAATAATACTCTTCCTTTATGGCATTTGTTTTATTGTTTTATATTTGAAAACATGCTTGATGTTAAAGAATGCCATAATGTATTTAAATAATGAAGTATAATGATATCATGTAGAGCCCTGGCCATAGATCCATCATTGTCAGAAATTAAATGATGGTGAAACAGGTTTTCCTAAGGGAACTCCTGGAGCACATACTTTTGAGTATGTGGGGGTTATGGACGCGAATATCCTTACATCCTAATGTTGGATTTGATAGGATATGTACCATTAATCTCTCAATCCTTCATTATGTTTATGCCGGGATGATGTATCACTAATCTCCCGATGATGTTGTTAATGTCGCATCGATGAGAGATAAGCAAGAAATACCTCGATGGCGAAGAGAGTACAGAATGCCACTATAACTCTAAATAGTGAAGTTGCCAGAATACCCTGGAAAGCTATTGTAGCAGAGACACAAGATGTCCTGCATGTTGATCCTTAGGCTGACTGAGGAGTGATGAGGTCATAGGAATCCGGCTCTCCTGATGACCTAGGTATGGTACCGATTGCGATCTATTGATGGTCGGTTGGAGTATGAGAGGTGTAACTCATCTCCTCAGGGCATAAATATGTTTGTAAAATGTAATCAGTCGTGTAGCATATTTGTTTAGGTTGAACTATGAGAAACAATGATTGATGATACATTGTTCATAGTGCTCTAGTTAAGTAACTAGTATACATGTTCTTCATATTCCTTATTGTTATATGTCTTATCATTCAATTAAGTTATAATTGAAGTGATTACTTATAAGAATGTTTCTCCACTTAGTTTACACAATGTTAAATCTAATGTCGAATGTTTATAATTCTACTACTTTATTTTATTCCATTATTGCAATAACAAAGCTTCTGGCAGAGAGTTATAACTCTCGCTGGGACAATTATTCAATTGTCTCACCCCCGTGGGATTCGACTTTTTAGGTAGACACCGAGGACGAAGGAACCCATCAGTGGGTGAGCAGCAGCAGTAACAATCTCAAGGACAGTAGTGATCCTCATGTGGAGACATTGTCTGTCAAGTTGTGTAGATAGTATGTCCTATGTGTCGTCTTTGTACTCTCAGGTCCTAGGAGTCAGTATATCTGAGATTTTGGCATGATGCCTCGAGATTTTGTATCTTACCTTGTACATTTAACAAGGTAATGATGTTGTAACTCTCGAGATGAGTTTGTTTACAGAGATGTAATGATGTATCCGTTTGTAAATAACTTATCATGTTTCTTTATGAAAGAGTTTTATCGTTTGATGATCTCTTTACAAAAACTTTTAATTTTTAGTGATTTTTGATAATTCCGTTGCTAATCGCTTCCGCATTCGTTGATCTTGTTTTTGTGATTCGATCGTCTCATAAGGCTTACCAAGAATGGCACCACAATGGCACACCATGGCCAAATGATTGGTGGCCACTGGGTATAGGTTTGTCGACCACACCCAACCCAGACCTAAGGTCACCCACTGTCATCTCCCTTACAAGCACGGGTCACAAAAAAGTGGATAGGAGCATAGAGAGCAAGAAGAAGGGAGTATTAGGGTCCTACAAATAGGCTGCCCAAGCTCCAGTTGGACGTGCGGGCCCTCCCCAACCATTTGATCCGACTGAGAAGGTGCAAAGGAGAGAATGTCGAGAAGCTTCCAGAATCAAAACCGTGGTAGTGGCCATGGTTAGGGTTGGAAAAGGAGGGGGTTCTAGGGCACAACAGTGGGGAAAAAGTTGAGCAAACGAACTAGAATGAACAAATAGGAAGGAATTATGCTTCACTTTCACACAATGGTGTGTGAAATGAGATATTGGCAAGCCACAATAGGGTACACTGTAGCAGCTACAATGTACAAACTGGAGGTAGCAGACAACCTACATCTAATAGATCAAGGGGGGACAATCCATGGGACATGATCTTATGGTTGTAAATAGTCAGAGAGAAGAAGTATGGATTGTTGACTTGCCAAGTGGGGCGCCCCCTTTGCTAGGTCGTGCATCCCAATTTGGGCCCCAAAAGTTTTTAAATCGAGCTATAATAAATTAAATTCAAAGTAATTTTGAGCCAATATCGAATGGCCATAACTTGGGATATAATAATCCAATTGAGGCAACTTTAGTACCATTAGAAAGATAACCAAGAGCTCTACAATATAAAATTCATTATAGATTAACTTGGATATGATTGTGAGATATAATTTCACTTGCAAGAAGGATACATACTAAGGTATGGAACTTAGCTCATTTATGTAAATACATGTCCCACATTGTAGAATTCATCGTTAATGTGATCAAATTTGGTCATCAACACACTCAAGTACTATGATTGATATTAAATTGATTGAGATGGGCTTCTTGAAGAGACATAATAAGCATAATAGATGATAGAGAAAACTAGGTTGTCACATCCTTCCATCCTTAAAAGAAATTTCATCCTCGAAATTTTATATGATCGTGCTCAAGAGTCAAGCTCTGCATCCCTCATATCTTGGTATCCAACCTTAGGTGTCAATGCACTTCCCACCATGGGATACACACTTAGGTGTTCATCAACAAGGATGTACCCATCCCAATACATATATAAATTTTTACTTAGGATTCCTTCATGTTATAGCATCATCTTCAGACTAGGGTTTTTGCATCCCTTATTACCATTACATTACAGATTTGTTCATGTACTCATACCAGCTTGAGGTGTGTTATATGAGCATTGAGGTGTGTCATCAAACTATATGTTATCAATCTCTCAAATTAACATGTTCACCATCATGACTTCTAAATAAGATTATCATTGAACATGTGTTTCATCATTATACTAGATTTCATGCATGTTTCGTTTTCCCAAAATTCTACCAACTATAATCAATATGTTCATTTTTCAGGGGGTCTAGAATTAAGCAATTTATTCATCATGTTTATTCGAGTTATGATGCAAAGAGAATCATCATATCAAGTTCATCATTTTTCATTTTTAGGTATGAAATTAAGTATTGTATTCCTGATCATCCAAGCTAACATCTCTAGGCATCATCACATCAACTTCATGATTTTAAAAGTACATCTTTTGCATGAGGTATGATTTCATATTAGGTCTATCCTATGGGAATGACTCATTGTACATATATCAAGCTTTCAACTTAAGTGAGATAATTTCATGTATCAATCATCATATGAGGAACAACATTATCATCAACATTGAGGTTTCATAATTATCTCATTTGTATCTAGAAAGGGTTCCACAAACTCAATCCACTCATGCTAAAACCTATCTATGTCAAGGAAAAACATGCTAACCGCCAACATCTACCCATGCCAAACTTTTACCCAACATACCAAATGAGAGAAACCACTAGATTCCTTTACATCAAACCACTAACTCGAGTATGCGGCTCATCATGGATACCACATGTGCATAATCTTAGGGTCTTGGGACATCTCCCTCACCTATATAGAAAACATCATATATTCAAATGCTTCATTCTCTAGGGATGGTTCTTTTCATAGGAAATATAGGTTCAACATTCTAAGGGACTACAAACTAGGTGAATCAACTCATATACATAGAAGTATTCTTACTAAGGACTCATATCATGTATTTATCGTGAATATTATTCAACATTTCACATATTTTGGAGTTTAGGTACTATGACCTTCTACCATGATGGGTCGACTCATATCAAGGTCACCCTTTTCATATGTCTCATGCTAGAGGTCCTCCTTTGTATGTCGGTCTTGGTCTCAAACCATATATCACATATCATATCTCAACACATACAAGACTAGGCACAAGCAAGCATGCCAACCCACTAATTGTGTTTAGCACATAACCAAGTCACATGTATTGTACAAGGTGGTAGGTTTAGCTAGGGTTGCATGGTAAAGCTCATCTCATATTGTCAAACATACTTGACCCTCTCAAAAATGAACTTGGGTCATATCTACATCAACATCATTATCGACATCATCCACATCATCATCATCATCATCATCATCATCATCATCATCATCATCATCATCATCATCATCATAATCATCATCATCATCATCATCATCATCATCATCATCATCATCATCATCATCATCATCATCATCATCATCATCATCATCATCATCATCATCATCATGATAATCATCATGATCATCATCATCATCATCATCATCATCATCATCATCATCATCATCATCATCAACAATAACAACAACAACTACTACTACTACTACTACTGCTTAGGACATCTAGGCTACTTACAAGCCTAACTTTATCATGGCTATAGAAAACTTTAGAGACTACATATAACATCAAAACACTCTCATCTAGACTGATGTTACATCTCTTTCTCATAGGTTATGTGGATACTCACTGCCTTTATATGTATGGTAACATTTTTCATACGTACATATATACTAATGTTTAAAATAGGTTTTCTCCAAAAATGAAACAAGAAATGGAAACCATCATTATCCATTCAAATAAAACCAAAAACAAAATGAGCTACCACACTCATTAGGCAGTCTAGTCCCATGACACCTAGAGAACTACCAATAATAGGGTGCACACCTATGTAGCTACCCTAAGCACATGTCATGAACATATGTCTAAGGTTACAGTAATAACTCCCTTTCCTCACCCAAATTCTAACTCCAAATGACTAAATAGTGAATGGTGATATGACCTAGGTGTCCATCCCTAGCATGGTATTATCAAAACGTGAAAGAGGAAGTGTAAATCTTAGCATACATGAACAAATAACTAGATAATGGCACCAAAAAATCTCAACGTTCAATAATATTATTAAGCAACATCCTTTTATTACAAGATTTTAGTTACATATTCAAGAGTACAATTCTAGAAGACTATTCATCTATACTAGTGATCATACAACAAGTACACTTGACATAGCTCACCAAGCCCATCAACTTCTAGACATTTGTGAACAAATAAAATACATGAAACAAGGTGGATCAAATATATGAGGTGTTGAGTATAGGGCTCAAAGATACATATATATAAGCTTTGCATAGTTTGAAAAGAGTTGCAGAAGCAAACGAACATGAACAAACAAGTTAACTGTTTAGAAAAACAAGAGCCCATGTTTGATGTCATTTTACTCCAATTGTAGTTACAACATCATATATCATAAGGCCTTTAACTACTTCCCGTCGGAAGAGTCTGTAAGGTTTCTCAAGAATAGCCAACCATTTTATATGTGAGGGACCTCGAGGCCATCACCAAGATCTAACCATGTTTTGCATGAGGGACCTCAATGACTAAAGTCAATGAGATAAACCCTATTTCAACATTGTATAATGGAGTTCTTATTTATGTTTGCAAGTTATAAAACAACGACGGGACAAACACCGAGTTCAATACTAGATTACTACATGGAAATAATTGAGCAAGTAAACAAGCATACATATGTATCATGTTTCAAGCAAGAAAGACATAGTCATATAATTATTTAAAGCTTGTACCTGATTTAGATATTCTTAACTTAACTTTTCCTTGACCATCTATCCACAAGCAACAATTGGTTAAGCACAAGATTGCATGCATGCATTAAATTCTCATCCTTAACCCTAACAAGATCCATCTTAGGGTTTTTACCAAGGTTAAAAGTTTTTAATTGCATGTTTGATGATATTTTAGTGATCTAGATGTCATCAAGGAGGCATGGTTCAAGTTTCATGTCATTTCGATGCTCCATCTATCTTATATGATTGTTACAAGATTCAAGTCACCTACTTGCATTTTGGGGTCAAAGAACTCACAATAGGGAAAAATAGGTTAAGGGTTATCAAGTCAAGGGATCCAATCATGGATGTGTGATTCAGATCAGTAAGATGGGACATAAGAATCACATTCATGATTAGGTGAATGTACTCAAGTCTAGGCATCATAGGATTCTACATTATCAACATACATTCCCAAAAACCAACACATAAGGCCTAGGTCATAAGGTCCCAATGTATAGATTTTGATGCACACCAAGTGGATCACAATGGATAGAACATCACTAATTTAATATGGTAAGACATAAAATTACGATCAATGTAAATTTGGGAACAAGCTAGACAAACATGTCATTTAGGTCACATAGGAGGTCAACATGGGTGGTTAAAGGCCACATACATCATAAAAATAGCAAGGGGGTTAACCTTGGGCCCTTAGTTCATATCACATCATTATAGTACTAATTTTATAGATCAACATAAATCTATTGCACAAAATAGGTCAAACCCATCCATTGCTTCAATGTATAATCAAACATTCACATAATGGGGTACACTCATGCATTTAGGTTCCATATGACTCACACATAGAAAAAAGCAGATTTAGATGTTAATCGTCAAGTCATGGAGAGAAATTAAATGTTGATTTCAAGATTAGGGTGAGACTAGAGATCATATAGAAGAAACATAACAACTTTGATCAAGATCATTCATTAAAGTTCAAGGAAAAGTCACATAGTGCAAATAGGAGTCATTATTTAGCAATAGGGGTGATAAGGACCCTCATATAGATCAAATATACACAAAATATTTAGATTTCATGATTAGGCTAATGAATGATCATTAAAGTTTCGAGTTTTATCGTATAGATGCATTAAAAGTTCTTAATATAACTAAAGTTATCATCTTTAGAAATATAGGGGAACAAACATTGTAGTTAGGCTTTGCAAATATGTGCATGTTGTCGGTCTCGTCGAGATGATCAATTTGGTATATAATTTTGCCCATTTTAGCCTTAGGATGAGGGAGATATGTATTTTTGAAGTTTTATATTAAAACTATATTAATATGCACATCGAGAACATAGGTACAAGTTGGGGGCGTTACCTTTTAATTCATTCAACCATCCTCTCCATCCCTTCTGGATCACGCAGTTGTGATTTGGGTGCAACATTAGTGGTTAGTGGCCGCAATCCACTAAGGGCCTACCAGCTAGGGTGCCACTACGGCACAACGTAGCCCAGCGATTGGTGGCCGCTGGGTCTAGGTCTATCGATCGCTCCCAACCTAGGCTTGTGGTCACCCACTGTCGTCTCCCTCACAAGTGCGGTCCCAAGAAGGTGGACTGGAGCATGGTGGGAAAGAAGAAGGGAGGAATTGGAGTCCCGCAAACATGTCGCAAGCTCGGGTTGGCTGTGTGGACCCACCCCAGCCCTTTGATCTTCTTGAGGGACTAATGAGCAGCTGCCGAGAAGCTTCCCGCAGCAAAACCATGGTGGTGACCATGGCTAGGGTTGTCTAAGGAGGGGGTCTAGGGCAAAATAGAGGGGAAAAGTGAGGCAAACGAACTAGAATGAACAAACAGAAAGGAATTATGCTTCAATTTCATGTAATGGAGTGTGGAATGAGTTGATTGGCAGAGCCAAGAGAGGGTACATTGTAGCAGCTACAATGTATGGACTGGAGGTAGGAGATGACCTCCAGTTGTTGGATCAAGTGGGAAAATCTATGGGACATGATGTGATGGTTGTAAGAAATTAAAGAGAACAAGTATAAATTGTTGAGTTGGAAAGTGGGGTGCCCCCTTTGCTGGGTCAAGGGTCCCAATTTGGGCCCGAAAAGGTTCAAAATCGAGCTACAATCAATTAAATCCAAAGTAATTTCATCCCATTTCAAAAGGTCATAACTTGGGCTATAATAGTCCAATTGAGGTGATTTTTGTAACATTGGAAAGATAATCAAGAGCTCTACAATATAACATTCATTGTAGATCAACTTGGATACATTGTGAGATATAATTTCACTTGCTAGAAGGATACAAACTAAGGTGTGGAACTTAGCTCATTTATGAAAATACATGCCCCATGGTGAAAAATTGATCGTTGATGTGATCAAATTGGTTCATCAACACACTCAAGTACAATGATTGACATTAAATTGATTGATATGTCCTCTTGAAGAGAGATAATGACCCTAAACCCTAAACCCTAAACCCTAAACCCCAATCTCACACTAACCACTAATCACGAGATTAGGGCGCGACGAAGGGATTATCACATAACAAATCACTGAGAACTTTTTCTTTTTAAAACCTCATAATGATATCCGGATTATTGCTGTAAACTAAAACAAAATAAACTATTGCGGAAGCATTTCAATTAAACTGGCTAGAGTACGTAAATAGAGTTTACAACATGTAACATTGTTTAAAAGAAAGTAAACATAACAGTTAATTTACATCTTTATACACATTCCACATAGACACTCTCTCTCACCCACACCATGTCCCAAGGATAGAGGGGAAAGGACTAAAAGACCTCTATCTAAACTAACTACATATACCTTCTACAGACTAAGCGTTCGGGATGAAAAGATCCTTCCGATTCCTATTGCTGATGTTGACCTGAAAATGTTTGAGTAGAGGGATGAGCCTACTCGCTCAGTGAATAGCATTTCATTTAGCTATCAATAAACAACTCATCAGATAGATAAAATTGAAATAAAAGATAAGTGTAGTACTAAACAGGGCAGTTCTAATGACATAGCAGATTTACAGATAACAATCTCATTTCAAGCAACATCAGATATTTTAAACAAATAAACTGATATAGAGAATTGGTACAAAAATTCAAATCTCTTAACATATTAAGTTTACTGTGATCCTATATGATTACATAATTATATCATTATTATGCCCTAATCATATGCAGTGTACTCTGCATATAAAGATCCGTAGCGAACTACGATCCCACCGTACAAGACTTAGCGACACACCCGGGAAATGCTAAGTCTGACTGCCAGCCCTGTTCTGCTACAGGACCACAGGCTCTCCGGCCTACAGGCTCTCCGACCTCAATGCACTAACTCCGAGTGCTCTAGACTCCTCCTCTAACCTGAGTACACAGGCGGAGAGTCTCACTGGGTTACCACCGTGACTCCGCACGGATTAATGTTGAATAACCCCTATTTTCTCCAGTGCCACCGTGACTCCGCACGGATTATTGTTGAACACTGCCTCTCTGTCCTCGTGCCACCGTGACTCCGCACAGTTATTGTTGCAACACGAGTTTCACACCTAAGAAGCAGACCTCTCAAAGGGGTTCTACGGTGTTAGGGCACCTAAGTCTATTAACTGATTAACATATAAACATTTAAACAGGAAAATCACATTTCATACTTATTCCACATTCTGAATATCACTTAAAAACACATATATATCATTTGTCATCTTTAAACATGACTCAATATCACTTATCCAGATTCAATGCTAAACAACCGTCTTTAATCAACATATACATTGCAACTGTAATACAGAAAATTCCATCATTTTCATCAATCATATTACGTATTTCAAGTTCCAATGAACCATATAAATTCATTAATTCAATCCACACTGATCAGATGCTAAACTAAATCATATAACGGCATAAGGAAGCAGTTTATGAAATAAAATTCAAGTAACGCCAAATACTGTCCAAAAGCCAAGTATCAGCGAAAAATGCACAGTTTATCGAAAAATTCCAACTAAGGAGTTAAATGATGATAACTAAATGAACTCCTACTCATAGTGATTCGGGATGCCCGAATTTGTCCGGGGATGCGTTCAGGGTCTGATTCCGGGCGAAATTGGGTTGTCTTCTACCTTTGAATTAATTGGTTTACAGTTCCTTCTCAAAGTATCAGATCAATCATAGGACTCCTTCTTGGTCGTGCGCCGAGCAGCAGTAGCTGCAGGTTGGCGGAAGATCTCGGCTATGTGTTCAAACTCAACTGGGGGCTGCGGAATCTCACTGGAACCTCAACGTCGGACCTAAAGAGCAACGTTCGAGGTGCTAGCTGCGCCCTAAAGGCGCGTAGCTGCTGCCGCAGCTGCAGGTCGCCGGCCGACCAAGCTGTAGGGCCGCAGGTAGGTGCTGGCCAAAAGAGTGGAGGGAGGAGATAGATGGCCGGATTCGGTGGAGGTGATGTGGGGTGCTGCTCCTCGCACCCAAGGATCCAGGTCGGTGCCCTACTGCTGGTCGGCCACTGATGTTGGGCGGCCTGCTGCTGCTCTTGCTGGGCGGCGACCTAGTAGGGGGGTCGTGGCCGTAGATTAGGGCAAGGAAAGAGGAGGAAGGAAGGTGGACGGCGCCGCTGGAAATAGAGCTAAGGGAACCAAAAATCGCCTCACGGCCCTCCTCTGCTAGCAGATCGGGCCACTTGCTGATATGCGCCGCTTCAAGCGGTCGCTCACTATTTTATCGGGTGAGTGAATAAGAAAGTGGATAAGTGAAGAAATATAATAAAGGAAAGGGTAGTTGACCCACTAAATGAAAATCAAATTCTGGAAAAATTGCATTTCAGTCCAGGATTCTTATAATTGCCATAACTATGGCCTCGGGGGTCCAAATAACCTGATTTCTTTTGCATCATTTCAAGTGCGAGATCCTCTAGAATCACAAGGCATGAAAGCATGCTAATTAGACTGTTTTACTGGATCAAAGATCTAATTGCATCTGTGATTACTTAACTCAACTTAATCATCTTAATTATGCCCTAATTGTATCTTATGTACTTAATTCAACTTTATCAAATTGATGATGCACTAACAACCACATGAGCACTTAAGTCAGCTCAATTATCTTAATTATACACTAATAATGATACTTACAGATTAACTCAGAAACGGGTCATAACAATCTCCCTCCCTTATAAGAGTTTCGTCCCGAAATTCCTAAAAGAGAAAAGGAAACTTGCTACGCATCTCAGATTCAAGCTCCCACGCAGCTTCTTCAAGGTTATGATTCCTCCAAAGAACCTTCACCAACGGTATATCACAGTTCTTAAGCTTCTTGATTCGGTGATCAACTATCTGCACTGGTCCTTCCACGTAGGACACATCTGTCTTAAGCTGCGCCGGTACCGGATCTAAAATCTTTTCTGTACCGGGATGACACTTCTTCAGCATAGACACATGAAACACATCATGAAGATTTGCCAACTCAGACGGCAAATCCAACCTGTAGGCTACAGGTCCAATCCTATCAACAATAGGATATGGGGCCATATACCTAGGGGTCAACTTACCTCTCTTTCTAAACCTTAGCACTCCATTCCACGGTGAAACCTTTAGATAAACCTCATCACCAACCTCAAACTCAAGAGGTCGACGTCGTCTCTCTGCATAACTTTTCTGTCTATCCTGAGCAGCTTTCAACTGCTCCCTGATCACAGATATCTTCTCTGTAGTTATATCGACTATCTCAGGTCCAAGAATTTCTTTCTCGCCAACCTCGTACCAACAAACTGGTGATCTACACTTCTTGCCATATAGAGCTTCATATGGGGCCATTCCAAGACTAGAATGGTAGCTATTGTTATATGCAAACTCCATCAGGCTTAAGTGTTCTTCCCAGTTACCTCTGAACTGCAGAACGCATGCTCTCAGCATGTCTTCAAGAGTCTGAATGGTCCTCTCAGATTGACCATCAGTCTGCGGGTGAAAAGTTGTACTGAACCTCAGCCTTGTGCCCAACGCACGATGTAACTGATCCCAAAACCTGGATGTGTACTTAGGGTCTCTGTCAAAAATAATGGAAACTGGAATACCGTGCAATCTGATTACCTCGTCTACATATATCTTGGCCAGCTTCGGAACATCAAAGGTTGACTTGACAGGATGAAAGTGAGCAGACTTAGTTAGTCTATCCACAATCACCCATATCGAGTCCGAACCTCTAGGCGTCCTGGGTAACCCTACCACAAAATCCATCGTGATGTGTTCCCATTTCCATTCAGGTATAGGAAGTGACTGCAAGGTACCAGCAGGTTTCTGATGCTCAGCTTTAACCTGCTGACACACTCCACATCTAGTTACGTACTCAGCCACATCTCTCTTCATACCAGACCACCAGTACAACTCTTTGAGATTCATGTACATTTTCATGTTACCTGGATGCATAGCATACATAGAATCATGCGCTTCTTCAAGAATTTGCTCTTTCAGCTCACTGTTCTCAGGTATACACAACCTGTCATGAAGATACAACACACCATCGTCAGAAAACCTGAATTCTGACCTTTTACCTTCCGACATATCCTGCATAACCTGCCACAACTCTTCGTCATTCTGTTGCAACTCCTTAATCTGATCATAGAAAGTAGGTTTGACCTGCATCTGAGCAATCAACCCACTTTGTCCAGACACGTCCAAGTCTAAGTTCAACTTCTGCATATCTACAAGCAAGTCTCTCTTGAAACATGCCATAGAAAATGCATCAGCTGTTGAATTCCTACTCAAGGCATCTGCCACAACATTCGCTTTACCAGGATGGTAATCGATTGTCACCTCATAATCCTTGATCAGCTCAAGCCATCTGCGCTGTCTCAGATTCAAATCCTTCTGAGTGAAGATATACTTCAGGCTCTTATGGTCCGTAAATACCTGACATGTCTCACCGTACAGGTAGTGATGCCATGTCTTAAGAGCATGAACTACAGCAGCTAACTCCAGATCATGAGTAGGATAGTTCTCTTCGTTCTTCTTAAGTTGTCTAGATGCATAAGCCACAACTTTGCCTTCCTGCATCAGCAAACAACCTAAACCTCTCCTGGAAGCATCGCAGAACACTATATAACCTTTGTCTGCCTCTGGCAAAACCAACACTGGTGTTGAAGTCAACTTCCTCTTAAAGATCTGAAAACTTTTCTCACAGTTGTCATACCAAACAAACGGTGCATCCTTCCTCGTCAAGCGTGTCAAGGGTGATGCTAGCACACTGAAGTTCTGTATAAACCTTCTGTAATAGCCTGCTAAACCCAAGAAACTTCTAATCTCAGTAGGAGTCTTAGGCTGTTCCCACTGAAGCACAGAATCAACTTTCTTAGGGTCAACACTAACTCCATCTCTCGAGATAACATGTCTAAGAAATGCTACCTCGGCCAACCAGAACTCACACTTGCTAAACTTAGCATACAACTGATGTTGCCTCAACAACTACAACGCTACTCTCAGGTGTTGCTCATGCTGTACATCATCTCTGGAGTAAATCAGAATATCATCTATAAAGACTACAATAAACTGATCTAGGAACGGTTTGAAAATCCGATTCATCATATCCATAAAGGCTGTTGGGGCATTGGTCAGCCCAAACGACATGACCAGAAACTCATAATGCCCATACCTGGTTCTGAAAGCTGTTTTGGGAATATCAGAAGCCTTTACTCTGAGCTGATGATACCCAGATCTCAAGTCTATTTTAGAGAAGATCGTTGCTCAACGCAACTGATCAAAAAGATCATCTATCCTCGGCAAAGGGTACTTGTTCTTAATAGTGATCTTGTTCAGTTGCCTGTAATCTATACAGAGACGCATGGTACCATCCTTTTTCTTAACAAACAGGACTGGAGCACCCCACGGCGAAGAACTGGGTCTGATGAAACCCTTATCCAGCAACTCCTGCAGCTGCACCTTGAGTTCCTTCAACTCTACAGGTGCCATTCTATAAGCTGGCAGTGCTACCGGATGACTACCTGAATATACTTGAATCTCAAAATCAATGTCTCTGACAGGAGGTAAGCGTGGAAACTCTTCTGGAAAAACATCAGAAAACTCGCTAACTACCGGCACATCATAAACACTGGTGGTGCTCTTCTCTGCTCTAGTGTCAACCACATGAGCAAGGAATGCTTCACATCCTTTCTGTAGCATCTTATCAGCTACAGCAGCTGATACTATGCACGTAGGCAGAACTTTCCTGTCTCCAGTAAAGACACAAGAAAATTCACCTTGTTGAAAGGTAGCTTCCTTCTTCCAACAATCGAGTTGCACTCGATATGTCTCAAGACAATCCATACCCAAGATGACTTGAAAAGTATTGACATCCAGGGGTATGAGATTAGCAGCAAAGGTGTAACCTCCAAAAGATAACAAACATCCGGGACAGAACTCAGTCAAAACTGTTGGTCCACCTAGTGGAACCCTCAACACTAACTCATCTACCAACTCTTGAGTTAACAAATTAAGTTTACCAACTAAAGAACGTCGTATGAAAGAGTGAGTAGCACCCAGATCTATCAAAACTAAAACTGGTATACTATTAAACAAAAGCATCTCCCCTGTAACGACTTGTGAAGAGATTATACCTTCCTGAGGTGTCAAAGAGAAGAAACGTGTTGAAGCTCTCCCTCTGCCACGATGTCCTCTCTGACCAATTCTGCCACTGGGCACTCCACCACCTCTGGAACCAGAAGCCACAGAAGAACTCGGAACATCATGGTACTGAGGCTGGAAAGCTTGTGATGCTGCTTGTTGAAGCTGAGGACATTCCCTTTTGAGGTGTCCTATTTGTCCGCAAACAAAACAACTTGGACCCCAACACTAACCAGTATGTGGTCTTCCACATTTGTCACATGGCGGTATCTCTTGTCTCTGGGGACATGTCACTGACATTGATGACCCAGAAGACTGTCCACCAGAGGCACTGCCCCATCTCCCTGGGTTGTAACTCCCTCTGCCTCTAGAAGAAGTAACATCCTCAGATCTCTGTCTACTGAAATAGCTAAAGCCATTCCCGAGTTTAGAAAAGAAACCTCTACCTCCACCTCTATATCCACTACTGGACTGTCCTCTACTGAAATCTGCAGATCTCTTCTTAGACTCAGGCACCTTGTCAGCATTCACAGATTCTTCAACCTGTCTAGCAGCCTCAACAAACTCACCAAAGTTCTCTCTGTTCCTTCTTCTAGTAGCAGAAACTGTATGCCGAATTTCTGGCCTCAGCCCTTCTTGAAACCTCCTGCATCTCTCTATATTATTAGGTACAAGATGAGGACAGAAGTTCGCCAACCTGGTGAAAAGCGCTTCATATTCTGTAACTGACATGCTTCCTTGCTTAATGTTCTGTAACTGCCTGGTTTTCTCATTAATGAAAGTAGGTGGATAAAATTTAAGATGGAACTCTTCAGAGAAATCCTGCCAAGAAAGCTCTGTACCTCTCTTCTTAGCCTCCACACCATGCCACCACAACTCTGCATCACCTGTCAGAAGATAAACTGCATGATTAATCTTCTTCTCTTTTGGAAGCTCCATCAGGCGAAAGACCTTCTCTATCTGTCTCAACCACTCATCAGCCTCGGCGGGATCTGTAGTGCCACTAAACTCTGTGCCACCAAGCTTCTTCACAAGCTCATAAGATCACATCAGATCCTTACTGCTGGTAGAAGTAGAAGCTCGCCTATCAGCCTTTTACCTCTCTCTGGTCTCCAGAAACATCCTGTACATCCGGGATGCTTCATCCACGTGGTCACCACCACCTGGACCCAAGTACAGTGGATCAGGGCCAACATGGCTCTCGGCCTGATCATCACGATCAAAGCCTCTTTCCGCCATCTGCAATGATATAACAGAATATTTCCTGTTAGAAAACTACAGATAGAAGAAAGACACCTAAACCTTAATCCTATTGGTCTCTTATCGTCCCCTGACTTGGACTCTGAGTAACTATGTACTCAACCTAAGCTCTGATACCAAGATGTCACACCCCGATCTCACACTAACCACTAATCACGAGATTAGGGCGTGACGAAGGGATTATCACATAACAAATCACTGAGAACTTTTTCTTTTTAAAACCTCGTAATGATATCTGGATTATTGCTGTAAACTAAAACAAAATAAACTATTGCGGAAGCATTTCAATTAAAATGGCTAGAGTACGTAAATAGAGTTTACAACATGTAACATTGTCTAACAGAAAGTAAACATAACAGTTAATTTACATCTTTATACACATTCCACATACACACTCTCTCTCACCCACACCATGTCCCAAGGATCGAGGGGAAAGGACTAAGAGACCTCTATCTAAACTAACTACATATACCTTCTACAGACTAAGTGTTAGGATGAAAAGATCCTTCCGATTCCTGTTGCTGATGTTGACCTGAAAATGTTTGAGTAGAGGGATGAGCCTACTCGCTCAGTGAATAGCATTTCATTTAGCTATCAATAAACAACTCATCAGATAGATAAAATTGAAATAAAAGATAAGTGCAGTACTAAACAGGGCAGTTCTAATGACATAGCAGATTTACAGATAACAATCTCATTTCAAGCAACATCAGATATTTTAAACAAATAAACTGATATAGAGAATTGGTACAGAAATTCAAATCTCTTAACATATTAAGTTTACTGTGATCCTATATGATTACATAATTATATCATTATTATGCCCTAATCATATGCAGTGTACTCTGCATATAAAGATCCGTAGCGAACTATGATCCCACCGTACAAGACTTAGAGACACACCCGGGAAATGCTAAGTCTGACTGCCAGCCCTGTTCTGCTACAGGACCACAGGCTCTCCGGCCTACAGGCTCTCCGGCCTCAATGCACTAACTCTGAGTGCTCTAGACTCCTCCTCTAACCTGAGTACATAGGTGGAGAGTCTCACTGGGTTACCACCGTGACTCTGCACGGATTAATGTTGAATAACCCCTATTTTCTCCAGTGCCACCGTGACTCCACACGGATTATTGTTGAACACTGCCTCTCTGTCCTCGTGCCACCATGACTCCGCACAGTTATTGTTGCAACACGAGTTTCACCCCTAAGAAGCAGACCTCTCAAAGGGGTTCTACGGTGTTAGGGCACCTAAGTCTATTAACTGATTAACATATAAACATTTAAACAGGAAAATCACATTTCATACTTATTCCACATTCTGAATATCACTTAAAAACACATATATATCATTTGTCATCTTTAAACATGACTCAATATCACTTATCCAGATTCAATGCTAAACAACTGTCTTTAAATCAGCATATACATTGCAACTGTAATACAGAAAATTCCATCATTTTCATTAATCATATTACATATTTCAAGTTCCAATGAACCATATAAATTCATTAATTCAATCCACACTGATCAGATGCTAAACTAAATCATATAACGGCATAAGGAAGCAGTTTATGAAATAAAATTCGAGTAATGCCAAATACTGTCCAAAAGCCAAGTATCAGCGAAAAATGCACAGTTTACCGACCAACTAAGGAGTTAAATGATGATAACTAAATGAAATCCTACTCATAGTGATTTGGGATGCCCGAATTCGTCCGGGGATGCGTTCAGGGTCTGATTCCGGGCAAAATTGGGTTGTCTTCTACCTTTGAATTAATTGGCTTACTGTTCCTTCCCGAAGTATCAGATCAATCATAGGACTCCTTCTTGGTCGTGCGCCGAGCAGCAGTAGCTGCAGGTTGGCGGAAGATCTCAGCTATGTGTTCAAACTCAACTGGGGGCTGCGGAATCTCACCGGAACCTCAATGTCAGACCTAAAGAGCACCGTTCGAGGTGCTAGCTGCGCCCCAAAGGCGCCTAGCTGCTGCCGCAGCTGTTGGTCGCCGGCCACCCAAGCTGTAGGGCCGCAGGTAGGTGCTGGCCAGAAGAGTGGAGGGAGGAGATAGATGGCCGGATTCGGTGGAGGTGATGTGGGGTGCTGCTCCTCGCACCCAAGGATCCAGGTCGGTGCCCTACTGTTGGTCGTCCACTGATGTTGGGCGGCCTGCTGCTGCTCTTGCTGGGCGGCGCCCTAGTAGGGGGGTCGTGGCCGTAGATTAGGGCAAGGAAAGAGGAGGAAGGAAGGTGGACGGCATCGCTGGAAATAGAGCTAAGGGAACCAAAAATCGCCTCGCGCCCCTCCTCTGCTAGCAGATCGGGCCACTTGCTGATATGCGCCGCTTCAAGCGGTCGCTCACTGTTTTATCGGGTGAGTGAAGAAGAAAGCGGATAAGTGAAGAAATATAATAAAGGAAAGGGTAGCCGACCCACTAAATGAAAATCAAATTCTGGAAAAATTGCATTTCAGTCCAGGATTCTTATAATTGCCATAACTATGGCCTCGGGGGTCCAAATAACCTGATTTCTTTTGCATCTTTTCAAGTACGAGATCCTCTAGAATCCCAAGGCATGAAAGCATGCTAATTAGACTGTTTTACTGGATCAAATATCTAACTCAACTTAATCATCTTAATTATGCCCTAATTGTATCTTATGTACTTAATTCAACTTTATCAACTTGATGATGCACTAACCACCACATGAGCACTTAAGTCAGCTCAATTATCTTAATTATACACTAATAATGATACTTACAGATTAACTCAGAAACGGGTCATAACAATTTTATACTAGATGAACCGATCGAATCAGAAGTCAAACCAATCAGCTAGAGGACTGAGGAGGCCACTCTACAAGAGGAGCCAACCGATTGACTGGTGGCCCAATCAATATACACTAGAGGAGTCCAATCATCGCTTGAACTGGGCACTAATCAATCGATCCAAGAGACCAACCGACCGACTAGGAGGTCAACCGATCAGATGAAGAGTTGAATCAATTGACCTAGACTGGTTCCAGTATATATTTTCATTAACATCAGATTCCTACATATGATGTGGACCTTAGGTGGTAGAAGTTACTTGTGGCTCCAAGGAATTGCATTAGTATGAACATAACCATTGCTGGTGTTTTATAATTTCATGTTTTATTTGTGAATATAGTATGTATATGATGCATATAAGTATGTGGTGATTGGATATGTATATGTACTTACATAAATATAAAATCCCTCAATCAAATATTAAGTCTTAGATGCTTTCCATAAGAAACACACATGAAAAAGCTTGATAAACTAAGTGTGGGAACGCCATGAACTGCCCATATCATAGAAGTGTGATGGTAGTCATGTGGGCCTACCAAGAAGGGTGCATTACTATCGTGTTAGTTTTTGGGTCAGACTTAACTAGGTGACCTTAATGAGATTAACTATCGAGAAGCATGTAGATGATGATGGCAAGGAGTTTCACATACTATCTATCCAAGGATTGCATGATATTCAATGGGAAAAAGTTTCCTACCTTAATAATTTGTTATGGACACTATTGTTGGTTGGGTAACAACTCAATTGTTTTAAGTCTTGTCTCACAAGAAGGTTGTACATTGCAATCTTTCAAATTGATATGTGAGGGCTTTCAATTTGAACAAAATAGTGGGAGATATAATTAATTAAAGGACTAATTAAACATCATCAAAATTTATTTTAATCAAATCAAATCTAATGTGTTTTGATAAATTGCAAACTTTCTTATAGGAACAAATGGCTAACAAATCCTTGGTGCAATTAGTCCTTAAGAAGGATAAACTTAACGGGACAAACTTTTGTGACTGGTTTTGGACTTTGAGAAGGGTTCTTAATGATAAGCATAAGCTCTATGTTCTAGATACATCAGTGTCAGAAGAACCCGGTCTTGATGCGCCTAGGGCTGAGGTGGATGATGATTTGACGCATGTCAATGACACCATAGACATTAAGCACCTTATGCTACACTGGTATGAACTATGAGTTGCATGAACAACATGAAGACATGGGGATTCTTGAGATGATAATGCATCTTAAGAACACGAACCAGAATCATGCAAAGAAAGAAAGGTACAATGTCTTAAAGGCACTCTTTGAGTGCATGATGACAGAAGGAGATCCAATACAGACCCATGTGCTCAATATGATTGGACATCTAGAGAAACTAGGATTTCCTTTGATCCAATATTTTGTGACATATATGATTCTACAATCATTTCCCAAATCATATAGATAGTTTATCAAGTGTTATTACTTGAGTAAATTGCCAAACTGTAGTTAGAAATACTTGGTATGTTACTAAATGCCGAAATACGAATGAAGAAGGAAAAAAGTGTGATGATGATCAGCGGAATTAAGTATAAGGACCAAAGTAAGGTTAAGATGAGTTTTGAGGATAAGTTGAAATCCAAGTCTTCAACACTCAAGACAAGGAGAAAGAAAAGTGCAAAAGGAATCTGTCATTTGCACTTACAGGGATTTAGGAAGAAGAAGAAGGGGATAGAGATCTCCACTACATGTATACATGTTATTGAGATAAATATGTCTACTTCTTCATCATGGATACTAGATACCAGATGTGGGTCTCACATATGTTGGAATATGCAAGATCTGAAAAGAAGTAAGCCTTCAAGAAAGGGAGAGGTCAAACTGTGTGTCACAGATGGAGCAAGAGTTGCTTCCACTGTAGTTGAAACCTATAATTTTCATCTGCCCATGGGGTTTGTAATAGATTTAAAGAAAGGTTGTTGCATACCTTCTATAAGTACCCTGACCTCCATTTAGGGTTTACCCTATTTGCTTTGCTTAAACCTGATGTTTAGTTGCTTGCTAATCACCTTTAGTGGTGATTAGGGTTTGTTGGTGCCATGTTGAGAGTCGGAGGTGCTACTTGCAATTAACCCAAGTCTAGGGTTTGTGAGCAAGTTTGCCACCTTGAGAGGTGTTCCTCCCTCTCCTTTCTTCCTCTAGTGTTGAGAGGAAGGTTTGGGCTCATTGCTTGAGTTCCTTTGGGCTTGGTTGAGCCTTGGTGGGCTTTGTCGAGCTTACTTTTGCTTCTTTGGGCCCTTGTGTCGGCCAGGAGTGTTTTTGTCACCCAGTGTGGGAGTGTGTTGGCCTGGAGGAGTGGTGGTGTGTCGCCCATGAAGCTTTGACCATCTTTGACCTTGTTTGTGTCACCACTAGTGGACACTTGGTTCTTGATGCTTGCATATGGCAATAGCCTTGGACATGTGGTTATGACATGTTAGAGTGGTGGCTTGTGCTCTTGGACAAGTGTCCCTAGGTGGGCGACACCTTACCATATCTTACCTTGGTTTCCCCTCCATTTCCTTCTATATATGTGTTCTTTTCCTCTTGCTAGGGATCCTTTTAGTCTCTTGGTTTCCCCTCTCCCTTGGTGCACGACACCCTTGGAAGAGCTTGCTTGGTGGCCGATCCTGTCTTGGAGCTTTCTTCTTCCTTGGTGCTAGGAGCTTGGAGCTTTCTTAAGGCGGGTTGCATAACTCCTAACCCTAACTATACTACCTTCTTTCATGTTCTTTTATGCTTCTTATGATCATATCGGCTATGCATGTTGCTAGTTTAGTTCCTTGCTTAGTTGCACCTTGTTGGCCGAACCTTGTGTTCTAGGGTTCTTGGTGAGCAAACTCTCTTCTCTCCTAGGTCTTGAGGAGTGAGCCTGAGTTCTAGTATCATGAGCAACACTCCTCTCTCGTTTAAGTTGAGAGGTGAGATTGTGATCTAGTAGCTTGAGCAACACCCTCCTCTCACCTTGGACTTGAAGAGTGAGCTTGTGGTGGTTGTGAACTTTGCTAGGGTTGCTCCTTGTATTGCCCATTTGGTGGTAAGAGATGTGCGAGACCCTCTCTCTTAGTTGAGAGGTGAGCCATCTTCTTGACCCATTAGGGTTTAGTTCTCTTGTGCTTGAGGATGGTGATGACCTTGGGGAGTTATATCTTGCCCGATATGGTGGATGTGGAGGACGATACCTTTTGGTCCCTGTGACGGGTGTCACACCACAGTCCTTACTCTGTGACGGACGTTAGACCATGGATAGGTTGGCTGCGGGATGTTTGAGTTACATCTTTAGGTGTTGCTTCTTGTGGAGTACCCTTCCGGACACACCTATCTTAGATATAACTTGGTGTCGTCGAGGTGTGGAGGTTGCTAGCCCGTTATGTGACCTGGTGACGGGCGTCACCCCAGTCCTTGCTTTGATAGCTCAACGTTGCATGTTGTCTCCTGTTGCACGATACCTTGGTGCCCGATATAGGTGGATGCCTGACATGCATGAGAACGCATTACACCCTACACGACACAGCGTTATCAAGATGCATGAAGAGCACGACGTAGTGTTGCGCGTTATACCCAAGTGCTGCCCGATATCACCTAAGGTGAGGGTGTTGGGTGCTTTGGTGAGGGTCTTGCCCTTTATAGAAACTGATATGTTGTTCTTGCATCACGTTTAGTTTGTCAGCAACCCTGGATATGTACGATACAAGTAGACCACATCTATGCTAAACCTTGTGTATGTATCACGTTGGCTTAATGGTGACTCTTAATGTGCTTAAGGGTAATCTTTATGGTAAAGCTTGTCCATTTAACTTATCATGACTTTACACACGCATGAGATCATCTTGAATCATCTGTTTAAGTGCTAAGGAATTGGTAATCACCTGAATGCTCTGCTTAATGATATGGTCTATATGTTGAGACATGATTGATAAAGCATCAATGCCACCCTATGTTGATAATATGAACTTCTAAGCTATTCATAATGATTATGTATACTAACCATGCAGGTCTCTTACAGATGCATAGCCAGGTAAAGGGCTATGAGGTATATATATGTTGAGTAACTCTGTTGTAATGGTTACTCTTGGTAATGATATAACATGTATGATGTATTTGACTAGAGTCCTTGGGATTGCTATCTCATGTTGATGATGTAAGCCTTGAGAGGCAGTGGCAGCATATGATGAGGGATTGAGATCCTATGGCAATATGATGATCCTTGAGATGGATCTAGGTGATTGGCAAGAGGCCAAGTGATAACATGTAATGTTGGATCCTTGTGGTGAATCAGGATGATGTGATTATAATAAAAGAATAACATTGAGTTTTATGTTGTTTATTTTTGTTATAGTTTGCATGTTATACAACTTGGTTGAATCTTGCAATCCATATAAAAGATACTAATTAATCACAGTGGAATATATCATGTAGTTTGCCCTGGCCATAGATCCATCATCGTCAGGAGCTGGTGATGGTGAAACGGGTTCTCCTATGGGTAACCCGGAGCGCATATTGTTGAATATGTGAGGTTTCTCCTAGCCTAAAATAGTGAGGATTCGAGTGCAGCCACGGTTGCAGACTCGGGATATGATTAGAGCATGGTGAATAGGCCCATGGCTCAGGATATGTGATATGGGAGCATGAATGTGTTCATGGCTCGGAGCACGGTGAACTAGATCATGGCTCAGATATACTAGTGCCGAGACTTGTACCGAGGCGGGCTAGAGGATGGGTAGCCTATGGAGTTGACCCTATGGTTGAGGCCACTTAAGCATGAGATTGCGGTCATGCTTGTGTTGTACTCATATACTGACTACGAGGTGGGAGGTCATGGAGCCCGGCTCTTCCATTTGACCTTGTATGGCACCGCCTTTGGGTTTCGCAACCGAAGATTGAATCTGAGCGGTACGTCTCACTTCCTCAGGGCATAATAATAATAATACGTAATCTAGCCAAATAGTATTTATTGCTTATGGCAAAACACAGAACATTGGTTGAGGCCTTGCTTGTGCAATTAATCTTGTTATACATGCAGTTACCTATACGTTCCTCATGTTATGTGAAAAGATCTTATGAACCTTATCTTGTCAATCATGTCCTATAAGAGATAAGTGATGATATGTCTTATGAACCGCCTGGTAAGCATGATGGTATGAATAGCCTTGTTATATAGACTGTTATTATTCTACGTTTTACTGGTTATCTACTGTTGTTGATTTACCCTTCTGGTTTTATAGTTTCGGCGGGGAGTTATGTTTCTCGTTGGGACAATGTTCAATTGTCTCACCCCGCTGGTTTTCAGGTGTTCGTTCTAGGCGTGGTGGTGGTCACGGAGTTGCGGCCGAGCAACAAGACGAGCAGTAGAAGGAAAGAAATGGATATGTTGGTTTTTTGGATGTTTTGTAGTAGAGTCTAGAGTCATCCCTGTACTCTCAGGTCCTTGGGAGAGTTTTGACGTTGTTTCACGATGCACGGCTGTTGATCCTTTGTATATCCTGCTGCTGGCCGGATGTGGGCCTCTATGTATATATAACAGGTGATGAACTCATGTGATGACTTAACAGTTGACCTTCTAAGCTATGGACACATATTAAGACTCGTAATTGTTTATATTACATGTTTCCTTGCAGGATGAGGACTTATATGTAATAGTTTCACAGTTTATCTATTTTCCGCAATCAGTTTTAATTAACCCATGTTTTTGGTAATTTGTGGTTATGGTGTTTTCCGCACGTTTTCGCGTAACACCTCACTATCTGTGTGATAGTGGGATGTGTTGCCACAAGTTTGGTATCAGAGCCCTAGGTTCGCTGAGTCTACAGGGATTTAGGACTAGGTTGAGTCTGTTCTTATGAGTTTTCTAGATTTTCTTACAATCATCTTCTTCCCTCAGCGGAAAAAAAGCCAAGATGTCTGGAAACCATGAAGAACACGCTTCTGAGAACAGCGATGCTGCATCAGTTGATGGAGCTTTTGGGTAGGCACATGAAGATCGGGTGCCTGAGGTCCCCCAACCTGACCCAACCATTCTTGAACACCCTGCCTATCAACAGCTTTTGGGGCAAATGATGGCTACGATGAATCTCATGGTTGAGCGATTGCCAGTGCCTCCGCCGAGAGCATAAGCTCCCCATGGTGAAACATCGGGTATTGGGAAGACCTTTGAGCGGCTTCGCCGAGTCAGAGCTTCGAACTATGCTAGAACGGCTGATCCAACGGATGCAGATCTGTGGCTAACAAATCTTGAGAAGGCTTTCCAGATCCTCGACATCCCCAAAGCAGACAAAGTAAAGCACACTGTCTACCTTGTGAAGGGTAGTGCTGGTCACTGGTGAACCATTGAGGAGGAGAAGCGGCCTGGTGAGGTGATCGGTTGGGAAGTTTTCTGGCGTGAGTTTGTCAGCAGATACTTCCTGAAGACGTATTTGGATGAGAAGATCAGTCAGTTCGAGCGTTTACGCCAAGGAGCAATGAATATCACTGAGTATGAGGCTAAGTTCATGGATTTGTTGAGGTTTTGTCCTCACATGGCAGCAACAGATGAGGAGCGGATCAGACGTTTCGAGAAAGGTCTGAGTTCTGAGGTGACAACACATGTTTCTGCGTTGGAGAACCGTGAGCAGTTTGCTACGTTTGTGGAATATGTTCGGAGGATCGAACGATCAGTAAGGGAGAAAAGAGAATCTATGTCTCACAAAAGGCCTGCTCAGTTCCAGGGACAGAGGTTTGGTGGCTTCAAGAAGCCAAGGTTTTCAGCATCTTTTGTGATGAGAGGTTCCAGTACACCGTCGTAGTGGTCTCCGAGTAAGGGAAGAGGTTATGTTTCTTCGCCATCAAAAGCACATAGTACAACTTCAGTGGCAGTGACAGGGCCATCTAGGCCACAGTTCGAAGATAGGGCATGCTATCTTTGTGGTCAGACCGGGCATCTCAAGTCACATTGCCCAAATAAAGATGTTGAAGTGACGCAGCAGCCAAGACAGAATCAACAAGGATCAGATAGACAGAAGCCCAGTAGTAGTAGAGGGTGAGGACATGGTCAAGCATCACAAGCCGGATCATCTTCTCAAGGAAGCAGAGGGCGTGGATAGAAAGCAACAGCTCGATTCTATGCTATGAGTCAGTCGGAGGCGATAGTCAACCTGAGAGTGGTGACAGGTCAGATGGAGTTATTTCATTTTGATATGTCTTCTTCTTGCTTTATATCTGTTCTGGTTGACCCGGGTGCTACACACTCTTTTATCGCCTATAGTATGCTTGAAAACTGTCGTTTACATGTTAGTCATAACAAGGATAGCTTGTTGTTAGAAACCCCTCTTGATGGTTCCTCGATACTTTGAGAAGAGTGTCCATCTTGCGTCTTGTATTTTTCGGGACACAGCATTTAAGTGGATCTCCTACCACTTGATATGCATGGTTTTGATGTTATCCTTGGGATGGATACCTTAGAAAAGCATAAGGTGGTTTTGGATTGTGGTTCCAAACAGGCTGTGTTTGATGATGCTGGAGAGAAGTGGATCTTCCAAGGAGATAGGAAGATTCTTTTGACGTCTCTAGTATCAGCCATGGTGGTAGAGAAGTTTCTACGACAAGGATGTGAGGCATTCTTAGCTCACGTGGTGGATACCGTTGTGGCTACCAAGGCGAAAGGTCCTAGTCTCTAGGAGGTGTCAGTTGTCTGAGAGTTTGCTGATGTGTTTCCTGATGAGTTTCCTGGTGTTCCTCCACCCCGAGAGATTGATTTTAAGATCAATCTGGTTCCAGGAACACAGCCAGTTGCACAAACACCATATAGGATGGCTCCAGTAGAGATGGCAGAGCTTAAGAAGTAGTTACAAGAGTTGTTGGAGAAAGGTTTCGTCTGACCAAGTACATCGCCTTGGGGTGCTCCAGTGTTGTTTGTCAAGAAGAAGGACGGATCGATGCGGCTATGTATAGACTATCGGAAGTTGAACAAAGTCACGATCAAGAACAAGTACCCGTTACCAAGGATAGATGATCTGTTCGATCAGTTGTGTGGTGCTACAATGTTTTCAAAGATCGATCTACGGTATGGATATCATCATTTGAGGATTTAGGCGGATGACATACGAAAGTCAGCTTTTAGGATGAGGTATGGTCACTTCGAGTTTGTGGTTATGCCGTTCAGACTAACCAATGCACCTGCTGCTTTCATAGATTTAATGAACAGAGTGTTCCATCCGTTTCTAGATCAGTTTGTTGTTGTCTTTATAGATGACATCTTGATCTATAGTCGGGACAGGCAAGAGCATGAGAAACATCTTCGACGAGCGTTGACTCTTTTTCACCAACATCAGCTGTATGCCAAGTTCAGTAAATGTGAGTTCTGGTTGGAAGAAGTGACTTTCTTGGGTCATGTGATATCTGCAGAAGGAGTTAAAGTAGATCCGAGGAAGGTGGAGTCCGTTGCAGAGTGGGAGTAGCCGAAGACGCTGACAAAAGTTCATAGATTCCTGGGTTTAGCAGGATACTACAGGAGGTTTATCAAGGATTTCAGTGCGATCGCGTTGCCGATGACAAGGTTGACTAGAAAGAATGTACCTTTTGTCTGGGATGATTGTTGCCTACAAGCTTTCCAAAGTTTGAAGGAGAAGCTGACCAGTGCTCCAGTGTTGATCTTGCCAGAGTCTGGAAAGGGCTATGTTGTTTTCTATGATGCTTCCAAGAAAGGTTTAGGTTGTGTGCTGATGCAGGAAAATCATGTGGTTTCTTTTGCTTTGCGACAGCTTAAGAAACATGAGGAGAACTATCCGACTCATGACTTAGAGTTGGCAGCAGTAGTTCATGCATTAAAGATTTGGAGACACTGTCTTTATGGGGAAGTGTGTCAGATCTTTACAGATCATAAGAATCTGAAGTACATCTTTTCGCAGCATGAGTTAAACATGCGACATCGTCGATGGATGGATTTGATCAATGATTACGACTTTACCATCGAGTATCATCCTGGTAAGGCGAATGTGGTAGCCGATGTGCTTAGCCGAAAGTTTTCTTCTCTTTCTTCAAAGAAGGCACAATTGAGTTCCCTGGTATGCCATAGGTGAGATATGTTTGTCTCTTTGCGACAAATGAATGTACAGATGGAAGTTTCCTCATTGGCTGGACTTTTAGCACAGATGCAAGTCAATCCTACGCTGAGACAGTAGATCAAAGATGCAAAGCAAACCGATGATGCGATACAGTTGATCAGATCAGAGTTTGACAGCAAAAAGCGTGATGGGTTCCATGAATCCGAGGATGGGCTAGTTTGCTATCGTGATAGGATGGTGGTTCCAGAGGTTGATGATCTGAGGAAGTTAGTGCTCGAGGAAGCACACATGCCGATGTATGCTATGCATCCAGGTGTCACCAAGATGTATCATAGTCTGAAGGACTTATATTGGTGGCCCGGTTTGAAGAAAGATGTAGCTGAGTTCGTGGCAAGATGTGTGGTTTGTCAACAAGTCAAGGCTGAACATCAGAAGTCGGTAGGTACGTTGCAACCCTTGCCGATACCATAGTGGAAATGGGATCATATAACCATGGATTTCATAGTTGGTCTACCTAGGACAACTAGGAATCATGATTCCATTTGGGTGATAGGGGATAGATTAACGAAGCCTGCCCATTTCCTACTCATAAAGACGACATATACAGCCGAGAGGCTCGCTCAAGTATACATGGATGAGATAGTACACTTGCATGGTGTTACAGCGACGATAGTTTCTGACAGAGGTCCTCAGTTCACGAGTCATTTCTGGGAACAGTTACATAAAGCGTTGGGAACGCAATTGAGGTTCAATACCGCCTTCCACCCGCAGACAGATGGACAGTCTGAGAGGACTATCCAAATTCTGGAGGATCTCCTTCGAGCTTGTGTTTTGTAGTTCTTAGGCAGTTGGGATGTACATCTCAGTTTGATAGAGTTTGCCTACAACAATAGTTATCAACGGAGCATTGACATGGCTCCTTATGAGGCTTTATATGGCAAGAAGTGCAGATCTTCATTATTTTGGTATGAGTCTGGTGAGTATCAGCTTTTGGGTCCTGAGTTAGTACAACAGACAACAGAGAAGATCAAAGTGATACAGCAACAGTTGAAGGCGGCACAGGATAGGCAGAAGTCTTACGCAGACAATCGCCGACGACCCTTGGAGTTCCAGATAGGAGACAAAGTGTATCTTAAAGTCTCGCCGTGGAAAGGTGTGTTAAGATTTGGACGGAAGGGTAAGCTCGCACCCAGGTATATGGGGACATACCCAGTCATAGCACATGTTGGCAAAGTAGCTTATGAGTTGGAGCTACTGCCAGAGTTGCAGAAGTTACATCCAGTGTTCCATATCAGTATGCTGAAGAAAAGTCATCCGGATTCGGTAGCACTGATACATCCAGTCGAAGTTGAGCTTGATGAAGATGTGACCTATGAGGAAGTTCCTATGATGATCCTTGACAGAAGAGTTAAGAAGCTGAAAAGGAAGGACCTGGTTCTTTTAAAGGTTCTTTGGCATCATCGTGGCGTTGAGGAAGTCACGTGGGAGCTTGAGGAAGAGTTGAGGAGGAAGTATCCCTCACTTTTCTCTTCAGATTTTGGGGACAAAATCCCTTTGTAGAGGGTTAGTTTGTAAGGACCCTGACCTCCATTTAGGGTTTACCCTATTTGCTTTGCTTAAACCTGATGTTTAGTTACTTGCTAATCACCTTTAGTGGTGATTAGGGTTTGTTGGTGCCTTGTTGAGAGTTGGAGGTGCTACTTGCAATTAACCCAAGTCTAGGGTTTGTGAGCAAGTTTGCCACCTTGAGAGGTGTTCCTCCCTCTCCTTGCTTCCTCTAGTGTTGAGAGGAAGGTTTGGGCTCATTGCTTGAGTTCCTTTGGGCTTGGTTGAGCCTTGGTGGGCTTTGTCGAGCTTACTTTTACTTCTTTGGGCCCTTGTGTCGGCCAGGAGTGTTTGTGTCGCCCAGGCTGTGTCGCCCAATGTGGGAGTGTGTTGGCCTGGAGGAGTGGTGGTGTGTCGCCCATGAAGCTTTGACCATCTTTGACCTTGTTTGTGTCACCACTAGTGGACACTTGGTGCTTGATGCTTGCATATGGCAATAGCCTTGGACATGTGGTTATGACATGTTAGAGTCATGGCTTGTGCTCTTCGACAAGTGTCCCTAGGTGGGCGACACCTTACCATATCTTACCTTGGTTTCCCCTCCATTTCCTTCTATATATGAGTTCTTTTCCTCTTGCTAGGGATCCTTTTAGTCTCTTTGTTTCCCCTCTCCCTTGGTGCACGACACCCTTGGAAGAGCTTTCTTGGTGGCCGATCCTGTCTTGGAGCTTTCTTCTTCCTTGGTGCTAGGAGCTTGGAGCTTGCTTAAGGCGGGTTGCATAACTCCTAACCCTAACTATACTACCTTCTTTCATGTTCTTTTATGCTTCTTATGATCATATCGGCTATGCATGTTGCTAGTTTAGTTCCTTGCTTAGTTGCACCTTGTTCGTCGAACCTTGTGTTCTAGGGTTCTTGGTGAGAAACACTCTCTTCTCTCCTAGGTCTTGAGGAGTGAGCCTGAATTCTAGTATCATGAGCAACACTCCTCTCTCGTTTAAGTTGAGAGGTGAGCTTGTGATCTAGTAGCTTGAGCAACACCCTCCTCTCCCCTTGGACTTGAAGAGTGAGCTTGTGGTGGTTGTGAACTTTGCTAGGGTTGCTCCTTGTGTTTCCCATTTGGTGGTAAGACATGTGTGAGACCCTCTCTCTTAGTTGAGAGGTGAGCCATCTTCTTGACCCATTAGGGTTTAGTGCACTTGTGCTTGAGGATGGTGATGACCTTGGGGAGTTATATCTTGCCCGATACGGTGGATGTGGAGGATGATACCTTTTGGTCCCTGTGACGGGCGTCACACCACAGTCCTTACTCTGTGACGGCCGTTAGACCATGGATAGGTTGGCTGCGGGCTGTTTGAGTTACATCTTTAGGTGTTTCTTCTTGTAGAGTACCCTGCCTGACACACCTGTCTTAGATATAGCTTGGTGTCGTCGAGGTGTGGAGGTTGCTAGCCCGTTATGTGACCTGGTGACGGGCGTCACCCCAGTCCTTGTTTTGATAGCTCAACGTTGCATGTTGTCTCCTGTTGCACGATACCTTGGTGCCCGATATAGGTGGATGCCCGACATGCATGAGAACACATTACACCCTGCACGACACAGCGTTACCGAGATGCATGAAGAGCACGACGTAGTGTTGCGCGTTATACCCAAGTGCTGCCCGATATCACCTATGGTGAGGGTGTTGGTTGCTTTGGTGAGGGTCTTGCCCTTTATAGAAACTGATATGTTGTTCTTGCATCACGTTTAGTTTGACAGTAACCCTGGATATGTATGATACAAGTAGACCACATCTATGCTAAACCTTGTGTATGTATCACGTTGGCTTAATGGTGACTCGTAATGTGCTTAAGGGTAATCTTTATGGTAAAGCTTGTCCATTTAACTTATCATGACTTTACACACGCATGAGATCATATTGAATCATCTGTTTAAGTGCTAAGGAATTGGTAATCACCTAAATGCTCTACTTAATGATATGGCCTATATGTTGAGACATGATTGATAAAGCATCAATGCCACCCTATGTTGATAATATGAACTTCTAAGCTATTCATAATGATTATGTATACTAACCATGCATGTCTCTTACAGATGCATAGCCAGGTAAAGGGCTATGAGGTATATATATGTTGAGTAACTCTGTTGTAATGGTTACTCTTGGTAATGATATAACCTGTATGATGTATTTGACTAGAGTCCTTGGGATTGCTATCTCATGTTGATGATGTAAGCCTTGAGAGACAGTGGCAGCATATGATGAGGGATTGAGATCCTATGGCAATATGATGATCCTTGAGATGGATCTAGGTGATTGGCAAGAGGCCAAGTGATAACATGTAATGTTGGATCCTTGTGGTGAATCGGGATGATGTGATTACAATAAAAGCATAACATTGAGTTTTATGTTGTTTATTTTTGTTATAGTTTGCATGTTATACAACTTGGTTGAATCTTGCAATCCATATAAAAGATACTAATTAATCACAGTGGAATATATCATGTAGTTTGCCCTGGCCATAGATCCATCATCGTCAGGAGCTGGTTATGGTGAAACGGGTTCTCCTATGGGTAACCCGGAGCGCATATTGTTGAATATGCGAGGTTTCACCTAACCTAAAATAGTGAGGATTCGAGTGCAGCCACGGTTGCAGACTCAGGATATGATTAGAGCATGGTGAACAGACCCATGGCTCAGGATATGTGATATGGGAGCATGAATGCATTCATAGCTCGGAGCATGGTGAACCGGCCCATGGCTCAGATATACTAGTGCTGAGACCTGTACCGAGGCGGGCTAGAGGATGGGTAGCCTATGGAGCTGACCCTGTGGCTGAGGCCACTTAAGAATGAGACTGCGGTCTTGCTTGTGTTGTACTCGTATATTGACTACGAGGTGGAAGGTCGTGGAGTCCGGCTCTTCCATTTGACCTTGTATGGCACCGACTTTGGGTTTCGCAACCGAAGGTTGGATCTGAGTGGTACGGCTCACTTCCTCATGGCATAATAATAATAATATGTAATCCAGCCGAATAGTATTTATTGCTTATGGCAAAACACAGAACATTGGTTGAGGCCTTGCTTGTGCAGTTAATCTTGTTATACATGCAGTTACCTATACGTTCCTCATGTTATGTGAAAAGATCTTATGAACCTTATCTTGTCAATCATGTCCCATAAGAGATAAGTGATCATATGTCTTATGAACCTCCTGGTAAGCATGATGGTATGCATAGCCTTGTTATATATACTGCTATTATTCTACATTTTACTGGTTATCTATTGTTGTTGCTTTACCCTTCTGGTTTTATAGTTTCGGCGGGGAGTTATGTTTCTCGTTGGGACAATGTTCAATTGTCTCACCCCGATGGTTTTCAGGTGTTCGTTCTAGGCATGGTGGTGGTCGCGGAGTTGCGGCCGAGCAGCAAGATGAGCAATAGAAGGCAAGAAATGGATATGCTACTATTTTGGATGTTTTGTAGTAGAGTCTAGAGTCATCCATGTACTATCAGGTCCTTAGGAGCGTTTTGACGTTGTTTCACGATGCATGGTTGTTGATCCTTTGTATATCCTGCTGCTGGCCAGATGTGGGCCTCTATGTATATATAACAGGTGATGAACTCATGTGATGACTTAACAACTGACCTTCTAAGCTGTGGACACGTATCAAGACTCGTAATTGTTTTTACTACATGTTTCCTTGTAGGAGGAGGACTTATATGTAATAGTTTCACAGTTTATCTGTTTTCCGCAATCGGTTTTAATTAACCCGTGTTTTTGGTAATCTGTGGTTATGGTGTTTTCTGCACAATTTCACGTAACACCTCGCTATATGTGTGATAGTGGGATGTGTTGCCACACCTTCCATCAATAGAAATATTATTTTGCATCTGGTATGGACAAGGATGGATATGAATTTCATATAAAGAATGGTCAATTTTCTATTTGAAAAGATGAGATCTTTTGTGGAAGTGATGCAATGTATTATGGTCTTTATTTGCTAGGTCTAAAGACAAATGTTTATAATGTAAATACCAAACGATTATTGCTGGAATTGTTGTCTAGGGCACATCAATGAGAAACACATTTATATACTCCGTAAAGATGGATATCTATATTCTTTTAATTTCAAATCAATAGAGACATGTAATCTTGTTTGTTAGACAAGATGACAAAACCTCCCTTCATTGGTAACAGTGAGGGAGAGTGATCTATTAGGACTCATACATACTGATGTATGTGGCCCTTTTAAAAAAAATGCAAGATGTGGTTGTCAACACTTCATTACATTGTCTAATGAATTAGTTAGGTATGATTATGTTTACTTGATGAAACATAAGTTAGAAACTCTTCAAAACTTCAAGGATTTCATGAATGAAGTACAAAACCAACTTGGTAATATTATTAAGGCACTTCATTCTAATCGAGGTGGAGAATAATTAAGCTAAGAGTTTGAGGACCTTCTTCAAGACCATGGTATCGTATCACAACAAAATCCACCTGGAACACCACAACATAATGGTGTGTTAGAAAGAAAGAATCACACATTTATATATGTGGTGGGATCAATGATGAGTTTTGATGATCTTCTTATTTCCTTCTGGGGTTATGATCTAGAAATTGTAGCATTTACACTAAACTACATACCATCTAAAACGGTTTAAAAGGTAGCATATGAGATATGGTATGGGAAGTGTCCCAATGTGTCTTTTATGAAGAAAGGATGTGAAACATATGTGAGAAAACAATTTCCCAAAAAACTTGGACCCGAATCTGGATAATGTTATTTTGTTTGATATGCTAAGGAAACCAAAGGATATCACTTTTATACTCCATCTGACAATAAAGTGATTGTTTCCAGGGTTGTTGTATTCCAAGAAAAAGAATTCATTTCCAAAGGAATTAGTGGGAGGAAAGTAGAATGAAGAAGAAGTTCGAGACCAAACAGAAAACATTGAACCTGTAGAGGTATAAGAGGAGCATAAAGAGTCAAAAACTATTGTGAATATGAAATTCCTCAAGTAATAGAGGAACCTCGCAGATCTAGTAGGACACACCTTGAGCCAGAAACATTTGCTTATCTTGTGACTCATGAAGGTGATGAGCCGATCATTGATGATGAGCCAACGACCTACCTAGAAGTTGTTAAGGGACCAAAATGTAAGAAATAGCTTGAGGCCATGAGATATGAGATGGAATTCATGTACAAAAACACGCCATGGACCTTGGTGGATCCACCTAAAGGGGTAAAACCCACAGGGTGCAACTGGGTTTTTAAGAAGAAGACTAACATGGATAGTAATGCACAAACTTACAAAGGTCGATTGGTTGCAAAGGGTTTCAGACAAGTTCAAGGTGTTGACTATGATCAAACCTTTTCTCTGACTATCGTGGCCAAATCCATCAGGATCATGCTTGCATTGCAACTTATCAAGACTATGAGATTTGGTAGATGAATGTTAAAATCGTATTCCTTAACAGGAATGTTCTTGAGGATGTGTGCATGACACAACTCAAGGGTTTTATAAATCTAAAGGATGCAAATAAAGTTTATAAGATACAAAGATAAATCTATGGATTGAAGTAAGCATCTCAGAGTTGGAATGTTGGATTTGATGAAATAGTCAAAGAGTTAGGCTTTAGTAAAAATGAAGATTAACCATGTGTTTAGAAGAAGATTGGTGGAAACATGATTGTATTCATCATATTGTATACATTTGGCATACTATTGATGGTAAATGACATCCCTAATTTACATATGGTAAAGACTTGGTCAGGAAATACATTTTCTATGAAGGACTTAGGCAAAGCATCCTATGTCTTAGGAATCAAGATCTATAGAGATAGATATAGAAGGATTCTTGGCCTAAGCTAGAGCACATACATTGAAAGGGTGATGAAAAGGTTCAACATGAAGATCCCAAAGAAAGGAAACTTACCCATTTCTCATGGTGTTAGTATCTCTAGAGCTCAATGTCCTAGTTCTTGTAAAGAATGGGAGCACATGAGTAAGAATCCATATGCATCTGTAGTTGGATCTATCATATACACAATGTTATGTACTATGCTCTTAAGAGTTACAAGTAAGAGACAATTTTTTATTCCACAATAGAGGCTGAGTATATTGTTTCATCCAATGCAACAAAGGAGGTTGTTTGAATCAAGAAGTTCATTTCTTAACTTGGGGTGGTTCTGAGCATCAGTGATGTAGTAGAGAAATATTGTGACAACAATGGAGCTATTGCACAAGGTAAGGAACCCATATCATGTAAAACTTCAAAGCAAAAACAACGACGGTTCCATCTCAGACAAGATCATACAATGAGGAGATATGATGATTTACAGAGTACCAACTAAAAGAAATGTGGCTAACCCCTTGATATAAGCACTTTCATAGTAGAACCATGAAGGCTATGTTAGGTCACTTGGGATTAAGTTCATGGGTGATTGGCTATGAGTGCAAGTGGGAGTCTATTGGTATGTATGCCCAAAGAGTCAATCATATGATGATCGTAATATCATATCTTATAAATGATTTGATTAATAATAAAAGGCAATTTTATTTATTCTGTTTTATTTAGTTATGAGATAATGATATAACATAATATATTTCTAAAGAATGATGTTACTCAATGATGTATGTCTTCAGGTTGAGGACCTAAACAATGATATCATACAGATGTTAAGAGTATATGCCAGTTGGTTGTTAATGTGGAAGTTGATAGACAATAGTAACACATAAGACTAGAGTGTGTGTTGGTTGATGATGAAATCTCATTAGTCATGAAACATGATATCAAACAAAACACATAGATACTTGTAGAGAATAGTGCATCACATAGACCCATCTTGAAAGTGATGCATGGAAACTATTGTATGGTAGTCAAAATCATCTCTCATAATAATAGGTTGTGATTGTGGTTATTAGACCTGAAATCACTACACTCATTACATGTCGTTTAATGTAGTTTGACATCATCCAATATGACCTTGAATAAGGGCTACCATAAAGGTGATGCTTCGATACTATTGTGACACATGGGGATGAGTGTGAGTGATGTAGATGGGATTTTTCCCTCTACTCGAGTTGAAATCCTGGCCACTTGATAAGTGAGATCTAGAAATGCAAGGCCATGCTCATGTGAGACAATATGTGATATCGAACTCACATGTATCTTAGATAGTATGATCTAATTCAAGGATAATGGGTTGAGCATTGAAGAGGGTGATGATTCCATGCCTCGAGTTCAATCTGGATACCTGAGACAAAAGAACTGCATGATCACTATAACACTAATCACATATTGTAGGTTGAAGTTGTTCTCCAACTTTCCAATTACTTGGGTAGAAATGATGTTTTGTTAGATACTTCTCATTACTTGTGATGTCATAAATTTGTTACAGACATTCACTGCTAATGTAATTTGGGACCTATAGGGTCACACGCACAAGATACACCTGGAAAAGGAGTTTAGTTATGAATCTAGTTTAAACTTGATTACTTAAGTGTTAGAGATTCAATATAAACAAGATTGGCAATCGGAACTCTGAAACAACTGGTTCACATAGTGAACTGATCCATTTTTTGATCAATGAGATTGGATCAAGGATTGATGTTAACATCATGTTGTGCATTAATTGAATATGGAAAGCCAATTTGATTATGAATAGGACACATAACCCTCCTACAAATAGAGGGGTACTCGAGGTTTTCAAAGACACAATAACAAACTTTGACAATTATTGTCTTCTAACAGTTGTAATAACGTGAGAACCCAAGAAAGTCTTACTTATCAAAGGGATGGACAACAAGGTAGAGACAAAAAGAAAGACCAAGTCGATGCTAGCATGCTAACTAGAAGGGATAACTCCTTCTTGTCTATTCTAAGAGAACGAAAGGAGTTCCTGGTGGTCCGCGTGGACTACATAGAGGTGAGGAGGCCTTTGTCACTTGCTAGGATGATGTCGTCAACCGTCGTCCATGGTTCTAGACCAGGTGGTTGCCGCCAACAGTCGTCCAGGTGAAACTTGAGAAAGAAGCACACTGTAGTAAGGATAGTTGATGGACTTGACCCAAGACCTGTTATATGCCTTGCAATCTTTCTTCCCAATTCTTAGTTGTTGATGCAATCTGTTGTCTAACAGGAATATGGCAATAATTTTTTTTATTTATATTGTCACATATGATGCCATATTTCCCTACAAAGAGAACCTCATAAGACATGAATATCACTCTGTACTCATCCCTCCAAGGCTAAATATTACTACCAAGCACCACAACCAAGCAAGTTCATTGCTTTCCCTAATATTTTTCCTCACAACCCTCAACCAGGAAAACTATGGAAGTTCCTCCCTCCCCCACTAAATCATACACTCAAGCCTACTCTGAGTTGCATTAGTTCACCATGCAAGTGGAACCCTAGTGACTAGGATGCACCGGTCCCCCTCTAACCTATCAAGTTATATGATTCCCTTATAGATTCACAAGAGAAAGAATAGAGTGCATCATCCACATCAATTACTACCTTGCCATATTAGTGACCTTACCCCACCATCACCAATCCATGTATTAAAGACTTCAATATCTAGGTTAGATGGTTTGATTGTAAGAGGAATTCCATGCATTCAATAGATAGATAAGTGTTGATACTAGTATTCTATATCTATGCTGTTTTGGAAATGGTAAAGCAAAGATGAAGCTATGATAGGAATATTGATGGAAATGATAGACATTGACATGGTTTAAGAGGATAGAAACATGTCCAAATCTATCATACACAATATGGGATACCAATAAATACTCATGTTACAACTTGAGGGACATCTTCATCATAGTTAGAGTGGTAACCTGTCAGTGTAGGGGTACATCACCATGATACCTTGACACTTGAACTGAGATATTACTATCCATTTTTCTATGTATAACATAAGAAAATTGGAGTTATTTATTATTACAATATGGAATTTCCTTTTTGGAGGATTTTTACGATCTTAACTTGGATTTGTGATTCCCAGATTCACCAACAGTTGAGGCATATAAATAGAGACCTTTATGGGTTCTATGGAAACCAACCAGTCAATTTCTCATTTAAGACAGTTTCATAGAAAGAAAATAAAAGAACTTACATTGATAATGGATCTCTCTATCTCTTATTGATGAAGCAAGGGTTGATGACTTTAATCATGAGGCACAAGAACCAACATTGAAAGTCTTGTTTGTTACATATTGTATATATAAAAATAGATTAATCCATAAGTGAAGGAGTATGTTGGGAGAAACTAAACCCAATAAAAATAAGTTTTGGTGCAATTTAAATTATATCTACTTACTACAAAATTCTAGAAATTATTTTACAGATGAAGATGAATCTAGAGAACTCATTAGACGTGGTGGAGCTACCAAGTGCATTGATATGGTTTGCAAAGGGACAAAGTTTATTCCTAAGCTATCCAGTCACAAATGCAGCATGAAGCACATCCACCATCATCTACATACAATTTTTTCCATGGGTTAGAGAGTTTTGACTACTGTAGGAGACACACAACTCTTCAAAAATATAACCACAAGACTTCTCTATGTGCATCATGTCATATAGATGAGGTGCATAAACTCTTAGACACATTATTCACCTGCAAGGTTAGGCACGGTGGGCACCAAGAGAGGGTCAGTGACTTTGCCTTGAAGTGAAGTAGCGGCTGATAGTCGGTTACACATTGGGTGTACTGACAAAGCAGCTCTCTTAGTTGATAAGAGAGGGCCAGTGAATTTGCCTTGAAGCAAAGTAGAGGTTGGAAGTTACAGACACAATGTGGCCATAGCGGCAACAGTCCGACCCAATCAGCAGTAACAACGACATCAAGCAGTCCCTAGCAACAAAAATGGTATAGTGAGGAGATCAAGTAAAGAGGGAGGTTTTATACACACTGGGTGTGATTCTCTTCTTCTTCATCTTTGTTCTTGTATGGGGAGGGCTACTTGGATTTAAGGGTAATTAAATCCAGACAATGTGAGTTGTAATCTTAATTACATAGTGCTTGTTGATCGGTATCGCCCCGTGATTTTTCTCTCCTTGTCTTGTGAAGAGTTTTTCATGTTATATCTGGTGTTTCTTCTTTGGGTTTATACGATTGTCGATAACACTTCTGCAATGAGAACGTGTCGGTACAACATCCCCAATAAGTGGTATTCGAGCACAGGCTACATATACTGATCCAGATGGGGAAGGATGAAGATGCGATGATGATAAAGTTGACAAGCACAAATTAGTAGATTTGAAAACCTAAGATGGAGGATATTCTCTATTGTAAAGATATATACAATCTGATAGAGGGGAAAAATCTAGAGAGTATGCCTATGTAGACTGGACGAAATTAAATAGGAAGATTGTTGGAACAGTTCAAAAGTGGCTCGACATTTCTATGTTCCATCACATCTCAGAAGAGACCAATGCCAAAGATCTGTGGGAGAAGCTCAAGAAGTTATATGAGCGGAAGACTGCCACAAACAAAGCTTTCTTGATTAGAAAGTTGGTGAACCTCAAGTACTGAGATAGTAGAAGCATTTTCGAGCATATGAATGAATTCTAAAGCCTTATAAATCAACTGGGGTCCATGAATATAGTTCTTGATGATGAACTCCAAGCTCTACTTCTTCTGGGATCATTACCTGACAGTTGGGAGACGCTCGTAGTGACAATCAACAATTCTATACAGGAAGACAAGTTGTCACTTGACCAGGTAAAGAGCAGTCTACTGAATGAAGAGACTCGGCAACAAACCTCAGGAGATAGCGGATCAGAGGTGCACATCACAGAGAGTAGAGGCGTTGATAGAGAGAGAGACTGTGGCAGATCTAAGAGCCGCGGTGAGTCCCAAAACCACGAAAAATCTCATGGTAGATCCAAGTCAAAGAGTAGTAGAGGGTGCTTCCATTGCGGCAAGCCAGGTCATTTCAAAAGCGATGCAAGGTTTGGAAAAGGAAACATGGGTCTAAAGTCAAAGACAAGTAAGATGATGACAAGAATACTGTAGTGGCAATCTCAAATGATAGGGACGATGACGACGATGTGGTCTTAACAGTCTAAGAGTAGTGTTTGCATGCTGAGGATGATGATTCTGAGTGGGTGGTGGATACTGTAGCTTCTTATCATGCTTCACCGAGTAAGAAATTCTTCACTTCATACAGGAGGGGAGATTTTGAGAGGGTGAACATGGAAAATCCAACTTCTCCAGAATTATCGAGATTGAAGACATTTGTGTACAAACAAGTGTCGGTTGCATGCTCACACTGAAGGATGTTTGTCAAGCTCCAAATTTGCGGCTGAGTTTGATATCTAGTTCATTCTTTGATAGAGAAGGTTGTCATCCGGATTTTGGTGGTGGTAAATGCAAGATCACCAAGGGAGCTTTGGTTATGGTACGAGACAAATTGTGTTGTACATTGTACAAGACCGAACTTAAAGTGTTTAAAGGAAGCCATATATATGCAGTTGAGGTTCATCAGACAGATCTATAGCACAAACGACTAGGACACATGAGCGAGAAAGGCTTGAAGCTTTTATCAAAGCAGAGATTGATTCTTTGTGGACTGGTCTCAGTTCATGTGATGCATGTCAGATAAGAAATCATCGACGTGTTTCTTTCAAGACAAGATCAAAGGTGAAGTCACAACTTCTGCAATTGGTTCATTCGAATGTATGCAGTCCATTTGAGGTGGATTCCCTGGGTGACAATAGGTATTTTGTCTCGTTCATTGATGATGCATCTAGGAAGGCGTGGGCCTACTTGCTGAAGACCAAGGATCATGCATTTCAGTATTTTTAAAAATTTCATACCATGGTGGTAATGCTTCCGTAATAAGTTCTCCTCATATCCGGGACCGTGTCGGTACAACATCCCAACAAGGTTGAGTACAAATGCACGTGTATTAAAAATGTAAAACCGTGATCACAAACCAAAGTGACAATTCCAGCAAAAACGTAGTCATTTGCATCTGAATGATTAGCATTCGTAGGGGCACTGCCTCGTTAACCGCACATACCACTTCCATGGTATACACCGGATGATGCTAGAGTAACCCACTCAGTGTTAGATGTGAACATGACCACATATAGGTTGAACTTTGTAGGCGACATAATCTAGATGAACATGACACATTTTATGTTGCTTTGCCTCAAATATATTCTGTTTCATAAGATTCGAATGATTTCCACTTGAAATTTTCGAGTTCTCCTACTTGGTTGGGTATGCTCTTCTCAACTTTCTTGTTCTTAGCATTGAATTAAAATAGTTTTGCCCTTAAATTCCAACACGATCCCTATCAAGGGGAGAAGAGAATAAAGAGCACGCACGAATGATATATACGCAAAACACCCGTTATCGTATACTCTAGTGATGATCGCAGCGGGAGATTTGCTCAGCTTGTTGTCAAATAGACAGGAAAACCTCATAAGCTGTTAATTCCATTCCGTGCTCATCTCCAGAAGACCACGCAGCATCAGCAAGCACCACAGCGAAGCAGGCCCATTGCTTTCCCTTATCTAATTCCCTCACACCCCACTACCAGGACACCAGCAAAAGTTCCATTCCCTCAACACCCCCACTGAATCGGACGCTCAACAAGCCAGGCTCCAAGTTGCAGTACTGTTCCACCTTCCACGTCGAATCCAAGTGACCAGGATGCCCTTCCTTTGGTACCCTAACCCTAGCAATCGCGTGGCCGATGGCTCTTCCTTGGGCAGAATATTCACTTGTGAAATTACAATGAGTTGAGATCCCAATCCCCCTCCATTGCCGACCCAGACCTGCAGGGTCAGCCTTGCCTTCTTTCACACGCTTGTATGCTGCACAGTCATTGGTGATTAGTGGGGTTCACTTTGGGTGAGGTCACTCGAATCGAATGGCTGGGTAGTAACAGATGCGCTCTGTGCTTTTCTCTTGGGAGCCTATAAAAGGGCGTCTTGGTGCCTCTTGTATCCGTAGGAAGAGATCCAGCTCAGAGTTCTTGAGTGTATCTTCTCTTCTTCAGTTCCTATATATCTTCCACTGCAGCTACCTATACCAACTCGCAGAACCCCGCTTCTCCCTTTTATAACTGGAACCTATCCCGCTGAAACAAACAAACTAACATGGCATCTTTGCCGCCGTCTCCTACCACAACTTCCACCCGCCGCCGCACCACCTGCAACGACCTGTTCCAGAAATGGAAGCCATACATCGCCATGATCTCGCTCCAGTTCGGGTACGCCGGCATGAACATCATCACCAAAGTCTCCCTGAACCGCGGGATGAGCCACTACGTCCTCGTTGTCTACCGCCACGCCTTCGCCACCATCTCCATCGCTCCCTTCGCACTCATCCTTGAACGCAAGGTCAGGCCACGGATGACCCTCTCCGTGTTCGCCCAGATCTTCGTGTTGGGGCTTCTGGGTCCAGTCATCGACCAGAACTTCTATTACGCCGGGCTCAAGTACACGTCCCCGACCTTCTCGTGCGCCATGAGCAACATGTTGCCGGCCATGACGTTTGTCATGGCCGTCATGTGTAGGATGGAGAAGGTGCATATTAGGAAAGTGAGGTGCCAGGCCAAGGTCATTGGGACGGTTGTTACTGTGGCTGGGGCTATGCTTATGACGCTGTATAAGGGTCCCGTGGTTGAGATGTTGTCGTCGGGAGCCGTGCAGCCTCATGATGCTCCCGCAACAGCTGCGGCCGCGGCGGTTGAGGCGAAGAACTGGTTCAAAGGATGCATCTTGCTCATCCTTGCGACGTGGGCGTGGGCGTCTCTGTTCATCATTCAGGTAGTTACATGGCGAAATTCGCATGATTATGGACAGCATTTGGGCATGGCAGGAGACAGTACCAATACACACGTACCACGTATTCTCATCATCTCTGTTTTCTCTGCTACTGCAGGCCTATACACTGAAGCAGTACTCGGCTCAGCTGTCCCTGACAACCCTCATCTGCTTCATGGGAACGCTTCAGGCCGTCGTCGTCACCTTCGTCATGGAGCACAAGGACATGTCTGTGTGGAACATTGGCTGGGATATCAACCTCCTTGCTGCCGCATATGCGGTGAGTGTATATATCTAAATTTGCAAATTGACGGTGACAAGTACTTGCTCTAATTAACAACCAACGCTGCATGCAGGGTATTGTGACTTCCAGTATCGCCTACTACGTCCAAGGTCTTGTGATCCAGAAGAAAGGGCCAGTCTTCGCCTCGGCCTTCAGTCCCCTCATGATGATCGTAGTGGCCGTCATGGGAGCTTTCATCCTCGCTGAGAAGATCTTCCTTGGAGGGTGTGTACTACTAAAATCCATCATATTCACGTTATTCACATGATATTCTCACTTAATAATCGTGGTATCACTTTACTCAATGCAGAATCCTGGGTGCCATCCTCATCGTCGCTGGCCTGTACTCGGTTCTGTGGGGGAAGCACAAGGAGAACCAAGAAACCAAGGAGGAGATCCCTCTGACCGTGAAGGCCGTCAGGGTGGACCAGCTGCACGGCGGCGCCCAGCTTGTAGAGGTCATTGAGCTAGATGAAGTCGAGATAGAGAAGGCCAGGGCACAGAACAAGAACATCGTCGTCGCGCCCATCGACGACGTCGTAGTTGCAGTCCAGATGAAACGGGATGCCATTGATGGTGATGACTCACCCTACCATGAGGGCGGAGACGAAGGAGCAGTGCACAGACCATGATTCGATCGTACACCAGCATGCCCAGCTTATTTAATTAGTTCACCTGTACCTGCTAAGTAGATTAGATGAAGCGCTTATTAAGATAATTGGCTCCTAATCATTGTTAGTTTTTGCTTCCTGAGCCTTTCTCCGATTAACCTTTCTATCAGTTGCGAGTCCCTGCATGTAAAACCGTTTGCTAAGGTTATGGAGAGAAAGTGTTTGGAAGGTTTTATGTGGAGAAAACCATATTATTCGCCTTAATTATTATATATGTTATTCGCCTGTGCTTGTCTCCAACATTTAAAATCTGCTGTCCCGTATTCGTCTTACTATGCATGCGCCTATTGGCAGAGTTAGAAAATCGCAATAGAAGAGCTGGGCCACATAAACTCACTATGAGTTGAATAGGGGGGCTGAGTTAAACAAATTCGTAAAAATATATATATGTTTAAAGTAGGACTCGAATTCGAAGCAATTAATAAAGAATCAAGGTTTAATACCAATCCAGCTAACAAATTCTTCATTTTTACACTGGAAATCTACATACATGTAGAATATTTGCCTATGTAACTCCGCCCCTGAATACGCCCTATCCGTTGGTCATCCACCATAATGCAATGCGCCATTGCATCATGCGGTGCGCCTTTCCACTCCAAGAAAGGTGGGTGCAAATGCCATGTGAAGCAGAAGCCACCCAACTCCCAGTGGAATGTCGAACGACAGATACTTTACCGACGTTTTGTCGTTTCTTAATTGATCCTATAGGTATAGACATGGGTTCAGTGGATCACATTATGGATAATTATGTGTTACTAACTGAATCTTCTGCCCAAGTGTCTAACCAGGGGATTCCATGCATCAGATGCCTGATACGCAAAGCTAGTTTACAGACAGGGAAAAGAATCAGTACTGCCACTTAGGAATCCTTCTTTTTCTTGCTTTTCTTCATTAATTCTGCATCCAAACCTTTATAAGCACAGCGTTTGATTGATTGAAGGACACTTTATGAGTCACTAATCAAGCGCACGTCCAGATTATGGAAGAAGACTGTAGGAGACCAATGCCTTTTGGTTTGTTTAAATTATGAGATTATTGTTTCGGAAAAAGGTGCTCCGCGAAAACTAGATTCCTTAACATTGGCTAAAGAAAATTAAGAGACTCAATGGGGGCAACAACCATTTAGGAGGACATGCCGCAACGTGTCTACAACAGGAGGCATTCCGTGCTGTTCATTTGCCACTAATAGATAACGAAAATGCTTTTTGTACACGGCGTGTTATATTTCTGCGTGCATTTATGCGCACACTTAAGCACGGCACAACATGAGAGAAAGAAATGTCTACATGCATCTACTTCAACAATAACGTCATCTACAGAGTAAGATTTTTTGCTTCGTTCTTGTATGGGTATCACTAAATTATATTAGGTCTAAGGATATGCCAACTTGTTCATGTGGAGTAGACAATAATATTATTTGAGCTATTGAGAATATTGTGGTTTGTGTATGTCCTTTCGTTAGTGGCCTTCAATGGCGTTTGTCTTCCCTTGCATTCGACTTGGTGGTTTGGGGTTTTACTTGGCAGCTGAAGCTTCCTCTTGTACCTTTGTAGCCTCGGTTGTCCAATCTTGGGTGCCTCCGGATCATATCTTGCCAAGTAGTGGTGTGGACTCTGATGAAGTATGTCTAACAATGTTTTGGATTATCTTTGTGTCATGATTTCATCTTCCAACCTTAGTAAATGTTGGTGAGTGTCCTTTTAAGCAACATTATTGAGGACAAGGAATCCAACTTTGACATGAGTGTTAGACAAAAAGTAGTTTTTTGATGTTTGTAAATCAATCATGCTCATGATTTTGTTCTTACTATTTATATTAATGGGGCATGCCTACATATGTCTTTATGGGTACCGTCTTATAATTCCCTTGTTCCCAATTGATGAAGTATGTCTAGCTTGTCATAAGGCGTGCTTTGGATACTTTTGGCAAGAATGTTGATCATTGCATAAAGCTGCTTGGTTTCAAGTACATGCATCATCTAGTTAGGGATGTTCTCTATGACGTATTCGGGTAGGCCAGAATTTCTTCAAAGAAAGAGGCACATAGAGACATTTTGGTGGATCCATGTGAGGGGCATTAGACACTTAGACTGACTGATATCTTGAAATTTTAGATGGGTTGGAGGGAAGCATGCATGTGTGGATCTGACAGGAATTTTTCTACTTTTGGGATTGAGGGGTGGGTTCTTTAGTGTAAGATAGGTTGCTCTCAAAATTGTCTCTGCCAACCTGGTAAGACATGAGAAAGTGTGTATCAACAATGGATATTTTTTTACCTTTCAAGTTTGATACTTTTGGTTTCTTACCACCAGAGGTCGTACGTCTTTTGAAGAGGGTTTAAAGAATTGTACATAGTAAAGCTATGACCCCTAAGTCTATGAATTTAGTGTTTTTAGATGAATGATTTTGTAACACCTGAGCCCACTTCCCAAGGCTCTAGTAAAGTTTTGGGAATGACGATTGCTCATATAGGCCACCACTAGCCTCAGCTACATGCCTTGTCCTCACTCACACACAACACGAGATTAACTTCCTAAGATGTCACTCATCGTATTACCACTCTAGGCCAAGTACATTTAACTACATAGTTATGAGTGATGAACTCCTTGAAAAGGAGGTGCACCTTAGTCATATGTATAGTCCAATCATTCCTTTCAAGATTATTTTAACTGAGACCTCAAATCATAAGATGTTAAAACTTTTCCACCTAAACACATGACGTCCTCATCAAGGCTAACCTATACGGGCTCATAATCTTTCACATTTTAGTCTAGACCCAAAATGGCCCATGTATACCTAGCCCCATTCATGGTTACCAGTGCAAGGGCGGTTCCATTTTGCCTTAGGAAATAGTCCTTTCCAACATTCCTGGACTGCATGATTGAAGCCTAGTGTGCCACATGTCTATGTCGGCAACACCTACTGAGGGTGAATTGGATCTGATGCCATTTATAATACACGGGCCCACTACTCATGGCTCAAGTTGAGTTTTGGGAATGACGATTGACCCCAAAGACCACCACTAACCTCAGTTGCACACTTTGTCCTTAATCATGCACAACCTTGGATCAACTTCTAATAGGTCATTTGTCATAGTACTACTCTGGGCCGAGCAGGCTTGACTGTAGTCTTACTGATGAGCTCCTAAAAAAGGGGTGCATCTTAGTGATATCAATAGTCTAATCATTCCCTTTTAATATTGTCAATGTGGAATAAGAGGAATCACAAAATGTTGTGGAATCTCAGCTTCCTCCTATAAGACAAAATACTTGAAGGTTTACTAGGGCACTTCTTGAGGCGAAGATGTTTATATTTCTCATGACTCAACAAGACGTGTCTTAGTCATGGATGATGATGAACCAACAACCTACAATGAGGTTATTCAGGGGTGTTAAATTCTGAAAAAAGGCTAGAATCCATGAGGATCTGAGATGGAGTTTGTGTATACTAACAAGGTATGGACTATAGTGGATCCACCTAAAGGGGTAAAACCCATAGGGTACATATGGGTTTTCAAAAAATGAATGATAAGGATGGTAATGTACAATCCTATAATGGTCAATTGGTTGCAGAAGGTTTCAATCAAGTTCAAGGTATTGACTATTATGAAACAATTTAACTAGTTACCATGGTTAAATCTATAAGGACCTTATTTTCCATGGCAACTTATTATGACTATGAATCTAGAAGATGAAATTTAAAACCATTTTCCTTATTAGGAATATAGTTTAGGATGAGTACACTACACAACTTAAGAGGTTTTTGCTCAAAATGAAGCCAGAAAGTTTGTAAGTTGTAAAGGTCAATCTATAGATTGAAGACATTGTATCAGAGTCAGAATCTTTGTTTTATGAGAAAGTCAAATAGTTTGTTTTATCCAAAATGAATATGAACCTTATGTTTATAAAAAGGTTAGTGGTAGCATAATTGTATTCCTCATATTGTATGTAGATGGCATACTATTGATGAACAATGACATCCCTACTCTGTAGTTGGTTATAACATGGTTGGAAAACACCCTATCCATCAAGGTATGAGAAGAAACATCCTATACTATAGAAATCAAGATCTATGAAGATAGATCTATAGGGATTCTTGGTCTAAATCAAAATACATATATTGACAAAGTGCTGAAAATGTTCAATATATATGATTCTAAGAGATGAAACTTTTACAGATTTCCATATACATATTCTTTTATTAGTTACTTCTACTTTTAGTGCTTTCTATTTTTATTGATATACATTTTTATTGTTCATTTAAATATGAATCTCTCAATGATGGACAAGTTTCTAGCTAAGAAAACATGCTATGTAGAATCATCAATTAGTGTGAGAGAAAGTGGGCCTAGTAGTGAAGTGGATTACACTACACCAATTTCCCAACTTGAGTCTCAATTTGTCAGTGACGGGCTCGACTTCAATATAGATGATATTATATGTGATCCCAAATTTACACCTACAATTTGACCTTATCACCCTAATGTACATGATGTCCTTAGAAGGGCATAACTAGAAATTGGACCTCACTAACTGAGTAATTATGAATTACCAACAAGAATCATTGGATCCAAGAGACATGATTTGTAAAAAATGTTGTTCTGATTAACATAGAAATTGGTTGGAATATAGTGTTGCCAAAGATGCAATATTTTTTCTATTGTGTTAATATTTTCCCTCCTCTCATACAAATCTAAAAATTTATCAGTGAAGGATCTAGATATTTGAAACATAAAAAGAGACTCAATAATCATGTAAGTGGTTCAACAAGTCCTTACAATGCAGTAACTAAAAAATGTCAATCCTAAATTGATAATAATCAATGATTAATTGTTCCTAGATATAGGAATACAAAAGAACAAAATAATGAATATTGATTAAGGATAAAAGCAACCATTGATTGCATAAGATTCATTTTTAATTAGAGGCTGGATTTTCATGACTCATGACAAGCCTGTGACATCAAAAAATTAGAAAATTATTATTGAGATACTTCACTTTATTGCATATCAAGGAGTTGAAATTAATAAAGTTTAGTCAACAATGACCCTAAAAACTTCTTCTGAAATTAACAAATATATAAACAATGTCATTTTAAGTCTAGTTTTTAAGGACACCATTTGTCATACATTTAGTTGTGATGGTTTGTTTATAATCATGGTTGATGATGAACATGACATATCTAATTGAAGAACAAATGATTGAGGTTCTTCAATTTTTTGACATGAAAGGTATGATAATTGAAAGATTTCTTAATTTGGTTCATATTATTGATACAAGAAATAAGTCAATTAAGACAACCAAAGAAGACCTTTTCAAAAAAATTGACTTGTATGTCAATGTTGTGAGAGGCAATGGTATGATGATTCAAGAAATATGAAAGGAGAATTCAATGGTTTGAAAACTTTACTAAGAGATAACAAGTGTGCCTTTTATATTCATTATTTTGCTCATCAATTACAGTTAATACTTGTTTAAATTGCTTAAAATAATTTCTAGTAACTTATCTATTTGAAATGGTTCATCGAGTACTGGATTTCATTGATGGCTCATGTAAGCAGACTGACTACCTTTATGCCCAAGAAGTAGAGAGAGTGAACAAAACACTTGAAATATATGAACTTTGGGAAGGGGAGAAAAACCAAGAATTCTGCTTTAAATGATTTGTTTCTACTTGATGGGGTTCACATCACAACACTTCGGTTCAACTAAAAGTTAAGTGCCCATATGTTGTCAAGGTTTTACATATTTTTAATAAAAACATCAATAAAAGGCCCTCAAATATATCCTAGATATGGAGACTGTTGATTTTGTATCATGATGCTTATGATGAAGAAACTCTTGGACATAACTCATGAAGTATCAAATGCATTACAATGAAAATATTAGGATCTTTCCTATACCATGAGTCTTGATAACACAAGAAATGTGTGTAGAATTTATTAAGAAATGATTATGTGTATGGGAGTCTTCCATTAACAAGGTTAATGACTTTTGCACAAAGTGTGAACTACCATTTAAGAACATAGATGATGCCTATGTTATGCTAGGAAGAATAAGACATGTCTAGGAGCCTAAGAATAACTTATTTTTTTTCTAGTTTGACACATCCAACACTTTGAAGTATTTTTTATTGAATAATCTCAATGACCTCTTTAATGAGAGAAACACCAAATGGCCATTATGTGTTGTATCTCTTGATCATGTGATGAGTTTAGTGCTTATAATGAAGACACGCTAGGTAGGGTTGCACATTCTATCATCATATTTCATCTTACAAGATATTGAGATATTGAGATTCATCTTGATGAGTATATATATTATTCTCATAATAATCTTACTTACAAAGAATTGCATAGACTCACAAAAAAATCCATAACATGGTGGTGATGAAGAAAGTTAAGGATGTTCATTTATTTTATCATCTTCTGAAGATAGTAATGCTTCAACATATTACAACTACATCACTTGAGAGAGTAATTTCTATGACAAAAATTGTAAAGTGTTGTTGTGGAATGGAATGGGTGAAAAATACCTTAATGATTATTTGGTGGCCTATGTTTAAAGAGTTATTTTGACACCACATTGTTAGTTATTTATAAATGACCAATAATAGATCAATTCCCTAGAAAATTATGGATTTATTACATTTATTCTGCATTTTTTCATAATTTTCCACCTAATTAATCAACTCATTTTGCCAATTTTCAAAAGTTTGGGGATTTTAATACAAAAGATATTTTTCTCAATTAATAAGTGAAATTTTCCTTTTAATTGAGTTCTTATAAGCCTTTTTTCCAAAAAGTTTCCCAGTTGGATTATCCTCAATAAAATATCCATTTTTACATCTCACAAATATTCAATTTCCATTATCTTCAAAATCCTATATCTTTAGGATAATAATGAAGAATAATCCACAAAATATACCCCTTTATCTTTCTTCATTTTTTCATATTGAGTTTTATTCCATATATGAATCAATCTCACAATCTAAATTGATTATATCTGAAAATCCCTATAACTTTCCAGAAAAGACCAAAAATATAGGATATGAATACCGACTATATCTTGCATGGGAACCCCTAATGGAGCTGCACGATCTTTCTGATGTGCCACATGTTGGAATCAAGTGTTCAAAGTTTGGTTGGCCCCACAGATCACATCCCTTTACTGGCCTATCCAGAAGATTCCATAAGGTACATCAAACATTAATTCTATCCTATAAACACTCGCCTACTACCATTGTATCTAGGGCCCCTTTTGACTCTCCTAAAGCTAAGGATCGAATAACTCCCCTTTTACTTTTAGTTTTTCAAGTGACTCAAGGATCCTTCCAAGAACAACTATTCTTTAATTATTGTTAGGTAGCGTAGTGATAGTAATAACTGACATGATCTATTCAAATATGATTATAACTACTATGATCTCTACATATGCATATTTATGCATAATTTCTTATTATACTACTCCTGCCTACCAGTTGAATAACTCATATTTACTCTTATGTAATTTAATTTAAATCATGCTTGATTTTATTACTCAAAATAGATTGAATATTTCTCATCCAGAATCATTTTCTCTATCATTTTCTCTTTTCCCTGTGCATTGGTCCTAACATCCCAATATGGATATCCTTTGTGTGACATCCCTAGGCAATTAGAACCCCACACCTACAACATTAGGATCTTTAGGGTGATGATGGGAAAGTCACATCTGTCTCTAGTCCCAAACTTCTACAAACCAAAAATATCTTTTTTTTTCATTTTTTATCACTTTATTACTTTAAATTAAACCTAAAATTGTTTTTAACTTGAGGTCACTGAGAAAGGTTTGAATACCTAGATATTTGGCGATGTGGGGTGTTACCCCTTCTCCACTCATAATAATATTCTTTAATTTGATTTTTGGTCACACTTTGCAACCTTTTCTTATGCCCCCTAAGGAGGAGTCCAGTTTGGGTTTTCTTGTATGTTTCACTGGTTTGAATGCATTACTCTATTTTCCTTATTTAAAATTAGTGGTGACTCTAAGCTTTATTATTTTATCATTTTATTGTGTTTTATGCAACTGTATAGCTTCATTGGAAGATTTGTTTAGGTGGGTAAAGAGTCTGGCTATCCATTGGGAACCTCTATATGATCTGGTTTGATTTCCCCTATTTGTTTTGGTTTTCTTAATGTTCTTGTTTGGTCCAAGTTAGTTTTATCTATTTTCTATTTTCTTTACTTTTTTTGACAAAGGAAAGAGACAAGGTTAGAGCGGCGAAACCAAGCATTCCTCCAGATAATACCCTCTATAGAATCCAATGTATCATAATAACCTAGATCCTCATGTTGTTTCTCTATCCTCGGGCCCTTCTTCCTATCATACATTTGTTAAGGTATCTAGCTTTTTCCTTTTCTCCTTTTATTAGGGTTTGTGTTTGCTTCCCTTTTTAGAATTGCTTCTTTTTTAAGGGATTTTGCCCACTTTTCTTTTTGGGTTTCTCATGCACTTCCCTTATGAGGTATCACATTCGCTTCTTCATTTTTTTATCTTTCTTTTAAAATAAACTAAAAAAAGGTGGGAACAATAAGAGATTCCTTCTATTGTGAGAAAGATTCTTTTCTATTGATTGTATGCTTTCTCACATGAATGATTTATTTTGGGAAAGGAATGAAAGTTTCTTATTTGCATTGAAGTTTCCCATTTTCTTTTAGTTTCCCTTTTCTTATTTGTAATGGGTTTGCTTCAAAAAAAGTAAAATCCATACACTTGCTCTTTGCATGCCTAGTAACTTGTGTATCTAAAAAATGAGTGCCAGTCTATCTCAAATCCCTCCAACCATCTTACCTCAACATTTTAACAAGCCCACACCCCCACCATTAGGTTTACAAATTTACCCATGCACCTATTTTGTATTGGGTGGTTGACTTCCATTATTTTGGTGGACTACTTTGTGTTGGAAGGATGCTAAAATTTGCACTCGGGACAGTTGTAAACCATTATAAGATCTTTCTATGCAGTCTTCACCGAAAGGCTTCCCAAAATGTGGCTGCCTATCCAGAGCCACCACTCATGTTGGAACCCTAATGTGTTTGATGAAAGGTTGTCCACATCCAATCAATTTTTTTATTATTCTTTGCCTTTAATTCTTAGAAACCCTTCAAAATGCTTCAACCCTTTCCCTAGTCTCCAACATTACATTGAAAGGTTGCCAAATTTATGTATGAATCCATGAGAAAATCATGCTCAACTTTTATTTTAGTCTTGAGTTGCTTGCATGTTTGGTTGTGATTTACCTCCTTGAAGAACCAACCAACTCAAATTAATCGCTTCAAAAAGAAAATTTCACAATTTATTAAAAAGTATGCTAAAATATTGATCTCATAATTCGCTTCCTACTTATATAATAATTCCAAACTCATGTTCTGAACATTTCACATAGTATAAATCTTGATATAACTTCTAATATAATTGATATGGCACCTAGTGGCACATGGCCCACTTAAGATCTCCAACCATGGTCCTCAACTATGACCTAAAGCTTGACCATTAGACCTCTTTCATGCTCATATCTATACGGTCCTCAACTATTACCCAAAATTGACCACCACCCATTACAATTTTTGTTATCAATGGGTATCAGTATAGGTATAGAAGGAGTTCAATCCCTTTGTTTTACCACCTCATTCCAAGAGGGGAGTCATTACAAGAAAAAATTTTCAAATCAGATAATAGTTATATCATTAAAGATGAGTTCAAGGGTACTAAATAAGCCTAGATTCTCTTCAAACCATGACACCCTAGGGATGTAGGTGGTTAATCAACTATAGTCACTAGCCTCAGTTGGGATTCACTTGATTAATCATTTGACCCCTAGTTTTATCATTTTGTTGAGAAATATTATGCATACCATCCCCTGAGGGGAGTTAAATCTCATCCACCATAAAAATAGTTGATTACTCTACCACAATCACTAACCATGAGCTAGTTGATGGTTATCATTACGCTTACAGATGCGATGATTTTGAGTTGCATTTATATACTTGTTTGATATGTGTTTTATGCATTTATTAGTCATTTTCATGGTTAATGTTGCATAATTCATTCATTTTGGTCCATGCTACTTCTTTATGTCAAATTCCCTTTATTTAAGAATTTTGAGTATTAATTATCGAAAGAATATATTTTGTGTGGATTTATTGTGGTTCCGTGTGATAATTTCAGGAAAAACAAGTATCTGATGCCGTCGATACCATCGACGGTGGTTGATACCATCGACCGGACCACAGGTTGCCAGCCGCAAGGACCAGAAGAAAGTCGATACTATCGACAGGGATGTCGATGGTATCGAGATACCATCAGGTTGCTGGCCAGAAGTGCATCGATACTATCGACCAAAATGTCGATACTATCGACTGGTGGAGCTACAGTGACACAAAACGACAAAACCCTCGCTACAGGTTCGTCGATACCATCGACCCGAGTTGATGGTATCGAGATGACATCAGGCGCACAGACGAAAGAAAAGAAGGATTGCCACTATCATGCCAGGTCGATACCATCGACCCACGTCGATGGTATCGACACCGTCAGATATGAGTTTGTTTCATATTAATCTTAATCGGACGACCGTGGTTAATTGGCGACCTAATTCGAGAGATATACCTAATGACGGCGCCCTTGACTGGGAGAGGACATCATTAGTTGTTGCACACATCCCGAAGAGCAAGGAGAGAAGAACAGAGCACGAGAGCACGCCCCAGCCGATCCGGACGCTGAAGAAGACCTATTCCACCACCGAAAGGCAGGAGAATGCGGATTCCACGCCAAGGATCGATTGGACCTTCTCCGTTCAGGGGTTTAATCACTCAATCACGTTTTCCTTCATGTTTCCCTTTTTCTTCTCCACATTGTACTCTGAGATGAACATGCGGGGCTAATCCCCTTTGTCTTTAGGACCGGGAGTAGCCCGGGGATTCATTGTATGATGATTTTATAATAGTAATTCATATCTTATCTCTTAAATCCATGGTATAATTTCGTTTTCTCTAATATATTGTTATGCTTGATCACCATAATAATAACCTAATGCCCTTAATTGCTTTGAAAGAAGAATTAACAGTTGAAAAGAGACGAAATTTACATTAATTGACAAATCCCTTGAACAAGGTGGTGTAAGATTAATGGTGGATACTGAGAGGTCGTTCCTAATGCACCTAGTTTAGGGTATAGGTTACTACGACGGTGGAACCGACCTAGGCATAGGTAGTGAATTGTACCACGACAGTGGGCAATTATGATTTCAGGCCACTACCTAGATAGAGAGATAAAATTGAGTAGCTATATAGGATTTAATGCAATGAAAACCCGTGGTGAAACCGCAACCCTAAAGATCTTCTTTTGAATTGATTAAACCAACATTTAATCGATTGATTGTTTTGTTTTGTTTTTATTTTCTTTTAATTTTAACAACAACTCTCAACTATTTAATCGGCTTAGCTGATCGTGAGTAGTTAGTAGGAGTCCCCGATGATTTCACGTATCCCTGAGTTCGACTCGGGCCTCACAAAGGCCTGTACTACTTCGACGCGTTCACTTGCGTTTCTGCGCAAGGTAAATCTGCATCAAGTTTTTGGCGCCGTTACCGGGGATACGGAAATTAGTCGGCACTTCGAGTGCTGTGAGAGTCCACTCTAGGCCACATTTTTATTTTTTTTATCATTCCAAAAATTATAATCTATTTTCTAAATATTTGCAATCGTCAAGCACTGTACTGAAATTAAATTTCTCTATTTGTAGGTACTGTGCATGGTGCAGACGCGTAGCACAGATTACACACAACATGCACCAGTGGTTCCGCTGCCAGGACCGGAAGATGAAGGCGAGTATAATCAAGACCATCTAGAGGATATACTTTTTGAACCCGAACAAGAAAAGATGGACGAGCCACAGACAATATGGGAGAAGATCAAGGCTTCTTCCTCATCCGCTTCCAAGGGGCCGATCAAGAAGCAAGCGGTGAATATTCCGACATACAAGATTGATCCGGCTTTAATCAACTTGGTGAAGTCGAATGCTTTCCATGGGCTCAAAAATGAAGACCCCGTCACGCACATAAGTCAATTTGTGGAGAATTGTGATATGATAAAAATCGATAGATTTCTATAAGATGTGCTCTACTTGAAGCTCTTCCCGAGTTCTCTAGCGGGAATTGCACGCGAATGGCTACATAACTTGGACGATGAATATGTGGAGTCTTGGGACCACATGGTGGAGGTTTTTTTCGAGAGGTTCTTTCTGCCCAAGAAGACCAATGATATGATAAGAAAGATCCACAACTTCACCCAACAAGTAGGAGAGACCTATTCTGAGACATGGGAAAGGTTTCAGATCATGCTCAAGCGATGCCCGCATCATGGGCTTGATAAGGAGACACAAGTCAAGATCTTCTATTTTGCTCTCTCCGAGCATGATAGAAGCAACCTCGATTCAGCCGGTTCCAGATTCTTCTTGAATAACACAGACACTAGATGTTGGGAGATCTTAAAGAACATGGCAAAGAAACAATCATGGGGCGAAAGAGGTGTCGTGGAGCAGGTTCGAGTAGTAGGTGAATCTAAAGCAATAAAGGATTTGAATGAGAAGATGGATCTTCTTGCAAAGAAATTGCTTGCAAAGGAGGATACTGATTCCGAGGACGAGGCTCAAGTGAAATTTATGAGGTAGCAGCAAGGCTACAGGAACAACGACTATTCATGGAGGAAAGATAAGAAGTTCTCCTAGAAGGATCCAAATAACTTCTTGCAGGATCTGGATGCTAAACCCCAGCCAGTAGCGGAGGATAAGAGCACAGAGCTTCTCAATCAAGTGATAAAGAAAAACCAAGAACTCATGGCTACTTTTGGCCAGCAAATAAAGCAACAAGGGGAGTTCATGAACCAATTCGGGCAGACACTGCAGAGCCATGGGGCTCAAATGAGGACAATAGAGACATATATGGCACAGATGGCTATGGAGATAGCCAGTTTGAAGAAGCCAGCACATCCAGGTTTTCCGGGAAATATTAATGTTCCAGGAGGAAACCAATAAGCGAAGGCCATCTTGCTAAGAAGTGGCAAGAAATTGTTAAATCCCAGGGCTGATGAAGCAAGCAAACCCCAAGCTGAAATTGAAGTTGAGGCCACTAAGGAGTTGCTCGTACCGGTCACAGAACCAGTTGATGACACAACAGTGGATGATACTGAAGATCATATTGCAGAGGAGGAAGGGCCTAAGAAACAGACACCCTATGTGCCACCGCATCAAAGGGCACAGGCTGTACCGGTCCCTTATCTGAACCGTGCTAAGGCAAGGAAGGTAGACGCCCAATTCAAAAAGTTCTTAGACAGTTTTAGAAAGCTTTCAGTCAACATCCCTCTATTGGAAGCTATTGAGCAAATTCTGTCTTACGGTAAAGTTCTAAAGGACATCATCACCAAGAAGAGAAAAATCCCGAACACTGAAGTAGTTGTGCTTAAGGAGCAGGTGAGTGCCTTTATCATGGGCACATTGCCACCAAAGAGGCAAGATCCGGGTTGTTTCAACATTTCATGCTATATCGGGAAAGTCAAATTTGGTGAAGCATTATGTGACTCAGGAGCAAGCATCAATTTAATGCCCCTTTCTACATTCAAGAAGTTGGGATTAAAGGAGTCAAGGCCAAGAAACATGACAATTCAATTGGTGGATAACTCTGTGGTGAAACCGTATGGGATTTGTGAAGATGTGCTTGTGAAAGTGGATAGATTTGTATTTCCTGCAGATTTTGTCGTCATGGAGATGCAAGATGAACAAGGCAATGAACTACTACTCGGAAGACCATTCCAAGCTACAGCCGACATGATACTCGAGATGGGGAGAGGTCGGTTGACCTTGGGTATAGCCGATGACCGATTTGAGATGGTCATGCCTTCTAGCGCCACTTAACCTAAATCCAAGGAGCAATGCCACATGGTAAAACATTTTGATAATACCATCTCACTTTGTCTAGGGAAGCCATTTCTGGATATGGCTCATGTAATGACCAAGGTGGACAAAGGGACTTTGGCTGTAGACATCATGGAGCAGACCAAAGTAGTATCCCTTTGCAAGGCTGTCGGGTTCTCGAATGATGAGAATGAGGACATTCCTCCCTCTACGGAGGATGATGCTATAGAAAATTCAGTTTTTGATGCATATCCAGAATTACCATTGGAGGCTTGTTTAGTCAACATCACTCATGATTGGATGAGAAGCAAATCACTCAAGGAGTGTGCCAATATGCTTCATATGCTTCCATGCTTCTATGCGAGGTATTATGAAGATTTAGGTGAACTTCCCCCTCCGCTTCAACCATCCTTGATCTGCCCGCCGGAGTTAGAATTAAAGCCACTGCCACCGCATCTTAAATACGCCTTTCTAGCGGAGGAAGAAAAGTTACCTGTGATCATTTCTACATATCTGAGTGCGGAAGAGGAAGACCAATTGTTAATAGTGCTGAAGAACCACCGGGGAGCATTTGGGTGGTCTGTTGCAGATATTAAGGGGATTTCCCCTACTTTGTGTCAGCATAAGATTCGGCTCGAGGAGGGAGCCAAGCCAGTAATCCAACCGCAACGTCGACTGAATCCGAGCATGATGGAGGTGGTGAAGAAAGAGGTGATTAAGCTTCTCTCCGCAGGTATCATCTATGCGATTTCAGACTCGACATGGGTAAGTCCCACTCAGGTAGTCCCTAAAAAGGGGGGTATTACTGTCACTCAAAATATTTTAAATGAACATGTCACCACCCGTTTGGTAACCGGGTGGCGAGTATGTATTGATTACCGACGTCTTAATGCCGCTACGCTGAAGGATCATTTTCCTCTCCCATTTATTGATCAAATTCTAGAGTGCTTAGTCGGCCGATCTCATTTCTGTTTTCTGGATGGGTATTCAGGATATAATCAGATTTCAATTGACCCTAAGGACCAAGAGAAATCGACTTTCACTTGTCCTTATGGAACTTTTGCGTATCGCCGCATGCCCTTTGGATTATGCAATGCACCAGCGACTTTTCAGCGTTGTATGCTCGCCATTTTTTCAGATATGGTAGAACGCTGTCTTGAAGTCTTTATGGATGATTTTTCGGTTTATGGTGCTTCGTTTGATGAATGCCTTTATAATTTGGATAAGGTGTTACAGAGATGTGAGGACACACATTTGGTCCTCAACTGGGAGAAATGTCATATGATGGTAAGTGAAGGGATAGTGCTAGGACATAAAGTGTCTAACAAAGGTTTGGAGGTAGATTCGGTTAAAATTGAAGTAATTTCTAAATTGCCCCCACCAAATTCGGTAAAAGGGGTAAGGAGTTTCTTAGGCTACGCCAGATTTTATCATCGATTCATAAAAGATTTTTCTAAAATCGCCAAACATCTATCTGAGCTTCTCGAAAAGATGTCGTTTTTTATTTCAATGACAAATGCTTACACGCGTTCAACGTACTGAAGGAGAAATTGATTTCCGCACCGGTTGTTCAAATACCGGATTGGACTAAGCCATTCGAACTCATGTGTGACGCATCGGATTTTGCTGTAGGAGCTGTGTTGGGACAGCGGGTGGATAATAAACCCGCTATAATCTTTTATGCTTCTAAGACTTTGAATGATGCCCAATTAAATTACACAACTACTGAAAAAGAATTTCTTGTTGTTGTTTTTGCTTTTGAAAAGTTTAGGCAATATTTAGTTGGATCGAAAGTAGTTGTTTGGACTGATCACGCCGCTATTAAATATTTGATGGAGAAAAAAGATGCCAAACCTAGATTGATTAGGTGGATCTTGCTCCTACAAGAATTTGATATCGAAATTAAAGACAAGGCGGGGATTGAGAATGTTGTAGAGGATCATTTGTCTAGGTTAGAGACGGTAGATGAAAAAGATTTACACATACCCATAACCGAGACATTTCCAGATGAACAATTGTTGAAAGTGAATTCTAAAGATCCTTGGTTTTCCTATATTGTGAATTATCTTGCTTGCAGGATCATCCCAGAAGATTGGACATATCAAGAAAAGAAGAAGTTTTTCCATTCTCTACGATATTATTTTTGGGATGATCCTATTCTTTTGAAGCAATGCAGGGATGGTGTTCTATGTAGGTGTGTACCTGAGGCAGAATACGAGAGTGTTCTTCATCACTGCCATACTCTACCTACGGGCGAACACCACGCAAGCTCTCGTACGGCGGCCAAAGTGTTGGAAAGTGGCCTATATTGGCCTACCTTGTTCCGAGACACCTATGAGTTCGTGAGACAATGTGATTCCTGCCAAAGGGCGGGTAACATTTCAAAGAGACAAGAGATGCCCCTAAATGTCTTCCAAGAGGTTGAGGTATTTGACCTATGGGGTATAGATTTCATGGGACCCTTTGTGTCCTCAAATTTGAATTTATATATCCTCTTAGTTGTTGATTATGTGTCGAAGTGGGTAGAAGCAATACCCACAAGGACTAATGATTCTACTATAGTGTGCAGATTCGTTAAGGAACATATTTTCTACAGGTTTGGAGTGCCCCGAATGATCATCAGTGATGGGGGTACGCACTTTAAGAATCAAAAGTTCTCGGAATTATTGAAGAAATACAGGATCAAACATAACATAGGTACCCCGTATCACCCGCAAACTCAAGGACAGGTGGAGGTCTCCAATCGCGAAATTAAGAAAATCTTGGAGCGTATGGTGGCTTCCACGAGGAAGAACTGGAGTGCCTTACTGCCGGATGCATTGTGGACATATAGGACGGCATACAAGACACCTATAGGCACCACGCCTTTTAGGTTGGCGTACGGCCGGGCTTGTCACTTACCGGTGGAGTTAGAGCACAAAGCACACTGGGCGCTAAGAAAGCTCAACTTGAGTTATGATGAGGCGGGGAAGAAGAGATTGCTTGAATTAAATGAATTGGATGAGCTATGCATGACTGCATATGAGAACTCTCGGATATACAAGGAGCGCACTAAGTTGATCCACGATCGCCACATTCATATGCACACCTTCAAGAAGGGAGATCATGTGTTGTTGTTCAATTCAAGGCTGGAGTTGCATCCCGGGAAGCTAAAATCCCGATGGAGTGGGCCATTCACGGTGGAAGAGGTCAAACCACATGGCACAATCTTGGTGCGCGATGGTGAGACGACATTTTTGGTGAATGGACAGAGGTTGAATCTATATTTTGGCAAAGATTACACGAGGAAGGTGAATGAGGTCAAAATTATTTCACTTTCAGATGCATGATGTGATTCAAGTCGTCTGGCCTAAGACGTTAAATAAGGGCGCTTGTTAGGAGGCAACCCAACCATTGGTACCTTAGTTTAGTTCATTTACATTCATAGTTTAATTTGTTTTCACTTAGTTTGTAGTGTAAAAAAGATACCGTGATCGTTTGTTACATGTGCAGGGCTGAGGCAGAGTCGATACCATCGACCCTTGTGTCGATGGTATCGACCATGGTACAGGTTGGCGATTGCAGGAATCGCACTGCGTCGATACCATCGATGACCTCGTCGATGGTATCGACTTACCAACAGGCATATCGCAAGAAGCAGTCGATGGTATCGACATGGGTGTCAATACTATCGAGATCTCTGAAGATTTTCAGAACAAATCGTCTCAGGAAAGTCGATACCATCGACGGGTGTGTCGATGGTATCGACACATTCATGCCAAGAAGGTGGTGGTCGGGCCTCGCGAGGGTTTGCCCTAATCAGAGAGTCGATACTATCGACTCGCGTCGATACTATCGACGCGCCACATCAATGATCCGTGAGGAAAGATCAACGATGATTGTAGCAGCCAAGAAGTCGATCCGGGGGATGGGTCGATACTATCGACCCGCGTCGATAGTATCGACACGTCAGTAATCCGGGCCCCACAGATCCAGCCATCGACAACCGTCGATACTCGCGAAGGTACGGATCGTGCTACCCGAGTCGATACCATCGACTCGCGTCGATGGTATCGATGGGCGGACAGTAGCGCCGGCCATGGCTATATATGAGGAGTAGTTGCATCAGATGACATCACACCTTCAGTGCAATCTTCCTCCACTTGTGCCGAGCGTGTTCCAGAGCTGTCCAAGCCCGACGACGAGCAACACCGAGCTAGTTCTTCATCGAGCGGAGATTCCCTTCTCCGATCTTCACCGAGCTCCCTTTCGATTCCTCCTTCTCTCGCAATCATGTTGCATGTAGCTGGTGTGTCGTCTTCATGCACGAATCCGATGGACATCCCGGAGTTTGTGCCACCTCCGACCGCGTCAGTTGCACGCCCGCGGCTGATTCATCCATCCGCGGAGGTGAAGAAGATATACGAGGAGATTCTGAAGAGGAATATAGAGCCGACCCATTATGTTGAACGAGACACCATCCGCAACCTCGGGTTCGAAGCAAACCTTGGCTACGTGCTGAAAGGACAGGCCCGACACATGGAGAGATGGCATGATGAGCTGGAGTATCATGCTGATGGCCAACAGTTCTTCAGCGAGTGGCCCACGTACAAGGAATTGGTGGCTGAGTTCATGGCGTCACTTGACATATGCGTCATGCCCAATGACGTCATAGCCACTGACCGCAAGTGGATTAAGGGTCGAGTGTCGTTCCGATTGTACAACAATGACTACACCCTTACACTCTGGTAGTTCAACGTGATCTTCAACTAGAACCACTCGCGGTCCGACTACCGGTGCCCGAAAAACCGCACCGACTATGATGCCATCTTCTCCGAGCTGGTTACGGTGCCGCCGAGGAAGTCAATAAGCTACCATAATGTTGCGTTAGCTGATTTTGAGCACCCTTTCATCTGGATTCTGCACCGGATGCTCAGTTCGACATTGTTTGCTCGGGGTGATTTGGCCCTCAGCAAGTTTTAGGTGACGGACTTATTCTTTTTGTACAAGCTCCTGAAGCATCAAGAATGCAATTGGGGTGCCTTCTTTCTACAGAGAGTTTTGGCAGTGAAGAGGAGTACGAGGAAAGCATCGATTCACTTCGGCGGGCTCATCACCAAGCTGGCTTCATACCTCGGTTTGAATTTCCAGCAGCTCACTCCTCTATCCAACAGGAGCAAGGTGTACTTGCAACATTTGCACCGGTCCAATCTCATTCTTCTTCGAGATGGTTTGGCGTATGCACACTGCCACATCAACCACGCCTACCAGGAATGCTCGCTGCCCGATCCGGTCTTCAACATTGAAGGGGTGCAACACTTCTGATGGCCAATCATAGCCATCGCCCACTCCGATGAAAACGGTGGCGACGACGGAAATGATGACGAGGTTGAGGAGGAAGAGGAGGCATTTACACCTCTTTGAGCATGAGTGGCACCACGGAAGTGTCCTCGGATGCATCCGGGTGCATCTTCATCATCACAGCCTACGCCACCACCACCACCGCCCTCGCAGCCAAGCGAGGATGCCTATTCTATGCAGGGTATGTATACTATGCTGCAGGACATACAACAGACGCAGTAGCATCACATGGCGATGTACACCGGTATTCAAGACACTACAAACCGGTTGCTGGACAATCAAAGGGAAATGTTTGAGAACGAGCGTCTTCTCCTGGACAACCAACAACAAATTCATGATCGGTTGCAACGGATGGAGATGCAACAGGAGCCCTTTTATGACCACTATTGGAGCCAAAATTACTTTGGAGGCTATCCACAACCTCCACCTAGGGCCCAGTTTGATCCAAGCTTCTAGGGGGAGTATCCATCCTGGAACCCTATGGCTCCGCAGTACCCACCTCCACCTGAACAGTAAAAGAGGTATCTCTGTTCCAACCTTTAAGATTGTTTTTTACTATGAGGCCATAGTCAGATTCAAGCTTAGGGGGGGTAGTTGGAACAGATCTATCTTTTATTTTCTCTGTTTTTAGTTTTATTGCTTTTGTTTCCTGTCATTTGTTTTCTGCAATCTTAGTTTGTTTTAGGATCCACAATCTATCTAGTGTAATCGTGGATGTCTTTAATGTTGAGTCATCTCAGTTGCATGTGCATGGGGAATTGAGGGAAACTAAAATTTTTTGAGTGTTCACAAGCTTGAGTGTTGTTTAAACCCTGATCACCTGACTTAGAAAATGATTGGTTTTGTCAACTTTAAAACAAAAAAATCACGACTGTATATTCCTAATGATTCATGAAAGTGGACGGAATTGATTGTTTGAGCCTAAACTGACCAAATGATAATTAGACTTTAATTTGAAGTAAGAGAGAAAAAACCTCTTAGCTACTACACAAGTCAGTAAGGAGGGACATATAATATTTTTTTCAAAGGTTCAGTCAACTAGTCTTGTGATCTGTCCACCTCATTGTTTTAACAATCCACCCAAGATTTGGAAGTAAAGTACGGTTTTAACCTTTTTGATTGCATGGCATGTAGATAGGACTTACATTGCAATCACCTTCATTTGTTTTGCATGAAAAATAAGAAAAAAAAATTAGAATAGGTATACATGCACATTACCCTTAGGTGCATGTCATGTAGTTGCATTCATAACTTTTATGCATAAAGTGTGTCATGTACTTCATTTATTCTTTAATGGTGAGTTAATTTGTTCCATACTTTCCAAATAGTGAAAATATTCGAGCTATGCAGAAAATATAATCCCAATAAGTATTCATTGTCAATCATGGATACAAGGGTTTGTAATGAAAAAAAAAGAAGAAAAAAAATCGGAAATTAAAAAAAAAAGTTATTCAGAAGGAACAAGAATAAGAAGGAGAAAGGAACATAATCTCACCTGTATTTCAAGATAATTGTTTACATGAGGTAGTTTACTAAGATATCCATCTCATTTTGAGACGGATGGTTAGTGCATTTGCATCATTTAGGGCATTTTTGTTTTATGCATGTTGAAATCATATAATTCTTCCACTTCTTCCATGAGCCACCTATTTCATCCACCCGTTGCTCAGATTGGTAGGCCACCGTGAATTTCTCCTCACTAGTGAATATCATGAGAACCGCTTCCATGTAGATGGTAGCTAGGGCGAGCAATGTAGTTTAGAAGAACACAAGATGCACTAAGTCTGGACCGGCGAATTTTATTATGTTAACTGCCTTATGTGATAGTGTTCATCAGTTTGAGGTTAATATCTTTTATGTACGATTACTGTCACCTTTAGGATAATTATCATTTTGTGGTTAGTGAGGGCCGGTATGTGAATGTCCGGTGGGGACCATATGGGATGTATGTTGTGATGATTTGTTCTTTAGTTGACTCTGGCAATTCTATTCTAAGGTTTAGTTGCTCGAGGGCGAGCAATGTTCAAGCTTAGGGGAGTTTGATGCGATGATTTTGAGTCGCATTTATAGACTTGTTTGATATGTGTTTTATGCATTTATTAGTCATTTTCATGGTTAATGTTGCATAATTCATTCATTTTGGTCTATGCTACTTCTTTATGTCAAATTCCCTTTATTTAAGCATTTTGAGTATTAATTATCAAAATAATATATTTTGTGTGGATTTATGTGGTTCCGTGTGATAATTTTAGGAAAAACAAGTATCTGCTGCCGTCGATACCATCGACCGGACCACAGGTTGCCAGCCGCAAGGACCAGAAGAAATTCGATACTATCGACAGGGATGTCGATGGTATCGAGATACCATCAGGTTGCTGGCGAGAAGTGCGTCGATACTATTGACCAAAATGTCAATACTATCGACTGGTGGAGCTACAGCAACACCAAACGACAAAACCGTCGCTACAGGTTCGTCGATACCATCGACCTGAGTCAATGGTATCGAGATGACATCAGGCGCACAGACGAAAGAAAAGAAGGATTGCCGCTATCATGCTAGGTCGATACCATCGACCCGCGTCGATGGTATCGACACCGTCAGATATGAGTTTGTTTCAGATTAATCTTAATCGGACGGCCGTGGTTAATTGGCGACCTAATTCGGGAGATATACCTAATGACGGCGCCCTTGACTGGGAGAGGACGTCATTAGTTGCTGCACACATCCTGGAGAGCAAGGAGAGAAGAAAGGAGGATGAGAGCACGCCCCAGCCGATCCGGACACTGAAGAAGATGAATTCTACCACCGAAAGGCGAGAGAACGCGAATTCCACGCCAATGATCGATTGGACCTTCTCCGTTCAGGGGTTTAATCACTCAATCACGTTTTCCTTCATGTTTCCCTTTTTCTTCTCCACATTGTACTCTGAGATGAACATGCGGAGCTAATCCCCTTTGTCTTTAGGACCGGGAGTAGCCCGGGGATTCATTGTATGATGATTTTATAATAGTAATTCATATATTATCTCTTAAATATGTGGTATAATTTTGTTTTCTCCAATATATTATTATGCTTGATCACCATAATAATAACCGAATGCCCTTAATTGCTTTGAAAGAAGAATTAACGGTTGAAAAGAGACAGAATTTACATTAATTGACAAATCCCTTGAACAAGGTGGTGTAAGATTAATGGTGGATACCGAGAGGTCGTTCCTAATGCACCTAGTTTAGGGTATAGGTTACTACGACGGTGGAACTGACCTAGGCATAGGTAGTGAATTGTACTACGACAGTGGGCAATTCTGATTTCAGGCCACTACCCGGATAGAGAGATAAAATTGAGTAGCTATATAGGATTTAATACAATGAAAACCCGCGGTGAAACCGCAACCCTAAAGATCTTCTTTTGAATTGATTAAATCAACATTTAATCGATTGATTGTTTTGTTTTATTTTTATTTTCTTTTAATTTTAACAAAAACTCTCAACTATTTAATCGGCTTAGCTGATCGCGAGTAGTTAGTAGGAGTCCTCGATAATTTCACGTATCCCTGAGTTTGACTCGGGCCTCACAAAGGCCTGTACTACTTCGACGCATTCACTTGCGTTTCTGCGCACGATAAATCTGCGTCACTTACCATCAATTATCATCAAACCCTTGGATCTATCTGGTCATGGAATTAGTAGGAACATCTCAATTCAAAATATAAAACCCGTCTATCTCTCCAAGATAGGAGAAAATAGAAAAAACCCTTCTATCTCTCTAATATATGAGCAATCTCTCCTTGTCCATAATTCAATCCTAAAGCTATTTTGTAGGTATTTTCCATTCATGAGAATCACAGAAGACCATAGATTATACTTTTAAGCTATTCTAAATAAAGAGGGAAATCCTTTTACTCTTCAACTAACAAACTTTGTGGAAATGTCTATCTCGAGTCACAATATATACATATATTCTATACTATATCATGTTCTTGAACCCCTTAAACCTAAATTTCACATCATCACAAGAGCTAACATGAGTCTGTATTTCACTCAATCGTACAAATGATTGATCATAATGGTCTATCCAAGCAAATTCAACCAACAGTCGAAAGGAAGTTCTAAAAGAGATATTGAAAACAAGTAGGAAAAACCTATCCGGGGGGAGAGAAGTTTAAATAGCATGACCTGGAACCAAAAGGTTCTACCCACCTAGAGGCAACATCCCCTATGTGCATCTGTACAATGTCAATCACCTAGAGGGTGTGCACAACCCAGGATCTACAACTCATGGAGCTTAGTATGTCAGACCAATAACACATTCTTTTCTATACAACATGTGGAACTCTTATCTACACCAATTATGTCTTTTGAACTTGGGCTCTACCAATATCCACCTCGTGTGAATGCAGTTCTGAACTAGTATCACCTAAGCTGAAAAAATACATTCCAATCCATGATGGTGAGGACAAGAATGACAAGAAGGATGAGTAGGTAGAATTCATAGGTTATAAACCTAAATATATAGAGAAGGGAGACACTTATGCAAAAAGTCATCATGCATTTCATGGGAATTTTAGGGGAGTGTTCAGTAGTGTTCACTTATTTTACCTAGCATTGTCCTCTTGGCATAGTCTGTGCATTGGAAGACCATACAGGATCCTAGCACCGATGTACATGATGCCTCCAGTGAAAATCAAACTGCTAGTAGCACATGAGGTAGAAGAAAACAAAGTGGAATACATCCCCTCATGATAGAGATCTGTTGCAAACTCAAATAGTTGGAGGGGAAGAAGGATAGAGGGAAGACATTCAACAACTTCTTTCACTTTTTTGGATGTGAAGTTTCCTAATAATTTTGACATGCAAAAGTGTCCTAGTTACTCAAGGAAGGGAAATATGCTCATCCATGTCAAGTCCTATTGTTCTTTGCATGATTAAAGTGTAAGATGGTGATGAGGTAATGATTTGTTGTTTTGCATGGGCTTTGACAGGCCCAAAATTGGTATGGTACAACAAGCAAGACCTGATAACACTCACAACCTAGATGTAGTTGGTTGAGAGGTTTATTAGTAAATAAACCTAGAATCTAGATTAGGTCCCAACCTAAGAAGTCCTCAAAGAACTACAATAGAAGATGAATAAAATCTTCTTTGAGTTATTACCCAATGGAGATAAATTACAACATGTTAGAATTCAAGCCCACTAATAAGGAAACCCATGACATGGTAATAAGGCAAGCCTCGCTTACACTTACGACATTGTTATCATTGCAAAGGTATAACACATTCTATGATCAAACTCAAACTAGGGATTTTATTGAGAACTCCATATAGAGAGTATATTACCGAAACAAAGGCCTCATACTTCAGTCAAAATCTACATCATCAATAATAAATCAAAAGTCAAAATGGAAAGACATTAACTGAGTTTACTTAAATGTATGAGTTGTGTTGATTCCAGCTGGCAACAACAAGCGACAATAGCCATTTGTTCAAATAGCTACATCTCAGGAACAATTATCTCAAGTAAGCAATGTCATTATTGTGTTTCAACAATATAAATTGCAAATGGAACAACCTGATTCCCAATACTTCCAACCTTAGTTTGTATCACCGCAATACATATTCTAGTGAAAGTAGTTCTACAAGTTTGCACCACCTCCGTTCCAGGATCCCATACAACAACCTATTACAACTGGCCCTCCTCTGCAAGTAGAATAATTATTGAAAAATCCAACGGGGGAAGAGCCCACAAAACCCTAGAGGAGGTTCACTCCTTTAGGAGCTTCCCTCAGCACTATAATACCCTTCATACAACATTTGTTGATGTTTTGTGCTATATGGGAAGTTTCCAACTCCCATACCAAAGAGTACAGTGCCAATACCTATCATAATTTTCATCACATCAAGTGGTATAAGATGGACACATATCTCACTCTCAACAATGCCTGGCCAAACTCAATTAATTTAGGAGAAGTCACCATGGTTACACCAAAGGACACATTTAATATTGTAGGGAAATATGGAGATAGAGATGACAGCAGAAACAAATTTTTTTTGCCATATTTCTCATGGCAAGCGAATCACATCAACAATTATGGATTGGAAAGGAAGGTTGCAAGGCATACACCTAGTCTTGGAGCAAGTCAAATGACTATCTTTACAGCAATGTGCTTCTTTCTCAAGCAGCACCCAGATGGTTATCAGCGACGATCTCCTGGTGCAACACCACAGATGATGGTTTACGATATCCTCCTAGCATGTTGGAAAAAACCTCCACACCTCTATTCTAATCCCCTCGGACCACTAAGAACTTCTCGTCTCTCTTTCTATATCCAACATGAAGGAGATTTCCCCTTCAATTATCAATATGCTAGCACTGACTTGTTCTCCCTTGATGTCTCTCCCTTTTACGGGTAAGACGCGCTCAGACTCTTATGTTACCACAACTATGAGAGGACAACATTTATCAACATTAGTTGTTTATATGAAAGCCTTGACTACACACCACCTTTATATAGGAGGGTTAGGGCTAGGGTTTCTATATCAACTGGGATTCAAAGAGACGGTTTTTCATGCATTTTCAGCAGTTGCAAATCACAAATCAGTTGGTTCACATTTGAATCAGTCAGTTCACATGTGAATCAATCAGTTCAGCAGTTGAGTCGGTCGATTCACTATATTTCTTATTCACAAGCATAATGGATTTTAGTGTGATGATTAATGCATAGCATGGCAATAACATCAATTTGTGATCTAGTCTTACTTATCACCCAATCAATCAACTCAACACTTTAGTTAGTCGATTCACATTCTGAACTGGTCAGTTCACCTTCTGAACCGGTCAATTCACATTCCAGTCAACCAATTTCAGTCAATGTTGTTTAATTTGATTACCCAAACACTTTAGTAATCAATTCACACCTTATTCGTGAGTAAATCCCTATTCCTAGTGCATCCTATGTGTGTGACCCTATAGGTCTCAAATTACGTTGGCAGTGAATGTCCATAACTAGATCATGACATCACAAACAATGAGAGGTATCTTGAAACATATCATTGCTACTTAAGTAATTGGAAAGTTGGAGAGCGAATTCAACTTACATCCATGATTAGTGTTATCATGATCATTTAGTTCCTTTGTATTAGATATCTAAATTGAACCCGTGGCATGGAATCATTATCCTCATAATATTCAATCCATGTTCCTTGAACTAGAGCAAACTGTATGAGATACATGTGAGCTCACATATCACATATTGAATCACATGACTATGGCCATACGTTTTGCAGTCTCAGTTAACAATTGGTCAGGGTATCAACTCTTGTAGGAGGGACAAACCCCATCTACATCACTCACAATCAATCCCCATGTGTCACAACATACCTGAGCACCACCTTTATGACAACCCTTATTCAAGGTCATGTTAGATGGTGTCAAAGTTCATTGAACAACATGTGACGAGTATAGTGACTTTAGTTCTAAGAACTAAAATCACCACTATCACTATGAGAGTTGATTTTGACTAACAGTCCATGGTCTCTATGTAGTACTCTCAAGGTAGGTCTATCCATTATACTATTTTATAACAAGTACTTATGTGTTTCACTTGATATATCATGACTAATGAGACTTTTTCTTCAGTCAACACACATTATAGTCTTATGTATTACGATCGTCTATTATGCTTCCACAAAAATATTTGACTAGGTACATAACAAAAATGTATGTACTCTTATCATAGATATGATCTCATTGTTCAAGTCCTCTACCCGAAGACATATGTCATTGAGTAACATTATTCTTTAGACATATATTATGTTTGTGTAATCATCTCATGACTGAGACAAACATAGTAGAATAAATTACCTTTATAATTATCAAATCAAGTATATGATGCCCCATTACAATCATCATATGATTGGCTCTCCAGGAATAAAACCAACAAACTCCCACTTACACTTAGAGCCAATCACCTAAGAATATTATTCCAACTGATTTTAATATGTCCATCATGTTTTTGATGCACAAGTCCTTTTGTAGCAGGTTAGCAACATTTTTTTTTAGTCTATACTTTGCAAGTCTTCACATCTCCTCACCGTACGATCTTTCTTATGAGATGGAATTGTCTTAGTATGCTATCTAGGTTTCCTAGCATGTCCAGTAGCTCCATTGTTGTTACAGTATTTCTACTACATCATCAATGGTTGGAACCTCCCATAAGTTCATCTAAATGAACTTCTTGATCCATATAGAATCATATGTTGTGTTTAAAACAACAAGGTACTCGACTTTTATTATATAATTAGCAACTATATTTTTCTCAGAACCTTTTCATCTTACAATTATGTTTGAGGTCAAACACAAATTTGGATTGTGATTGTCAATCTTCTATGTTAGTTTGGAAGCTTTCATTGGTGTAACTCTTTACACCCAACTCTTCCTCATTACCATAAACAAGCAATTCATCATTAGTTCTTCTCAAGTACTTAAGGATGTTTTTAATGGCAGTCTAGTGACCCTCACCAGGGTCTGAATGATATCTGCTCCTCATGCTCAAGACATACGTGACATTAGGATGAGTACATTATTTGTGTACATGATAGATCCAAATGCATATGCATATGGAATCTTACTCATGTGTTCCTGTTCTACACAAGAATTGGGACATTAAGCTCTAGACATAGTAACACCAGGAGACATGGGTAAGTTTCCTCTCTTCAAATTATCCATGTTCAACCTTTTCAGCTATTTGTCAATTTATGAGCTCTGTCTTAGGCCAAGAAGCATTCTAGATCTATCTATATAAATCATATATAATTCCTAATATATATGGTTTCCCCCTAAGTTCATATAGAATGTATTTCCCAAACAGGTTTTTATCATTTCTAAGGTTGGGATGTCATTCCCCATCTATAGTATGTGATCTACATACAATATGAGGAATACAATCATGCTCCCACTAACCTTCTTGTAACACATGGTTCATCTTCATTATGACTAAAGACAAACTCTTTGAATGTTTCATCAAATCAAAGATTCCATCTTCAAGATGATTGCTTCAATCTATAGATTGACCTTTGTATCTTGTAAACTTTATTGGCCTCTTTTGAATGTATAAAACACTTATTTTGTGTCATGTACACATCCTCAAGAAAATTCCTATTAAGTAATGTGGTTTTAACATCAATTTGCCTAATCTCATAGTCGTAGTAAGTTGCAATGGCAAGCATGATCTTGATGGACCTAACCATGGCAATTGGAAAAAATGTTTTGTCATGTTCAACATCTTGAACTTGTTTGAAACCCTTTGCAACCAATCTATCCTTATAGGTTTGTACATTACTATCCATGATGACCTTCTTCTTGAAGTCCCAATTGCACCATATGGGTTTTACTCCTTTAGGTGGATCCACCAAGGCCTTAAGATATTTCTCAAACTTCAATCCCTTATTGGTGTACATGGAGCCCATCTTTAGATCCAATGTCCTTAAGATATTTCTCAAACTCTAGTCCCTTAATAGCTTCTAGGTAGGTTGTTGACGCATCATCTATGACCAACTTGCCACCTTCTTGAGTCATAATATATCCTAATCTTTTAGGCTCAAGACATGTTCTACTAAATCTACGACATTAATGTGTTCCATGAGGAACTTGAGATTCCACAAAAATTTGTGATTCTCCTTATTTCTTTTGTACCTCCACAGGTTTAATGTTTTTCTTATTGGTCTCGAACTTTTGAGTTCTACTTTTCTTCAATGGATTCCCTTGGAGTTAAATTCCTTTATACAACTATAGCTTGTCCTGGCAATAAATACTTTGTTTTCACATGGAATATAAAACTAGTATCTTTTAGTTTCCCTAGGATATCTGACAAAATAACATTTATCTTATTTGGGACCAATCTTTTAAAGAAATTATTTTCTCATATAAGCTTCTCATTCCAAATCTTCATAAAATACATATCGGGACACTTCCCATGCCATATCTCATATGGTGTCTTTTGAACCAATTTAGATGGTGTGTGGTTTAGTGTCAAGCATGTGCCCTAAAGAAAGTTAGAAGATCATGTAGATTTATCAATGATCGTAACATGGTATGGTTACTTCTTTCTCATACATCATTATGTTTTCAGATATCATCCATCATGATACATTATCACGACATCCTAAAACAATCTCAAACTCTTGGTTCAAGTAATTCTCACATTGATCATATCGATGTGTTTTAATACTAGTACCCACCTTTAGCATTTGTTCTAAAAGGTATACATAAATTATGTATGATTCCTAATAGATCACTTACTCTTTCACAATTTCTAGTTAAAGGAGCTTTTGTCATCTTTCCCAACAAATAAGACTTGCATGTCTCTATTGGTTCCAAACCGAAAGAGTCTAGACAACCATCCTCATGGATTCTAGTAATGTGTTCTTTATTTATGTGCCCTATATAAAAATTCTATATGTATGTATTGCCATCAAGTCATTCATTATATATATTATACATATTTGTCTCTAGAACTATCAAGTATAGACTTAGAAACATTGGGACATTGCCATAAATATCTTATCTTTAAAGTAAAACATCAATTAGTCATGATACTCTAGTCCAAACAAAATGTATGTATGGTGTTTTCATTAATAGAAGGTACATAATAGCAATTCACAAATTCTATTACATGTCCACTAGGCTTAGATGAATGACAAATTCTAACTGTAGTGGTGACAACTCTTTCTCCCTGTAGTTCTAGCTTACTTCTTCTTGGATCTTGAATTGGAGATCTCTAGCTCCTACTTCTTCTTCCTATGTTCCTCTACATAAAGAGGATAGTTCCTCTTCCCGTGTCCAAGCTGGTGACAATGGTGGCACTTTCCTATTTATCCACTCCTCCCTTTGCTTTAAGTGTAGAATAGTTAGATTTTTGGTTGGCTCTTCTTGGTATTTCCTTTTCCCTTGGACTTTCTATTTCCTTTTTTGTTCATAATCATGGATTTGGTTTTGACCTTCTTCATTTATGCTTCAATCGTTCTCAACATGCCAAGCAATTCTGACAACAGCTTGTCAAAATTATTCATGTTGTATTTCATGACAAATTGTTTGTGTGACTCTAGTATTGATTGTAGAATAACATCTATGGCTAATTATTAACCTAAGGGAAATCCTAGTTTTGCAAGGTTCTCCACATACCCAATCAACTTGAGCACATGGGGCCCTATTGGATCTCCTTCTGCCATATTGCACTTGAACAACGCCTTTGAGACATCATATCTCCCTTGTCCTTCCTAATTTTGGTACATGTTCTTATGATGTGTGTAACATAATGAATCTTAGATGTAATCTCCATGTAAAACTTTTTCCCAAGTTTCCCTTTCATTTCTGTCCTTTATGTCATTTATGTTTAATTAGTGGCATTTATAGTGGTTTAGTGAACATTTATTCACTAATTGTACCAATATAAGGGTTTATTCACAAATACCTTAGTAAAAGCTTATTTAAGAATATAAAATGCAAAATCACCACTTTAGTAGAACAATGGTATATTAATTTGTGCTAGAAGTGCAAGGCCCTAAACCTTGATTAATGTATTAAACAAGCTTAATTACCATAATTAAGTACTCTAAACCTTAATATAACTTTTTATGTAATTTGAAAACATAACATAAGCCTAAGTTTCAAATTTGGCTCGATTTGGATGTTGTTTGTGCAAGCTATGCAATTTTAGGTACATTCTGGACTTTTATGCAATTTACCCAATTGGGAGGTTTTCTTTGCAAATTATCACCTGAATTTTAATCCTTAGATATTCCCTTACCATTATCACGATTTTGAACCATGGGGCACCTGGTTGGACCTTGGTTTCAAGGTGTTTCTCTCCAAGGGCATTATAGGGATTACCCTCTTTATAAATGAGCTTATCTTTAAAAGCTATCAACCAATGGGATTATTTCTTTGTTTGAAGGATGGTGGGGATGGCCTATAAGTCTCCAGGGGCTTTTAGGACCGACCTTTTATATACAAGAAGAGTCTATGAGTTGTCCTCTTGCATGGCCATGAAGCCCTAGCCTAAGGACACATGGAAAGTCCCATAGACACCTCATATTTGCCCCCTTCATTATAAAGCCATACCTACCCCTTCCCACCTCCCAATCCAAGAAGCAATCTTCTCCTTCTCTTTCCCCCATCTTAGATCATCTTCCCTTCTATGTTTTTCCATGAAGTTTCTGTCCCAAAGTAAAAGAGGGTGAATACCTTGGTGAAGAAGGCTCCTTGGGTTCTAAAATTCTTTATTTTGGATTTCTTAAGCTCCTCCTTGGTGATTTTGACCAAAACTAGTAAGAATCCTCCTTTCCTTCCCTATTTTCATTCTAGTAGTATTCCTCACACCTTATTCTTGGTTGGAACCATGACCTTCCATGGTAAAATTCCATTTAGAACCCTAAAACATCTCATCTCCATGCTCGTTTGTTAGGGTTTGCACCTCTAAAGTGGAGAAGGTGATATTTGCTTAAGAAAGGAGCTTGGCTTGGAGCAACCAGACCTTCTAATCTTGGGATCCTTTATGTTTGGACTTTCTTACCTTACTAGAGGTGAGTTTTGCTAACCCCCTTCTCATATATTGCTTACTACATGCTTAAAACTCATGCTTCTATGTTTAAAATCGATGATTTCCATCTCTTTTTACCATGTTCTTCTAGGGTTTTGGTTTCTTACTGCTTTACCTTCTCTAAAAGCTCTAGTTTGGTTACCTATTCAACTTCAAACCTTATCTTGGGTCAAATGGTCTTTTTCCCTCTCCCTCTCTCTTCAATTATCTTGATCGGTTTGATGATGTGGCAATTTCCTATTGGTCAGTATTGAAAAATTCATATCTTCTAATCCTCTTATCCAAATTTGACAAATAAATATGTTTTGGAATTGGAAAATTAATCTCTATATAATAAAAATATTTTCAAGGTCGGATTTCATGGTTTGAAGAATGGTGGTTTTTGTAAAATGAATTTAATGCATAAAAACCATAAAAATTACATCTTAATCATCATAACTCCAAAATTAACATAAATATATGCTTATTCATTAGGAGAACCTAATAAGTTCATTGGTGATATTTTAAAAATCTAAATCTGAGTTTTGCTAAAAAGTTCTGAAATTAGGGTTTCTATACATTAATGTGCACTATGTACTCTAATACATGTAAATACATTGAAAACAGGAAAAGTGGAACTTGGACTCAATTAAAGTGGTGAAAGTTAGTAATTGATATCAGTAAGAGAGGTATGAGCATTCCTTACACCCTATGTTGGGATAATTGCGGACAAACCCTATATTTACCTAATGAGGCTTAAATGAACCCTAAATCTTCTATTCTTGAATCCTAATGTTGTTCATGCCTCAAATCAGATTATAATTTCTTTTTGTTTGGGTATTACACCCCACTACCATGATTATTTAATATTATGACTACTCTTGCCATGACTACTTTTCTAGCATGTATATTTATGTTCTATTTAAATTAAAGTAGTGGTACTTATGTACAACCACCAACATAGGGCATGTATTTAATCGCCATGGGGAATATTTTTATTCTCCCCTATATAATTGTGTAGGTGATTGAGAATGTCTTATTCTCTCCTCACCTATAGGTTAGAGGTCTGGTATGTGCCTCAGCCCTACTTAGTTAGGTATACATAATTATCTTACATGCAAATCCTTTTTAATATAATTGTTAATGGCAAGTTTCTTTTGAATATAGCTTCATACTCTTGTTATCTTCATCTTATGATGAACCCTAGCTTGTTCTTATTTGCTTTACTTATCTTGTTATCCTAGACTAGTTTTGTGACACATACCTTGTTTTCTTTCCCCTTTTTCTAGATGCTTTCCCAACCACCCATGTGCTAGTGTTGAGCAAGGAGAAGGACAAGTTTGAAGGAAGTCATCACAGGAGTAGATCTCAAGCTATCTGAAAGGATGTCTAGGTTGCTATAACTAGATCCTTTTCTCTTATCTTTTTCTCTTGGGAACAATCATGTAATGAACAATGAAAGCCATGTAATAGGCTTAGTACTTTTATTTTCACTATTATTGACATTTTATAATGTATCTGGTGCATGCTTATTTACTTGGAGTATTATACATACATCCCTCAATATATTTTATCTTTCTAAAAAGATGGATGTTTTGTACTTCCTTTAAATTTTAGTAAGGAGGTGATTCTGCCTCTTTACAATGTGTTACCATCTCAATAACATCCATGTTCTCATGTTCTCTCTGCAACTCATAGTTCATTGATCATATCATCAGGGACTTTACATCTATGGTGTCTTCGAAGTACTTCTTGTAAGCATCCCTATCAGCCTAAGGTGCATTTGGAGTGGGTCATCTGGATCTGGTGTCTCAAGGACATCGAGCTTGCACTCTTATGTGAGAACAATTCTTGGTGTCCTTAACTAGTCATAAAAGTTATTTCCGTTCAACTTCTCCTTCTCAAGGACCAATAGTAAAAAAACATGTTGGTGTTTATCATTTGTTTCTACAATAAAATTTGCATTTGTCAAAACACTTATGATTTGTTTGAAAAATATTGAGGATTTTAATTAGGACTTTAATTTCCCACTATTTTTCTCAAATTGATAGACCCCAGTCATCAATTGAGAAGATTATTGTGTACAACCTTCTAGTGAGCCAAGATCTGATATATTAAGTTATTATCCAGCCAATGCCAGCATCCATAACCAAATATTAAGTTAGACAACATTTTCCAATTACATCTCATGTAATTCTTGGATATATGGTATGCACAACTCCTTGCCATAGTCCATCTATACTCTTCAAAGCACTTAATCTCATTAAGGTCACTTAGTAAAGCATGACCCAAAACCCAACACGATAGTAATGCATCATGCTTGGAAGGTCTACATAACTATCATCACACTTCCATGAGACATATGATGTACCATGCTTGGCGTGTTCACACTTAGTAGGTCAAGTTTTTCATGTGTGTTGCTATGGAAATCATCTAAGACTTAATATTTGATTGAGGGATTTATTTATATAAATACATATACATATCCAATCACCACATACTAATAATATGTATCCTATACATACTATATCCATAAACCAAACATGCAATCATAAAATATGAGTGATGGTTATGGCCACGCTAATGCAATTCTTTGGATCTATAGGAAATTAATATCCACCTAAGGTCAAACATCACATGTTACAACCTAAAAAGTTGTGCTAAAAATAAGTCATTCAATCGATTGGACTCTTCCATTCAATCAACTTGTCCGCCTATCAGCCGATTGGCCTCTGTTAGTCGGTTGACTCGCTCTTGGCTCAAGCGACTATTTATACTCCTCTAGTCAGCCAGTTCGGCCTCCAGTCCATCAACTCATCCTTATATATGTAGCCTCCTTGGCCTCCAGTCAATCAATTTGACTCCCAGCCGATCAACTCGCTTGGCGCAGAACGTCTTCTCTTTCTTCAAAATAGAAAACTAAAACTATCCTATTATGTGTTACATTCTACAAGTGAAACCTAGAGTTGCATTTGATGGTATCATAGGAAGGAAAACATTAACTTAAGAATGGAGAAAGATATAGAGGCTCGGTATGCAAACCGAATTGAAAAAGGAGAGAAAAAAAACCATTTAACCAAGCACACACACCCATGGGGTATTGGCCATAACCATGCATGCATCCACCATTAAAATGATTTTTAGGGAGAAGAATATAAATTTCATATGTATCATATCATATATATAGGATCTAAAGGACATCCCCTATATTATGTGGTATTTAATCAGATATGCATATTAATATTTTAAATATTCACATTGCATGTAATAAATAAATGAATAAAACTAAAAATCGACCATATCAATTAAATCCCAAAACATAGTGAATTGGTGTTGCTCTGGTACTACTGTGGGGGAATATTGCGATAGATATGGAAGTGGAAACAAAAATTTATTGACATATTCCCCATGACAAGCATATCACATCAACAACTATGGATTGGGAAGGAAGTTTGCAACGCATACACCTAATCCTGGAGTAATTCTAGTGATTATCATTGTAGAGATGGTTTTTCTTTCTCAAGCAGCACTTGGACAGTTGTCGACGACGGCCTCCTGGTGTTGCCTAATGGACGGTGGTTGATGACGTCCTCCTAGAGTGTTGGGAATGGCCTCCACTCCTCTATTGTATTCGACATGGACCAACAAGAACTCCTCATCATGCTTGCTAGAGCCAATGGGAAGGAGTTTGCCTCTATAATTGTCAAAGTGATATCACTGACTTGTTCTCCCTTGTTGAATCTCCCTTTTATGGGTAAGACTTGCTCCGCATCTCACGTTACCACAACTATGAGTGGACAACGTTTGTTAGCGTTAGTTGTCTGTCTGAAAATCCTTGACTACCCACCTCCTTTATATAGGAGGATCAGGGCTATGGTTTCCAGATCAACTGGGAGTCAAAGAGATGGATTTTTATGAATTTTTGGTTGTTGTGAATAAAAATCAGCACATTTGAATCAGTCAGTTCGCATGTCAATCAATCGGCTCACCACTAAAGTCACCATGACTTGAATGGAAGGGAGAGAAGGAGGAGAACCTAAGGTTTCTTCACCCTTGAAGGAGCCTAAAAAGGGCCCAAGATCTTCCCCAACATATTCCAAGTGGTCAAGGATCAACCCAGAGCAAGGAGCATCAAAGATGAGAAAGTTGAAGGTCAAGTGCATGGAAGAAGCCCCTACATGACCATGGTACATGGCCATGGCCGTGGCACAAATGCTCCATGTTACAGTAAGAATGCAAGTTTGAAGCTACCAGCCACCACCCCGGTGGTGATCAAGATCCACCACCCTTGTGGTGATCCAAGTCTGCCACCCCAGTGGCGACCTACCACCCCCGTGGTGACCCAAGTCCACCACCCTCATGGTGACCACCACAATCATGGTACTGACCATCTATAATTGTGATGTTATTTGACTTTCTCTCCTAATTGCCACCTTGATCGTGCCCATACACCACGGTCATTTTCCCTACAACCAACACGGTTGTGGTGACCCACCACCCCCATGGTAGCCATCAACCCTAGCCTATTTTTACACTACTTTACCCATATTGCCCCCACTTAACCGAATGCTTCCCCACCACCTATATATACCTAGGTGGAAGTTTTAGTATGAGGTTAACTACTCCTATATCCACCTTATCCTATCTTACCCCCTTCCACTCCATTCCACCTCCATTCCATCATATTCCACCCCTAAAACACCTATTTTAGGGTTTTAGCCATTTTCCACCACACAACCATGCCATTCCTTCTTAGGAGAAGGAGCTCGAGTGGTTGCTTCTAGGAGGTGGACAAGGAGTATTCACCTAGCTCATCATAGATTTTCACTCCTCTACTCATTCTTCTTCCTTTGTTCTTGTATTTTCTTATTCTATGAGTAGCTAGGCCCCTTATGCATGTTGTTTGAGGCTCAAAATGTTACTTTGATACCATGTTGGGGGGGGAATGGTATGTAAACATTTTTCTTAAGTTTGCTAATGATTATGTTCTATTTATATCTTGTTCCTCATGAATTTATTTGTGGTTTGTGATTGAAATCACCTAGATTCTAGGAAAATTACTTATATGTGGCTCTTTTCATGAATTGCTCCTAAGTCTAATCAATGGATCCCTAGTTAGCTATTAACCTTCCTACATGTTAATCAATTATATTACACATAGGTGAGAGATCTAAGTAGCTAGTATAGTAGAATTTTTTGTAATTAGCTTGGAGCCTTCTCAAGGCTAGAATGTGGGTGATGTGAGGCCTAAAACCTCACTTCCACCCTACATTACTACCATTGGCCCGTAATTACCCTAAGATTTCCTATCCTAGAAACCTAGGCTTGACTAGACCCTAATTGAATTCCTCCTAAACCCTAAACTAATTGAGCCTCATAAGGGTGGGTAGGAGGTTCTAGGGACTAGTTCCCCTATACACACCCTATTTTATCCATGGTCAATTAGTAGTTTAGGGAAATTCACTAGCCTCTAGCTTGTTGTTTGGTTTGGCAATCTAAATGAAAGAATAATATTTACATGTTATCACCCCAACCTAATTGATAAGTGCATCCCCAAACAACCCACACTTCTCTTAATTGTGTTAAAACCCTAATTGCATTCTTGCTTAGCTAGTGTTAGCTTAATTAGCTTTTACTTGCTTAGTTAGTTCATTGCCTTGTTCTTACCTAGTTCTTGCTAGTTTAGGCCTTTAATTTCTCTTTTTCTTAGTTTGCTAGCTTAGTGTAGTGTAGATCTCTTCTTGCATGCCTTAGAGTAGTTTGCTCTTTTCTTGTTCTTCTCGCTTAGCTTGTCTTCTCTTGCTCATTTGAATTAATTGTCTAGGGTTAACTTAGGTTTTAATATTGTTTGTTCTCCTTTAATTGCTTGCTTGTTCACCACTAGTGTCATCAGCAAATTAACCATCAAACCCTTCACTAGACTCCACAGTAGTTACCTATCTAAAACTAATCTAACTCTAGTACCCCCTTTTCTCCTTGTGGATCGACCCTATTCTTGCTGCTTGCCTATACTATAACACGACCTCATGCACTTGCAGATATAATTTGCCTGCAGGTCTTCTTAAGCTTCTTCCCACCTTCTAAGGCTCATAGAGTGAGAACACTGCAAGTACTTGGACTCCTTTATTGAAGCACTATCTACCTTTAGGATGATAATAGCCAATGATGATGCAATTAGGTTGACCTTATTCTCTTATTCCTTCAAAGAAAAAGTCAAAGATTTGTATGATTCAAGAAGGGGCATCATGAGTTAGGAAGGGATGAAGAATGAATTCTCAAGGAAATTCTACTCCATTGCACGGTTGACACAAATGTGGTGTGCCATAGTGAGTTTCAATCAAGTGAGTAATGAGCAGTTCCATGATGCTTGGGAGAGATTTTGAGAGAGTGTCCACACCATGAGATCCCTTTGTGGAAGCTAGTTCAATCCTTTTACTCCATTCTCTCTCTAATGAGTCAAGATACAGTGGATTCTTCTTGGGGAGGAGCTTTTATGTCTAAGCCACTTGAGGAAACATGGCACTTGTTTGAGCAGTTAGTGGAAAGTTCAAGGATCTGAGCTTCTAGCAAGATGAATGATGTTGACCGCCCCTTTGGTGTGACATCTCTATCTCATAGTTATTCAAACCAATGAATGGTGAATATTCTTGGTGACATGATGATATTAATGAAGAGCCTTGTGAGAAGTGTTCCTTGTCACTCAGTCAATTTTGTTGAGTCCTTTGATGAAGAAGTGAAGACACTTCATCCTTATGGCTACCTAGAACAACAAAGTTCAAGATATAGCTCAAGGTTTGAGGAGGAAGTTCTTTCAAGGTCAAAAAGCTTTGATGATGTCCAAAAGAATGTTACAAGGCTTAAGGAAAGAATAGAGTAGCTACATTCCATACTTTCTCTTCAAGAAGAAAAATTGTCTTTAAAGCCCATAATGAGTTTTAATGAAATAAATGGAACAATTCATTCCACTCAAGTTCTTTATAGTCCACCTCCAGTGCAAGTGCAACTCATTTACCATTACCAAGGCCATCCCAAGCCTTACACACCTCCTTTGCCTCCCTCACCACAACTCTTCCATCACTTCACCTTCTGACCTCAATTTTCTCCTCTACCTCAATTTCAATACCAAGTATCACCCCCACCTCCTCCACATCCACAAAAAGCTCCCCCTCTCCACCATGAGCAAGGAAGTGTTGTGATAATTCTAAGGAGTGGGAAATCTCTTGAGCATTATGTGAGTCAAAGAAAGGTTGATAAAGTAAAGCAAAGTCAGCGAAGTGGTGGTACTATGATTGAGATTGTTGAAGATGATTCTATGATACCTCTTGTTGAGTTTGTGATACCATGTGCTCTACCTTCTATTCCATTTGTAGGTTCCACCATCCCTAGTGTTCCACTTTATTGCATGCCACAAGAGAATCATGTTGATGTAAATAAGGCAAAAGCAAGTGAACCACCATTCCCAGATGCATTGGATGAGCCCCCAGAACTAAAAAGGAGGCAAAAGAACAATGTTGACATTCTACATGTGTTTTGACAAGTGAAGGTGAACATTCCATTGTTGGATGCTATCAAGAAAATCCCATCATATGCCAAGTTCCTTAAGAACTTATGTACTGTGAAGAGAAAATCAATGGGGAGAATACCAAAGAGAGTCAAGTTGACTGAACAAGTGTGTTCTATTATCCAAAACTCACTTCCCATGAAGAAAAAAGACCAGGAGCCCCACTCATACCTAGGTACATAGAGGGACATCACATAGAAAAATCCCTACTTGATTTGGGATCTAGTGTGAATTTGATGTCATATAGTGTATATGTTGAGTTGGGATTAGGCAAATTAAAACTGGCTCATTGCACTCTCCAATTGGAGGATCATTCTGTCAAAGTGCCTAGAGGAAGAGTGGATAATGTTTTGGTGATGATAGACAAGGAAAGGGTTGTAGTGTTCCTGGAAGATTTCATTATTCTTGACTTGGACCTAGAGGATGGAAAGATTCCCATCATCTTGGGAAGACCATTCTTTTATACATACATGATGTTGAGATACATGTGCGTAGTTCCACAATGAAGGTCTCTTTCTTGGACATGGAGATAAAGATCAACATGTACAAGACCCCAACCCAGCGAACCCGAGATAAGGATATTGGACATGGTCATTTCAAGAATCTGACTGGTCATCTGAAAGAAGGAGATTCAGATGAAAGAATTCAAGATAGCTTTTATGATCAAAGGAATGAGGAACATAGTGGAGTGCAAATGAGAGATGCATTTATTGCAATAATGGACACATGATGATACCAAATGGTTGAGCAGTTGAAGAATCTCCAAGAAGCCTAGATAAAGGCATGAAAGCGTAGTGCTAGTGAGAGGCAACCCACCTAGGTTTGGGGAATTTTTCACCCAACCTTTCATTTTTTGATACTTTTTGGTTATTGTTACACTTTCCAAGAATACACACACTTTTTTTGATATTTTTGCTTAGTTTTTAGATGTGCATGTGAAAAGAGTGGTGAATTGAAGGAAATTATCTAAAATGTGGAAGAGAATGAATGAAAATATCATTTGGTTCAAGATTTGATGTTTTGATGAGATCCAATGTTGAATCACCTGCTAGAGTGCTCACCGTTTGCATGGTGGTACACTCAAATAATAGGGATATATAGAGAAATCAAGGAAAGAAATTGCATACCAGAAAAGTAGTACAAGGCAAAACAACTCTAGGACCAGCCAGAAACTACGATTGTGTGACCCAGTATGATCGTGTGACCAGCCAACCAACATGGTTGTGTTACCTAGCATGATCGTTCTACCATGGGCCCATCCTTTTAAGTTACATGAGCCACCACAACAGTTGTGATCATCTACCCTATCACTCTTATACTTTAGTGTCATGTTGAGGATATCATGATTCAAAAGTTTGGGATGGTAGGGATGTATGCCCCCATTTCACTCTTTTTGCATTTCACCCTGCCATTTACTTTTGTTTTGTTGGTCCTGCTATTTAGATTATATTTTACCTGTTGTGCATACTTTCATGACATGTAATTTACTTTCTTGCAATTTTTGCTTAATTTTCAAAAATTTGCACTTTTTGTCATTCATTGCATATCATGTAGCTTTTTATAATTTTTGCATGTTTAGCTAGGATTTCTTGTCTTGCTTTATGTTCCATAATGTTGGCTAAGTTGTGATTGAAGGAAATTTGGCACCATTTTGCCAAATTTTGCCCAAATTTAGAACTTCTTGCTTAAAAGCGTGTTTTGACCCAATCTCTACTTATTGGGTTGAAAATGTTGGCCTTTGATAAATGCATGCTACATTATCATGATATATTGCTAAATGGCCTCAGTCTTTACTTTTTACAAGTGAATCACCTTTCTCATTCTTGTGAATTGTTTGGTTGAACTGTGATTGGACCAAGCCCCAAACGCTTAGGATTTAAAGAATCTCATGATAAAAATGTGGTTTTCACATTGCTCATTCATGTGGTGTGTCATTACTTGATGAAATTGTTGAAGTAACCTTCATGCAGGAGATCCCATATTAAAACCCACACGAGTGACCCCCTTTGAATCACTTTTATTTCATCATTTCTTATCCCTTTGCCTCATGAAAGGATGCCAAAGTGCACATATTCAGCCTTGGCCACCTCCACAAGTTTGAAATGTCCATATCTTCTCACCATCATATGCCCTAGCTACACCAAGGGCAAAGAAAAATAAAAAATGAAAAAAGAAAATAAAAAATGCTTCTATGAAATAGCATCCAAATAAAGAAAAAATGAGTGATCCTGTGTAATAGCACTCCAAACTCGTACTACAACCCTTTATTCCATTTGCATGCCCATTGAGCTAGGAAACATCAAACATTGCTCATTTTGCCCTTTTTTGCAGGACACATGGGTTACTTTGTGTAGATTGACATATGAGATTTAATGAATGAATGTAAAATAGCAATACTAGTCATTTTTTATCTTCACCACCATGAAACGGCTTACCCAGAGTTATCTGACAGCCATACGGATTGATTTTGTATTTTATGCTCTATATGTGAAGTTTGCATGCTCAGTGCTTTAGTCATGATTGGTTTGTGAAAGAGGAGAGGAGAGAGGTGGAAAACATGCACTTAGACATAATGGAGCCAATTTAGTCAATATACATCTATTGTAATGCATTCATCATTCCTTGTTTATTGAAAAATTAAAGAGAGATTGAGTTTGAGCATACTTGAGGACAAGTATGTTTTATGTTTGGGGTGGTGATGCAACCCTATTTTAGGGCTGCATATTGTGTCTTATTGCACTTCAATCACATCTACGACTGTTAGGTTACACATTACTTCCCTCAATATGCAAATTTCTATCAAATGTGCTTATAGATGTTCTTTGCATGATTTTCAAGTACTTTGACCATGATTTGAATGCAAGGGAGACAAGGAGGAGAATCTAAGGATTTCTTCACCCTTAAAGGAGCCTAAAGAGATCCCAAGATCTTCCACATCCTATTCCAATTGGTCAATGATCAACCTAAAGCAAGGAGCATCAAAGATGAGCAAGTTGAAGGTCAAAGTGCAACGAAGAAGGCCCGACATGGTCATGGTACATGGCCACGGCCGTGGCACAAATGCTCCATGCTACAGTACGAGTGCAAGTTTGAAACTGCTAGACACCACCTCCATGGTGATCAAGCTCCACCACCATCATGGTGACCCACCACCCCCATGGTAATCCACCACCCCTGTGGTGAGTCTGGTGACCCAAGTTCTCCACGCCAGTGGCGACCTAGCACCCCCGTGGTGACCCAAGTCCACCACCCCCATGGTGACCACCACGACCATGGTACTGAACTTCTTGAATTGTGATATTATCTGACTTTCTCATCCAAATTCCACCTTTCCCATTCCCATGCACCACATCCATGTTCCTACAGCCACCACAGCCATGGTGATCCACCACCCATGTGGTGGCCAATCAACCCTAGCCTATTTTTGCACTACTTTACCCATATTTCCCCCACTTAACCTAATGCTTCTCCACAACCTATATATACCTAAGTGGTAGTTTTAGCCCGAGGTTAGATACTCCTACATCCACCTTAGCCTACCATATCCCCTTCAACTCCATTTCCACTGCATTCACCTTCATTTCATCATGTTCCATCCCCAAAACACCTATTTTTGGGTTTTTGGCCCATTTTCACCTCACATCCATGCCATTCCATCTTGGGGGAAGGAAGGATCTTGAGTTGATGCTACTAGGAGGTCAAGAAGGAGGAGTCTTCACCAAGCTCATCATATATTTTCAATCCTCTACTCATTCTTCTTCCTTTCTTCTTGTATTTTCTTGTTCTATGAGTAGCTAGGCCCCTTAGGCGGGCTGTTTGGGGCTCAAAATGTTACTTTGATATCATGTTGGGGGAAATTGATACATAAAAATTGTGATTTGGTTTTCTAATGATTATGTTCTATTTTTATTTTGTTCCTCATAAATTTCTTTGTGGTTTGTGCTTGACATCACCGAGACTAGGAAAATTGCTTATATGTGGCTCTTTTTGTGGATTTCTCCTTAGTCCAATTAATGGATCCCTAGTTAGATATTCACCTTCCTACATGTTAATCAATTCTCTTATACCTAGGTGAGATATCTAAGTAACTAGTATATGAGAATTTGGTGTAATTGGCTTGGATCCTTCTCAAGGCTAGAATGTGGGTGATGTGAGGCCTAAACCTCACTTCCACCCTACATTACTACTCTCGGCCCCTAATTACCCTAAAAGTTCCTATCCTAGGAACCTATGCATGACTAGACCCTAATTGAATTCCATGTAAACCCTAAACCAATTGAGCTTTGTAAGGGTGGGTAGGAGGTGTTAGAGATTAGTTCCCCTACACACACCCTATCTTATCTATGGCCAGTTACTAGTTTACGAAAATTTAGTAGCCTCTAGCTTGTTATTTGGTTTGGTAATATAAATGAAAGAATAATGTTTAAATTTTATCACCCCCAACCTAATTAATAAGTGCATCCCCAAACATCCCACACTTCTCTTAATTTTGTTAAAACCCTAATTGCCTTCTTCCTTATCTAGTGTTAGCTTAACTAGTTCTTTACCTTCTTAGTTAGTTCATTGCCTTGTTCTTACCTAGTTCTTGCTAGTTAAGATCTTTAATTGCTCTTGTGTTTAGTTTGCTATCTTAGTGTAGTGTATATCTCTTCTTTCCTGCCTTAGTGTAGTTTGCTCTTTTCTTGTTCTTCTTGCTTCGCTTGTCTTATCTTGCTCATTAGATTTAATTATCTAGGGATAACTTAGGTTTTGATCTTGTTTGTTCTCCTTTACTTGCTTGCTTGTTCACCACTAGTGTCATCAACAAATCAATCATCAAACCCTTCAACCCTAGACTTCGTAGTAGGAACCTAGCTCTAGTCACTACTACAGAACAAGCATTTAGCATCGGTTAATTAAGGGCTTTTAGTGTTGGTTTCCAAGAGACACCCAAGTGGGCGCCGCTAAAGGTGGACCCCTTCGGTGTTGGTTCCCAACCGATGCCAAAACGCTTCCTGCCACCGAAAACACGCCAGTAAAAGGACTATAGGTGTTAGTTGTTTACTAAAATCGACACTATAGAATTGTTATAGACGTCAGTTATTAAAAGAACCAACGTCAAAATGCTTCCTTCCACTGAAAAACGCACTAGCAAAGGGCCTATGGGCGTCGATTTTTAAATATAACCGACGCCATATCATCTGAACCGACGTCAGTTTTGTGCTAATAACCAACGCCATATCCCCTACCTTCCACCACGGTCGTGCTTCCCAGTACGGCCATGGTACCTAGTCACATAGATGTCAGTTTTAGGTCAAAAACTGTCGTCGTATGTCTTAGGTGTCGGTTTTGTTCAAATAACCGACGCCTATGTTATGATTTTTTTTCTTGTCAATTTGTAGGCCTACTGTATGGCTTGTCAATAGGATGCAGAACCTGCAGTTCAGTTCTGAACTGTAGGTTTATGACATCCATCGATATCAGCCAACAACAGGCCACAAACCTGCAAAATTAACAAGATGGACAATATTATATACATGTGATTCACACACATGTATAAGCACATTTAATTCATATTATTTTTTCATCAGACACATGTAGAAAGCAGTAGAAACCTATAGTTCCATTCATTTAATCTCTTTTCACATTCAGACACATGTAGAAACATTCATGTATTCATCTTCACATTCACACATTCAGACACATGTAGAAAATTCATTCATTTCATGACAGATAAGGACATAAAAGAAAGGTTGTAGCATTAAAAACCCTTACAAAATAGAATATCAATTGATGAATTAAGTAGTATTATACCCATCATATGCAACTTCCATAAGAAACTAGAAAGCAAATTCAGAAAAACGAACAATATGCATCTATTAATACAGACAAGTCTAGATAGATAAACAACTAAATACTACACCAACATAGTCCCACATCAGTAACTTCGAGGCCTTTTCATTATGGTGATCTTCTCCTGAAGTTCAGAAAAGAAAGTAGCTATGAGGATTGATTACTTTAAGACAACAAGTGTAAACACAAAACAAGAGACAATTATATTTGTTAATTGGACCTATCGTGGTCTTATGAACTAATAGGGGCCTCATCATCAGATTCGTCCGAACTGATATCGTCAATCGTGCGCTCATACCATCGCAGATGATTAGGGGTCTCATTGTTGATGTTGGTTATCCAAACTTTGATGTTATTATGGCCAACTGGACAGAGAAAAATCCTGTCTCTACGGCCCGCTAGCATCTTTCTAATCCAATCACACCAACTGGATTTTGATACAAGATTTCCCGCCAAATCATACTCAACCTCGATAACATGTGAAGAATTGCCAAAATTTAGGGTCACTTCACCAGGCCTGTAGTGTCTTCCATTTAGAAAATGCCAATGTTCAGGTATGGTTAGTTAGTTTAAGGAACGATCATCTAGGATGATGTTCAATTGTTCTTCATTAGGGAATGTTAACATTGGCATAGAGGCCCAGTTCATAGTGACTGTTGTGGGTGGACAGAGACTAAAAAATATAAGTACTAACCATTGTAAGTATATATAACGATGTTATATATTTTCAAAAAATGTAGTAGACGGAGAGTGAAAAATATAAGTATTAATGGTTTATCTTGAAAAGAAAATGATAAGAACATCAAAAATGATAAGCACGTCATACAACTTTGCATAATATTCAGAGATACAGTGAAATTGACACATAATCAAACTAATGATACTGATGTGAAACTTTGTTCACACAAATACATTGAAATGAAGATGGTTCTACACTGAGAACAAAAAAAGGTATGGCACGATGAGTATGCCCTATCCTTTCATTATTTTCAATTAATTCCCACCTATCCCACCCCTACCCTCCTCACACCACCCTACCTCCTCACCCTCACCCCCACCCCTCCCCTGGCCCTCCACCCTACCCACCCCTACCCTCCTCCCACCCTCCCTCCCTCCTCACCCTCACCCCCTCCCCCTCCCATGGCCCTCCACCCTACCGCACCCCTATCCTCTTCCCACCCTACCACACCCCTCACCCTCCCCTTGTCCTCCACCCTACCCCACCCCTACCCTCCTATCAATTTATTAAATTCATTCATGCATAATTAACCCCGATTAATCAATATTAATCAACTATACAATCTTAGAGAAACTAAGTACAAATCTAATTAATTAAGTTCATTAATGCATCATTTACCCTAATTATTCAATAGTAATCAACTATATGGTGGCATCATTAATCCTATGTACAAATCTAGTACTAATTAATTAACCACTCACCGCACTAGTGGATCGAGCAGGCTGTGGTGATGGCGGCCGGAGGTGAAGGTGCCCAGGCTAGAGGTGAACGTGGTCGGTGCTGGAGGTGCAGGAGGTGGATAGTGGCGGCGACTGGAGCATCATCATCGTCGTCATCGTCATTGTCATCATCATCATCGTCGTCGTCATCATCATCATCGAAAAGAAAGAAAGAAATAAATACTAAATAGTAAATAAACCATGATTCCATATATCAAAGATTTGAATCAAAATGAAGCCTAATGGCACATTGGGAGAGTGAGAATATTATACCTCACTTGAAGGTTGAATAATAAATATATGCAAATCAACAACAAGTCAACAACACCTGCAACAACACAAATGCAAAGTTCATCATTTACATTCCAAGCATGTCACATGAGTGCATTAGAATTCATCATTAAGAAATATCTATATCTATATTTGATAGTTAGGAGGGTAGAGATACCCTAAGATCTAGATGTACTACATCATCATCTGATTAGGTTTATTTGCCTATGCTTATTCACTCTTTTCCCTGCTATTATTACATATAGCTAGGGTTAACTACCTCATTTACTTCTCTAGCACTAGTTTTCTCTCTCCTCTCTTCTTGTTTTGACAGACAAGGATGGATGGATGAGAGATGGTTTAAAATCTTTGTCTAATCTTTGTGCAGGTTTGGGTGTGATTTGACTAGGGGACAAACTGATATCTTTCCCGCCCTCTTTGGCTCTTTTTGCGGCCTTGCATTGCATTCCCCACCATATCCATAACCTATCACCCATCAGCTTTCAGTTAACCATGGCTTGGGTTTCGAATTGCCATTCACTTACATCCTAAGTGAGATTAGGTATTCAAGAATAGTTCCAAACTGGGGACTATCCAAGATTTACTCCTAATGAGTAAATCTTGGACGTGTTTATAGGCCAACAAATACATGTGTTGTCATTCTTATACCCGGGGTAAGCATTTATACTATCAATTCCTAGGGTTTACTTTTTTATGGTAACAATATTCATTAGAGTTATAGACAACCATATTAGGGCACAACCCCATCCTTTTTTATCAAATCTAAAGAACCAAATACACTAACCTCCTAATCATGGGATTACATCTATATTGGTACGTGGGTTCATCCAAGACTATATCCTAACTAGGGTTTAGGGCGGTCTCGGGTTTGGATAGGAATAAGGGTACCAAACCCTAATTCCATTGTAACATGATTCGATATGGTATAAACTAGAATTATTAGAAATGTTAGTTTATATTAAAATAGACAGATTTAATGATATACACAATAAATTAAACAAATCTAGGGTTTATATGTATTAACCACTCTACATTCATGTATTAACTACACTTTTAGAACTACAAGCATAATTAAATGCTGGAATATATAGGATCGGATGATTGGATACACTACTACAGAAATGCCTTTTAGCGTCGGTTGTTTAACCCCCTTTGGCGTCAGTTTCCGAGCGACGCCTATGTGGGCGCCGCTAAAGGTCGAACACTTCGGTGTCGGTTTTTTAACAGAAGCCTATTTAGCGAACAGGCGTCGGTTGTTTAGTTGATCACCGACGCCAAAAGGGTTCGCGCCATAGAAAACGGCGTCATCTAGGACACATTCTGCGTCGGTGTTTAATTGGTAACTGACGCAGAAAGTGTCCTAGATGACGTCGTTTTCTGTGGCGCGAACCCTTTTGGCGTCGGTGATCAACTAAACAACCGACGCTATATGGCATTTCCAGCACAGCCGTTTCCAGCACGGCTGTGGCCACATGAGGCGTCGGTTTTTTTTGAAAAAACTGACGCTGTAGGTCTTTGCTGACGATTTTCTGTAAATAACCGACGCCTATATCTTTTTTTTTCATATTAGTTTGCAGGCCTGCTGTGGCTGGTCAACAGGATGAGAACTTGCAGTTCAGTTTTCTGAACTGCAGGTTTACGACATCCATTGATATCAGCCTACAAACATGCCACAAACCTGCAAAATTAACAAAAAAAATTTCACACAAGTAGATACATTCAGACATCAATTCAATTCTCACATTCACACATATAGAAACATTCAAATACATGTATTAACATTCAGAAATATTCATTTACAAAGTATCATTCATTATCGCTATCAACATCCCAATTATATCTTACAATTGCCACTGCTTGTATGGCTTTTGCCCATTCTTCTCTTATTTCATTTAATGCTTCCATCGTATATGGAGCATGTACATTTTTTAAGTGTTTACCTATAGTGTGGTCAGTTTTAAACACCTGCAAAGAGAATGATGTATATATATAAGTAATAATATAAAAATAAGATTGATATATTTCATACTAACTAATGAGACTATATATAATACCTCATGTATGGTATCGATGTCCAATGCGACATGTCAGATAATCATCTGCATAAATCGCATCACATAGTATGCGCATGCCCAACCGTTGTCTTGTGTAGCGCACTATAAATTGAAACATACAAAATAATACAACTAAGCACAATTCACATCAATAATATATACATTGGAGTCGGGAACTTACTTGTACGTTCTGCCAATTTATTGGCTGGTTCTTTTTCCTTGGGACTGTTCCTCCAGCCTTTTTGAATGCATCTAAACCCCTACATGTTAATATAACACAGTAAATTGCATAAGTAAATAGTAATGTAATAACAGATGCTAACAGATACAAAAATGAAATATTTCTCACCAGAATAATGGCATTCTCATTACGTGTCCAATTTTAGTGTTTAATGTACTTCCCACGGGATCTAGATAATAAACAGTGAACGTCCCGGGGACAATAACTAGTAACTCCCAATGTCTACCGCTAGAGGTAAAAAGTTAACAATTAATAACTCAAAATGCACAATAAAAATGGAAATTTCTTAAGTCCAAATTATAAATAAAGTAAACTTACTTGACATTGAATGGAGCTATTATTATCGTCTTCTTTTGCTGACCAAAAATTGTAAAAGCATCTATACAGTATTGTTGAACACTATCAGGGTCTTTAGCTACCATACTAATCAATCATGGAATCAAAAATCCCACATGATCAAATGCAAATTGTTTGCATTGATCTTTGACTAAGTAGCTGCAAAACATGTATTACGTATGTATTAATATATAAGAAACCAGATCACCGGATCTTACACAAGGTATATGGATGTATAAACAAGATCTCACCTTATCCATGTCTCTATCATTGATGTATTCAGCCAAGCATACATAAACAGCTCAATAATATCTTGTATAAATAAAGAGCTATCGTATGATTGACCTGCATAATCTGCATCTAAAGAAATAATTATAGGGCAATGTATATTATGTGCCCGTAGCCAACATGCCATTCCCCTACAAGCAGGACCTAACGGGTATGTTAGGACAGTTGGAACCCAACTTGGTAATGCGGGAAGTGGAGGTGGAGGCCTAGGTGCTCCTGGTGTCTTCTTTTTAACTTGTATATATAATTTCATATCAGTTGACCTCATATATACACATTAACAGTCTAAATCATTGTAAATTTATCTTACAATTTTAGTAGTGTAGACGACATCTGCTTTGGGCCACAATATGACCCCACCTTCTGCCTCAGCAAGTGTATCAATATTCGGGTGGGGATATGGCAATGTAGCTTCCCTCCAATCGGGTAACACACGTAATGGGCCCACATGAACGTAGCCCTGTGGCATTGGAGTCCCGTGAAACCTTTCCCCAGGAAGGGACGGGTAAGCCTGTGCCTCTGCAACAACATAGTCTTGCATTCTTAAGCGGCATGGCTTCAATGCCTACAAATTTACGTAAAGAATGTTATACATATATACATATCATCTTGAAAACATATCATCTTGAAAAGACTAGCTACAATGTCATAAACAATACTTACAGCAGACGTGTTAGGCGATGGGTCTCCAGGATTACTCGTAGTCTATGCATCAGGAGAAGAGTGGGTCGCCATAGGCTGATTGGAAGCCTGAGATGCCTGCCACCGTAGCAATTCTTCCTTGACCTTCTCAGCAACTACATCGTTGACCTTCTTAGCAACTATATCCTCGACTCTCTTATTCTCCTATACATGGATAAAAGAAACATTAGCTTCTTATTATTGAATTTCCTTTTGCAGTAACATTCTAAAAAAAGAATAGGTTACCTCTTCTTGAGAAAGTCCCGCTTTGGGTTTGCGCTGGGATGTCCCAAAGAATGCTTTTATGCCCACACCAGCGCATGTACCCCTAACACGTCCAGGATGCTCTGGGTTACCCAAAGCAACTGTCAATTCATCCCTTATGCCCTGAGGGATGAATGTGCCTTGTTTCCTCTGCTCGTGCAGCTCCCGCTAATCACCATCAACAGAAATTGGTAAGTTAACACCACAAATAATCAATATTCAAACGATTGCTCTAAGAGTTGTATTTTACCATTTTCGCAGCCGCCTCAGCAGTTACGGGCTTCTTTATTTCACCCTTCTTGTTTTGCCTCCCAACTATCCAGATATCATGGCGAGGCATGGGTGTGGCAGACTCCTGAGTAGGAGCAGACTCCTGAGTAGCCGCAGACTCCGCCTGTAGTCTTTGGCGAACGCTTGCATAGCCTTTTGGACCCATAGTGTGGTCATGCACATTCAGTGCACGCCTTGCTTTTTGTGCGTCACTGAGGGCCTAGTTAGTATGCACATTAATGATTTGGTTAGTAGCACTAAATGTTAATCTTGAATAGGTGAATATAATGTATATTAATTAAATTGGGAGTGACGCCTAATACCTTGAATTCTTCAGATTTTCTTGAAGCAACAAAATTGTCCCAATCTTCTTTGTCCAAGAAGTTCCATTGTTCAAGGGCTGACTTCTTCATCTTATCACCCTCTTTTATGTATTCTCTGTTCAGATTTGTCCTATAATTCCTAAGCATCTTTCCAGCGTGTTGCATCACACTTTTACGATGCAACTTCTCATCCAATGAAAACAGATTCTGTAAAATAGAAATGTTATTAACTAGTATCCAAAATAGAATTGCAAATAATAGAATTTGTAATCTACAAAATAGAATTGCAAATAATAATAACTCACACATAAATCCTTTCATATCAAGTCTTTTTTCCCCTGAGGAACTTTATGCCAATTATCATACTTAACACCACAATGGCTCCGAGTGGTACACCCAAGATAGTTTACAAAATTATTGCGGTTCACTCCAATTGCATTTCCTCCATTATCAAACTCCACAACCAATTTGGATCCACTGCCACTTAGCGCTATTAACTTCTTCAACAGAGTGATGCCCCTTTTCTTGTTAAGTGGTTGGTGCTGCGCATCAAGTTGCTCCAGTGCTTCAGTGGGTACATGTGCATCATCAACCTAAAATTTGACAAAAATAAACACACTGAATTAGCCCAATATAGAAATATAGGTTATATGACATAACTAGAGGATAATGAATTTTATAGAAATACAGGATATGTTTTTAGAACTTACATTGGTATCCTCGCCATGCTCGTCATGGACAGCATGCTCATCATGGACTTCATGCTCATCATGGACATCATGCTCATCATGGTCAGCCATCTGAAAATGTCATTAAAAAGGCAAACATTTAGCATTTGTATTAACTAGAAAAAGGCAAACATTTAGCATTTGTATAAACATACATGTCTCTAAAATTGTGATATTTTATCAATTAACAATCCTTCATTGTGATCTCCGCGCACATATAAGTCATCATTAGCTTCAATATTTTGTGGAGTTGGCAACCCAACTGAGAATGGACTGGAGTCATCATACTTATCATAGTACTCTTCTTCATCTATAGGATCTTCAATGAACTGTCTTTTACCATGAAGAACAACCGACCATTTATCATTTGCAGGATCATCGATATAGAAAATTTGTTTCGCCTGTGATGCCAATATGAATGGTTCACCCTTCTCGCCAATCTTTTCAAACTTCACCAAAGTGAAACCCAATTCATCCACTATAACTCCTTTGGTGTTATCAACCCAATTACATTTAAAGAGCGGAATTTTGAAATCTATGTAGTCAAACTCCAAAATGTCTTCAATGACACCGTAATATGACATTTTAGCTTCACGTGGACTCTTATCCTTTGCACTTGCAAAGTACATAGTCAACTCTTGAAGAGTGACCCCACTATTTTGGACGACACTCTTATCATCTTGGCGCTTTGTGTAATATGTGAATCCATTAATGTCAAACCCTTCATAAGACATAACATTCGGTTTTGGTTTAAAGGCGAGGCATTTGATAGTTTCTATAATATCATTTGGTGTTTGAGATAGTTGATGTAAGACTTTATCTTCAAACCACTTAGTAAAAGTCTTATTATGCTCTCTAGCAAGCCACATTGAACTTGCTCGAGGATGTTGTCTCTTTATGAAATTGGTATGTTCCTCGATATAAACACTCACTGCGTCCATATTGTGTAAAATATACAAGTGAGCTTGTTCCAACTGCTCACGGATGATTACTTTCACCCGTAATCCCAAAATTCCTTTGCCCTCCTCAGTATTCTTGTCATTATCAGGAGTGTCATTACCACTGAGAAAGTCATTGCAAAAATCCATAACCTCTCTCGCCACATAACCTTCAATAATACTCCCTTCAGGCCGATAACGATTTTGAACATCACCTTTAAAAATGCTCATGTATCGTTCAAAGGGATACATCCAATGCAAGAAAACTGGTCCCAACATTTTCACTTTCCTAGTCAAGTGGACAACAAGATGTACCATGATATCAAAGAACGAAGGAGGGAAATACATCTCAAGCTGACATAGGGTAACAACCACTTCTCTTTGCAAATTATCGAGAGTATCAGGGTCAATAATTTTGCTGCATAGACTGTTGAAAAAGAAACAAAGTCTGGTAATTGCAAACCTTACATGCTTCGACAATATAGATCGAATTTCCACGGGCAATATTTGTTGCATTAGAGTGTGACAATCATGAGATTTAAGACCTATCAACTTCAGATATTTCATTGATACCAATCTACGGATGTTGGATGAGTAACCATGTGGCACCTTAACATTTACCAAGCATTCACAAAAGGTTTTCTTCTCCTTTCTAGACAACATGTAACAAGCGGGAGGTAAGTATGTTCTTTTATTACCCATTTCATGTAATTCTGTTAATTCTGACCTTATTCCCATTTCACGTAGGTCCAGTCTAGATTTTATCCCATCTTTAGTCTTACCTGGTATATTTAACAGAGTACCAATGATTCTATCACATACATTTTTCTCAACGTGCATTACATCGATACAATGCCTGACTGTCAAAGAACTCCAATAAGGAAGATCCCAAAATATTGACTTCTTCTTGAATGAAGAATTGTCACTCCGTGTAGCCATACTACATTGCGATTTCTTACCAAATTCATTGACAATGTCTTTTACTCTTTCATAAACAACATCCCCTGGTATAGGTTTAGGTGCACTCCGTTCATCATTCCATCCATTGAATGTTTTGCGCTTCCTACGATACAGATGGAATTTTGAAAGAAACCTTCGATGACCAAGATATACAGTCTTGCCGCCATGTTTTAGTCTTATTGAATCAGAGTTTTCTTCACATATAGGACACGCTTTAGCTCCTTTGACACTATATCCAGACAAATTCCCATATGTTGGAAAGTCATTAATAGTGCAAAACAACATAGCGTGCAAACGAAATGTCTCTCTTGCTGAAGCATCATATGTCATCACACCTTCAGCCCAAAGTTTCTTTAAGTCATCAATCAAAGGTTCAAGATAAACATCGATATCATTTCCGAGTTGTTTAGGGCCCGATATCAACAACGACAACATAACGTACTTATTTTTCATACACATCCAGGGAGGAAGATTATATATAACAAGCATGACTAGCCAAGTGCTATGTTGGCTGCTCAATGTCCCGTACGGATTCATCCCATCTGTACAAAGCCCAAGTCTTAGATTCCTATCTTCTTCACCAAATTTGGGGTACAATAGATCAATGTTCTTCCAATGTGGGGAATCAGACGCATGTCGTAGGATCCCATCATTATTTTTCTTAACATCTGCATGCCACCTCAAATTCTTTGCATCTTTCGGATTTGCAAACAAGCGTTGAAACCGTGATATTATAGGTAGATACCACAACACCTTGGCAGGAGAACCAGTTTTGGACTCCCCCGAAGTCGTCAATTTATACCGTGACGCACCACATTTTGGACAATCTTTCAAATCTACATAGTCCTTTTGAAATAATACACAATCATTCGGGCATGCGTGTATCTTCTTGGCCTCCACTCCCATTGGGCACAAAATTTTCTTTACCTGGTATGTTGAGATTGGCAGCTCGTTTCCTTCCGGAAGCATTTCTTTCAACAAAGTCAACAATGAAGTGAAGCTTTTGTCACTCCATCTATTGTTAGCTTTCAACTTATACAATCTCAACACAGCGCTAAGCTTCGTAAACTTAACACAACCTGTGTATAACGGTATCTCAGCATCATGCACAATGTTTCTAAAGATAGGAGGTGGATCGGTGTGCTCTACCCTACAACTATCCAACATCGCATCAACGATGTCTGCTGGAACTGGTTCGTTCACATTTACGTCATCAGAGGCAATTTCTTCTTCCACCCAAGCACTTCTATCGACATCTACTGGTTTCGATTTTGAAATCTCTCCATGCCAGTGCCATTCTCTATATCCTTGTACAATCCCGTTGCACATGACATGACTTTTGATTTCCTCACCAGTGTTGACTTTCAAGTTGTTACTGCAATGCCTACATGGACAGTAGAACCTATCTGTAGATTTTTTCCTATGTTCCTCGGCAAATCTAATAAACTAATCAAGACTATATATAAACTCTGGGGTGCAACGATTATGAATGGACATCCATGATCTATCCATTCTATGATCAAAGAGAAAACAAGTATATATTAGGAAACAAGTATATATTAGGAAAAGATTAGGGTATACACTTACATCCTAAGTGACATTAGGTGTTCAAGAACAGTCCCAAACCGGGGACTATCCAAGATTTACTCCTAATGAGTCAATCTTGGACGGGTTTCTAGGCCAACAAACACAATAATAGATATCTACAATGAAGCCGGACTCCATACAAACAGTATATAATTTAGTGATTGTTCATTCTAATTTATACCAATGTACAAGTAATATAAAGAACAATGATTGTTCACTTTCTAGGCCAAAAAACACATGTGATTTCATTCTTATATATAATAAATGTGTACCACCTATCCCATCCTTGAACACCTAATCTCACTAGTAAGTGTATAATGTGTATTACTTAGAGAACAGCGGGGAAATGCTGCCAAAATTTTCTTGAAAACCCAATACAAACTATACACTTACATCCTAAGTGAGATTAGGTGTTCAAGAACAGTCCCAAATCGGGGACTATACAAGATTTACTCCTAATGAGTCAATCTTGGATGGGTTTCTAGGCCAACAAACACAATAATATATATCTACAATGAAGCCGGACTCCATACAAACAGTATATAATTTAGTGATTGTTCATTCTAATTTATACCAATGTACAAGTAATATAAAGAACAATGATTGTTCACTTTATAGGCCAACAAACACATGTGATGTCATTATTATATATAATAAATGTGTACCACCTATCCCATCCTTGAACACATAATCTCACTAGTAAGTGTATAATGTGTATTGGGTTTTCGAGAAAATTTCGGCAGCATTTCCCCGCTGTTCTCTAAGTACATATGTACTTAGAGAAAAAACAGGGAAATGCTGCCGAAATTTTCTCGAAAACCCAATACACATTATACACTTACATCCTAAGTGAGATTAGGTGTTCAAGAACAGTCCCAAACCGGGGACTATCCAAGATTTACTCCTAATGAGTCAATCTTGGACGGGTTTCTAAGCCAACAAACACAATAATAGATATCTACAATGAAGCCGGACTCCATACAAACAGTATATAATTTAGTGATTGTTCATTCTAATTTATACCAATGTACAAGTAATATAAAGAACAATGATTGTTCACTTTTTAGGCCAACAAACACATGTGATGTCATTCTTATATATAATAAATGTGTACCACCTATCCCATCCTTGAACACCTAATCTCACTAGTAAGTGTATAATGTGTATTGGGTTTTCGAGAAAATTTCGGCAGCATTTCCCCGCTGTTCTCTAAGTACATATGTACTTAGAGAACAAACGGGGAAATGCTACCAAAATTTTCTCGAAAACCCAATACACATTATACACTTACATCCTAAGTGAGATTAGGTGTTCAAGAACAGTCCCAAATCGGGGACTATCCAAGATTTACTCCTAATGAGTAAATCTTGGACGGGTTTTCTAGGCCAACAAACACAATAATAGATATGTACATGTTAGGGTTTCATCACAATTAATGTTAGGGTTTCATCAATGTTAGGGTTTAATCAAATCAAATTAGGATGCTAGAATGGACAAGTTTAAATCTTATTTCAACATGCATCAAAATTTACTGAATTAGGTCAAGCATTAGGATTAGAAGCACAAATATATGCAAACAAAAAGATTTGTTCATATCCTAGAATTTACATAAAGCATTACATATAGATTTGTTCATATCCTTACCAACAACAAACACGGCCGTGGGTGTTGGCCTACCACGGCCGTGCTACCCAGCACGACTGTGGTAGGCCAACACCCACGGCCGTGTTTACCGTTGGTAAAGAGCTAGGGAGAAGGAAGAATAGAGGCTACGGCTACTACCTGGAGGCTACGGCGGGCAGCAAGCAGGAAGGCAACACGGCAGGGAGGATAGCGGTGAGCACGGAGCAGGCAGCGGCGACGCCAACAAGGACAGCGACGACGGCAAGGAAGGACGGCGGGCGCCGGCAAAGAAGAATACGGTGGCCGGCGGCAAAGAGGACGGCGGAGGCGACACAGAGCAGCAAGCAGCGGCTGTGGGTGTCGGTGGCGAGACAGTAGCAGGTGGGCGTCAACGGCGAGCATCACCGGGTAGGCGCGTGGCGACGCAACAAGCGCAGAGGGGCGGGGTGACGTAGCAAGAGCAGAGGGGCAGAACTATTGCTTCACGATGAAACAGAAGAAAGGGTACCCGAATAGTGGGCATCGTTCGAGGGTTTATTAAGTGGGTATTAGGCGTTGGTTCTAACATCAAACCGCCACCTAACGTCTTCGACGTCGGTTCTACTTAAACAACCGACGCCCAAATAGTCAAATTTGCCCTAAATAATTTGGCGGCAACCATTATCGGCGTCGGTTATCAAAGGATAACCGACACCTAAGATTGAACTTTTCGCGCAAATTTTCATCTCATATTGGTGTCGGTGTTTTGGTAAAACGCTGACATTGTATGTGCCAAATTTGTTTTCGCTCGAAAATTGGATTTCGCTGGCGATTTTAGGCGTCGGTTGTTTGTTATCCAGCCGACGCTGAATACAAAGCTGTACCCGTGTCTTGACTACATACGTCGGATGACCTACAACACCGACACTGAATGTCATAGGCGTCGGTTTATCTAAATAACCGACGCCTAGAAAAGTGTCATTGAATGTTGTTTCTGTACTAGTGATATATCGACGATAGTGGAGGCGGCGGAAGTGGCACAGACGACAGTAGTGGTGACGGTGGGAGTGGCACGAGTAGGAGTAGGAGCAGATGGGAGTAGGATAAGGACCGGTGGAATAGGACTGGCAGGAGTAGGAGCAGGATCAGGATTGGCGTGCACGGGAGCAGGAGTAGGAGTAGGCGGCAATGCAGCGGTGGCAGTAGGCGGCAGCAGTGCAGTAGTAGGCGGTGGCGGTGCGGCAGCAGGCGGCGACAACAGGAGCGGCAGTAGCAGTTGTGACGGCGGCGGTGAGCACAGCGAGATGCGGCAGAAATTGCAAATCGCCAGACCTAAGCTCTCGACAATGATCGAAATAGGGAAAGGAGAAGAGTCTGCTTCGTGTGGCTGCTATTAAGTTAACAATAGGCGTCGGTTATTAAAACAACTGACACTTCTTACTATAGGCGTCGGTTGCCATAGAAAACTGACACCAAATGGGGTGAAAATTTTCACGGGGACAGGATGCGAAAACACATCGACGTCGGTTATTTTCAAGAAAAATGACGATAACAATGGGCCCAATTTCTATCGCACGAAAAAACATTAGACGTCAGTTGATTATCTAAAAACTGACGTCGTATGTTAAATTTTGGAGGTCATTTTTTTCGCTAAAAGATTTGGATTTGGCGGTCGATTTTAGGCGTCAGTTGCTTATTTAGGAACCAATGCTAAATAAAAAGTGATACCCGTGTCTGGTTGCTCTTCACAGATAGATGCCAGTTTGTGTATTAAACCGACGGTGTATGTTTTAGGCATCAATTTCTTGTACACAACCGATGGCTGTAAATGTGACGTTATAAGCCATTTCTATAGTAGTGAGTGCCCCCTTTTCTCCTTATAGATCGACCCTATTCTTGTCCCTTGCCTATACTATAACACGACCCCACACACTTATGAGTATAGTGTGTTATTCTATTTAGGGGTGTTAGTGTAGGTCCTTATAAATTCAAAAGATCCCAAGTGTGTTGAAAACCTCTTAGGATTGCATCTAGTCACCATTCGGCTAATTAGTGTGTGACATTAGGAAAAATGCACCAGCTCCCATCATCACATCATAAGAAACACAACTATCATCTAGGGCATGCCATTGTTATGGTCCACACTGACATCCCAAGCAATATCATAGCCTACATAGATGAGGATGACCTACAGATTAGGTTTGAAATGCTTCATGTCACCTCCACCAGCTATGTGCCACCACGAAGATGCATGTCATCTTGCATATGTCCATGTGCAATTTTTTGAGTGATCATAGGAAATGCATATCCATACAGACCAATCCTTGATATCAAATAATAGGGGCATAAAAATTCATGCAGATCCCTCTAAGATGAAAAGGATTTTGTGAAAATTTTACAGTCATCCTTGGTTTACCAAATGGAAACCATATGGAGAATGGTCACACTATATCCTACTACAAGTGATTTCACCAAAAAATGACTACCTCAACTACAAGCCTCCATCTTGGAACCTAAGTAGGTAATTTTGAAAAATATGCCTTGACAAACAGCCTTGTCTAAAGCTGTTGTAAAAATGAGACCTAGGATCTAACTAGAAGGTACCCATCCCTACTTTCCTTGTACAATCACCACAACAAAAGACATATTCAAAATATCCAAAGTCATCATCCATGTGACAATATCATACCTTGTCAAGTGGTCTATGAATACAACCAAGGAGATTACCACGATCATTCTTCTAACTTTAAGGGGATCAACCTCATAATTGAAGTTCCTAAGGGCATACAAACCACCTAGAATAATTAGTAGTATAAATACATGATCATCCCTCCATACAAGGAAGCAATTGGATTTACAATAAATCACATGGTCGACCAGTCATACTCAAAATATTTACACAAAAGAAGTATGTAGAAAGAGTATGGAAGTCTTTTGATGATCAAGATGATGAAGTCATCGATCATCACATATAGGATGTTATAGATACAACACCTAAATAAAAGAAGGAATCATTTAGTTTGTCCAATTTCACTGCACCAATAACCATCCCCAACTCACCATGCCTGACGGACTCCATGAAGTTGAGTGATGAAGACATGGAAGAAGACTACAATGTCTTGTATGATGAATAATATGATATATATGGCATGTTTGAAAGATGGGGAATCAATTCCATCCTTGAATTAGGATATACAAAAGAACATCAACCACTCAAGTGTCCCATGGAAAGCACATAAGAAGTTTAGGATTGGCATGTGGAGGAGTACAACATCTTGCAGGTAAAGTTATATGCCCTTCCAAAAAAAATCTCATTGGAGGAACAACACTCTAATGTTGTGGATATCATAGACTTTCTTATTAGCGATAGTCCATTATGTCCACACCTTCCACCAAAAAATTCAAAATATAAAAAATTAATAAAATCCAAAGAGAGTAGAAGATATTGTCTATCCAAGAGTTTGGTACTTATTTCATAGTATAGCACAAATTTTCAATAATGAAGATGCAAATTTGAAGACATCCCTATACCAAACTACTTGATGAAATATCTCCAACGCTTCATATTGAAGACAAGAAAGGATAGCCAACCTTAGCTTGATACCCAAGATACACATAGTGAACATTTAAAAGTGTGTCTACCTCAGATTGTCAATGACCAGTTGATATAGATCCTATGAAATTATGTTGATGTGTTTGCATATAGATACTAATTTTATGCCTAGGTTGGATGTAATATCATGGTTCATTGAGTCCATATCATCCATGGTGTCCATCTAGACAAGTACAAAGTTAGACAACTATGACCAGAATGGAGCTTCAAGATTAAAGAGGGAATTAAAGCAATATAGTGTTGGTTTCTTGGATCTGGTCAACTATCCCATGCAGATCTCCAACATAGTATCTTTTCCAAACAAAGATGGAAATGTATGAATGTGCATGGAATATCAAAATATCTACATGGCATATCCTAAAGATGAGGTTCCACTACCTTACATTGATGTACACATCAAAAACATTGTTGGTAATCCAATCCTTAGCTTTAAAGATGAGTTCACTATCTAAAATAAAATAAAGGCGGATAAAAAGGACAAGACAAAGACCGCCTTCATCATAGAATGGGTAGTGTTATATAATAATGTCATGCCTTATGTCCTCAAGAATGGTTGAGCCACTTATTAGAGACCAATGGACTCTCTATTTCGTGACATGATGCATAAAGAGATGGAGGTATTTAAGGATGACATAATAGTTGAATCCAAGAGTCCAGGAGATCAAATTGCCAATCCAAAGAAGCTCTTTCAAAGACTCCATTGATTATCATTGTGCCTAATTACAACAAAGTGCACCTTATGGGTTACATCTAGCAATCTACTATGGTACATCATTGGCCAAATTGGGATAAAAGTCAACCCAAGAAAATATCAAGCCATCTAGGAAATGCCTTTTACAAAAATACAAAAGAAATACAAGGCATACTCAGTTGTCTTTACTTTATTTTTTGTTTCATCTCCAAGATCACACCTATATGTGAATCCATGTTCAAGTTGATAAAGAAGATCTCTCACTCAATATGGAAGGAATGATGTGTAGGAGCATTTTGGAAGCTCAAAGAATCCTCACCAGGCCACTAGTTTTGAAATAGGTCATACCATGATACCATGTCACACTTTGACTATCAATCTATGAGACATCAATTTGCGGGGTAGGGCCAATCAATAACTGATGGTGAGAATGTCGTCTATTATCTCCCCAAGAAGTTTAATTATATCGATGCATAATACACTATAATTGAAAAGTATTCTTGGCCCTTGTATAAGAGATAAGGAAGTTGTGTCACTACCTAATGGCATATTGTCTTCAATTCATCACAAAGCATGATGCACTCTACTACTTGTGTGAATTTGTGACTCTCATTGGATTATGCACAAAGTGGAAAGTAATCTTGTCTAAATTTGACATCACCTACCTATAAAAGAAGGTATTCAAAACACAAGCTCTCACTGATCGACTAGTTGATTTACCACTTCATGAAGAACCAACACATGAGTAATATTTCTCAGATGAAGACATCAGAATCATCAAATCTTCTATCATTGTTATCCCTCCAAATCTAGACTTGTGGACAATATTCTTTGATGAAGTTGTTAATTACAAGGGAGTTGGGATAGTAGTAGTCTTCCAAATATCGCATGGAAAATAGCTCCCCATAGCAAGATGATACGAGTTCAGCTCCACCAACAACATGGTCGGTGCAAAGCATGCATTCTAGGATGGCAGTTCACCAAGAAGTAAGGGGCACATCACCTCCAAGTCTATGGTGACCCCCTCTTAATCTCTAAAGTACTGAATAATCAAAAGACTCTCCATCAAAATATGATCCCTTACTAGATATATTTTTGTTCCCTTGACTAAGCATTCAATCAAGTCTCATTCAAATTAATGAAATACGAACATAATTCATTTCACAATGCTTTGGCTATTGACTCTTCTTGGATCAACATCCAAAGTGATCAAATCTTCTCCTTTAAAGTGTGAGTGGTCAATTAACCTACTTACAGCTTGGTCATAGACAATGCATCTACTAGTGAAAAAAAGGCTTAGTTTCATGTCATAAAAGTGTATCTAGATAATTGAGTCATCCCTCAAATCCTCTTTCAAAGAGATAAGGAGCTTAAATGGTGTGAAATGAAATATATCCTAGGTACAGGACATCTATATAGAAAATCTTACAATCAAACTCTACTCAGATGTGTTGAGAAGACACATAAGCTAAAATCTTAATGAAGGGGGTCCATGGAGGATTGTGTGGCACACATGTGAGTTGGTAATGCTTGCATAGAAGATAAAATTGTCTACAAATTTTCATTCTTCCATATTTAAGGTAACGACATTCATGCACCTATCAACTGACTATACATCATGGCCATTCCTTGGCCTTTCTATGCTTCAAGAATCAGTATGATCGAGAATGATAAATCATAAATCATTAAATGGGAGTTTGGTTAATTTTGTCACATTTGACTACTTCACCAAATGGGTAGAATCTGTATCTATCACCAATGCTTCCACTTAACAAGTAATCAAGTTCCTTATATATGACATTAGAAGTTGGCATCCAATGTCGCATGAGATATTCTCTGACAATGGTAAAAAACATTATCACCAATATTGTCAAAGAGTATCTAAGATCTATGGAGATCAAGCATCACTGAACATCTTCATTCTGACCCCAAATGAATTGATCTATGGAGGTCATTAACAAAATCTTGATAAAGATCCTCAAGAAGACAATTATCTCCATTGCTAGCAGGCATGAACATCTTACAATGGATATGTGGATGTATCAAACAACTATTAGAATCTCTATTGAAGACACAAACTACTTACTTGTGAATGGGAATGGAAGAAGTCTTGTCAGTGGAATTTATATTTTGTCCCTCTATCCACCTCTTACCCTAGGATTTCTTGTAATCTTGTTATCATGTCTGAGTGGTTTTCTTTTGGGGCATGGGGAATAACCTCATAGCCTATTTTCTACATTAGTTATTTTTGGTCGGCTAAAAATCATGTTGTTCTATTAAAACAAAAAACTTTGGGCTTATGTACAAAGAACAAACCCCTAAAAAACAAAACTATATATGATAGCATAACCACGTAGGGAAGCCATCATACCAACTAACCCCAGTAGCAAGGACCAAAAAAAACCAAAGAGTCCTCCAAGGGACAGAGACAAAATGACCACCCTCAAGATTTAAATACAGTAGAAAAAACCAATAACAATAAGACCACCTAGAAAGTGTGCCTTCTTAGATGCTAATCTAAAGCTAATCAGATCATCATCTCAGCAGTTATCCTGAAGAAGAATGCCAGGACTTCACAGGTCCAAACTCAAGAAAATATTAACAGAAGAACTGGTTTCTACCAATAAAGATGAAGCCAGTCACAAGAGAGCTGAAGGCCCTGGTATTGGCTGACAGTTAGGTGCACAAACTAGGAAATCAACATCTACCCTTTTGGAAGATACTAGCTAGCTGCTCCACCTCCAACTAGCTGACAGTAAATACACCCAGACATTGTAGCAAAGGGGAACATCAACGAGCACCATGCTCAAGGACTGAATGTGAACCTGTCCTCTTGAAACTATGCTACCAACCAGCAACATATCAGAACTGAAAATCTCAAGCCTAGCAGGAAGAGAACTTCTTCCTTCGATCAGCTACATCTGGTCTAGCTACACGCAATATCAGGAGGGATACCATGAAGGAAAATTCCCTTTGAATCCAACCCCACGAAGGCCACCTGTTTGCACAGTGGCCCCTCCTCGAACACCTAGAGTGCATCCAAACTCTTGGCTCCAGAGGAGCACACATAACGTGGGAGAGATTGGGATCTGCCCCCCATTGCCACCGATGGATAATGAGGATTCCAAGGAGGAATCCATCATCACAGACAGTGGTAAAGGACCACCCACAAGTAGCAAGAAAAGATCTAGGTCGCCCTGCGAGCCACACCGGACTTGAGGATGCCACCAGAGCGCCTAGCAGGGCTCTGCCGCCAACTTCACTGTCGGGATGCTACTGGGTTGATCACTTTGTTTGCCTTTGTACTGGATAGCTCCAGAAGTCGGCTCGGGGAAGGAGGATCACAGGTATCTGACGAGGAGATCAAAGAACCCCTCATCTTCACCTGGACAGAGCAGCACCACAGAGAAGTAGACCTAGAGCACGACTCCTCTCCACCCGTCACTCTTGAATGAGGTGGAGTCGACTAGGTTGAAAAATGCCACTTCACACCCTGGATCCACCTCCGACATAGCGCATACCATCACCTCCGCAACCCAGCCGTGAGGCACCCAAAGACATCAACTAGGAGTGCCGCTATATTTCCATCTCCAGGATCACTTCTGTTCAGGCTAGGACCAAAACTGATGGAGCCAGGGGGAGGGACGCAGTGAGGCACCGCTCCCTCCCCCCAGCGATGGCCTCCAGAGGGGTTCTAGAGAGAAGTGGGAGCAACCCTTTTTCTACATTAGTTTTAATATCTCCTTATTCTTAATGAAATGATATTTCCCAATATGTTTCTTCTTAGATAAGAAGAATGGATATGTTTTTGTGAGGGTACCAGGATCTCAGACCCCAACTAGGATGAATTGAAAAAATTCTTGACAAGATTTTATGATCTTCTATCTTCTGATTTATACTCATTTTCTAGTTAAATAGCATTATATTATCGTGGGGATACCAAGATATCAAATTTCAATAAACAATGAATGCATAACCTTTGATGTGATCAACTGATTTAGGTTGTGATCCTTTTTATCTAGTTTCCTTGTCTGTTATAACCTGTGGTGATGTGATCACCAGATCCATGGGTTCAAACATCAGAATGGGATTTACATGTTCTTTACATGATTACCTAAAAGTACCTTATTGGATAGTTGGATGGTGATCCTCAAACATCGTGACCTCGAGTTTGAGATAAGTCTGGCTTTTGTGCGATTTGTGATCCTAAGGGACTCAAATCCACATAACCCCAATTTGGTCATTAAGAAATGGTGTTGGATCAGTTTATGTTTGAACATAGTTTTTGTTGGTGATCCTACAGACCCCCAGTACTTTCTATCATTGATTAGTTAAATTTATATCTATAGTTTTACTTTTTTTCTTAGTTTTTAACCAAACTCTCAAAATTGGATTTTTACTTCCTTGTTGTTATGATTGGATTTGGTCTCAATCACTCTTTTGTTGTCTCAGAGGATCGATACCTTACAATACTAGAAGTTGACTTGTTGTTTACAACAAGTTAACAACCTATTTAGAAGGTTAAACTCAAGGACTTTTCCTAGTGATTTGTTATATGCAACCACACACATCAGACAACAAGTTGAATCTACACCAAAAATGACTGAAGATGGATCCATGGTAACCTCCTTGCCATGTGGGCCAATTCACAGACCCAATCCTCCATGGGGAGGTCACTCATACTCACACTAGGGTCATGGAAGCCATGACTCCCTAGATATGTTGTCGCTACTCATACCCTGGAGGAATACACAAGAATATGAAACCTCCAAGTTTACTCATCAACATCATCCTTTTAGAATGACAATGTTCACAAAAAGTTTCTAGAAAAGTGATAGAATACTCTAGTGGTGAAGTCGCAATGAGGAATATCCCAGGAAAATCATGAAAACCTTGAGTATCTACTAGAGGGGAAGGAGGAGACTCTAGAAGAAGATCTTCCTCAGAGGGAGGTGAATTTTGCAGCTCATGACCAATGTCCTTTTGTTTCTCAGAGGAGACATAGTCAATTATATGTAAAGAACATATGTCAAACAACTAAGTAAACAATAGGAAATGAAGTTAAACTCTTACTATTTGAGCATGTGCCAAATGATCATATGCTTCCACTAAGTAAAATAGTACTTGACCAAACTAGTAATACCACCTAAGATATGCAATGTAATCCACCTGGATTCTAATCAGCTCCTGTGTAGATTGATTGATCCCATTACCATGACAAATCATTCTTGGTAGATGATCAAATTGAATGTGACACCACCAACGTAGTGACGAGAAGCACACTCACACATATAGAGAACACTTCCTATAAGTGACTTGAACTGGATCCCCCATGCATCCAAGTCTGTGGAGTTGAAATAAGTAGTAAACGAGTACTCACCTCACCAAGATGAAACTTGAAGAAGATATTTAATTTGAGCTGGGAAGTGCAGAATGAAGGAGTTAGTTCAAGAACCTGCATACTTATCATAAAGTATAAAATAAAAGTTCTATGCCTACCTCTGTAAATGTAATGATCATCTCTTCACTTCTTCTAAGGGACCCTACTGCTATGTCCAGGCCAATGGTAATAGGTGGACAGGGAAGCATGTGGATAGCCTAAGAACCACTTAGAGTGAAGGGTCGATTGACCTAAAAGTTCTCATATCCCCAAAGTGTAAGGCAAATATCAGTATAATCAGTCACAATAACATATCAATCTAAGGGAACACAAATATGACAATAAATACCTCTATCGGGACCAAAAAACTTCTATAATTTATAATCTCCCTAATAGTTCCCTTCAAGGAGAAGTCACAAAAAAGGAATGTTCTCAAGAACATCAACAAGTGGTTGTATACTACTACCATATTTCCTCAAGTGGATCAATCAGATTGATGAACCAACCACTTTTTGCCATGTTCTCTGCACGGTTACCAATAAGGCAATCAGTGACAAGTATACATAAGAATATCTTGACTCACAAAGGTAATAAACTGAGGATATCTCACTCCCCTCTAATCCTCCTTTGAAAGAAGGTCTTACACAACCAGGTATACTTCATGTCATATTGTGAATCCATGTCAATCTCAACTCATTCATCCCCAAAGATGCTTGTCTGGTAAAATAGGCTTATGGACTCTTCCAAAACACAAACCTACTTTTTGTAGACTCCCTGGGACTGATGGCCAATTATCCCAAAGCAAAGTTGAAAGTGATAGTCTCCTGGAAAAAGTGCTCAATCAAAGGCATAAAGTTTCCTATCTACAATCCATACACTAACAAATGGTCTTGAATCTAGTATTTTCCAACAACACCAACTCCTTGACAACTAGCTCATAATACAAAAGCATCATCTCATTCCAATGAACCCTCAGATAAACATTGGCAACCTTCAATCTGTAAAGTTGAAGAGAAAAGGCAAATTCAAGTGCCATCCACACTAACAAAAGAACAACCAAAGCATGATCCAATTTCAATAGTTAAAAGGAAATAATATAGAGAAAAGGTTAAAAGTTATACCTCATAACATGCTTGACATGCTTAGGTGTGTCACAAACTCCTCAGTAGTGAAAAGCCTCCTTGAATTCTATCTTCTCATGCATGAGAAATACCTAGAAAAAATAAAGCTAAAAAATTCTAAACATAAGAATTCAACAAATAAAACAACAAAGTGCAATGGGGTATGCTTCAACCCCAACATCATCTTCAATATCTTGCTCTTGCATGATAGGTTCTTCCTAAGGGATGTTTGTATCATTCCGTTGACTCCAACCATGAGATATCATATGCAAGTACATATTCAAAGCTACAACAACATCAACTATGCACTACAAGTTGAATCAACGCAATTGGGTGCCAAATGCTCATAAAAATAGGAAGTTAGAAAACATATGAACCACAAGTTATAACGTGAGCTCATTCATATTCAACCTCCACATGTTTAGGTATGTCAAAAAACATAACATCAAAATTTCATAAAATCACCAAAATGGCAAATCCAACACTAAAAAGTTGAGGATTATACCTTGTCAATGCTGAATAAAGACGACAATCACCAAAACAATGTTGCAAAAATGGATAACTACACTACTCTATCACCTCCAAAGCTTCTCATTGATGTGCATACATGTTCCATCTATAGATCAATGAGTTATACAACTCTAATCTTTCATAGAACGCATGCTCTACCGCCTACTTTCTCTCATCTTCCACCCAAGCTGCTCCTAGATCAAGTAGGAGCTCATGTTCGTCATTGCTGATCAAGATTGGAAAGTGAGGGTGGTTCTCAAACTCCTCTCATTTCCTCCTCTTAAATAATTTTCTACAAAAATTGCAAATAGGTTGCATATTTAGCATATTTTTAGAAATCTTTTAAAAATCATGAAAAAGCACAGAAAAATTTGAAAAAAAGTGACACTGTAGAATATGTAAAAATCTGAAGATCTATAATATTTTTTATAAAATATGAAATTTTCACTATCATAAGGAAGATAAAAGCGTGTCTTCCATTTAGACTCAATCATTTCTTGGATCTGAAAATCGACAAAGATCCACACTCTCCCCAATTCAAAAAAATATATAAAATTGAGTCTATCTCATCTGATATAAAAAATCATTTAGTCATATCCTGTCCCTCAAAAGGATCCTGGATCATGAACTTAATTTGTTCTAGAGGGTCCTAGATCAAGACCTTAAATAGAACCATGTGAGCTACACTCCAAGACCTATCATGAGTAGGCAAGCCACATTTCTCAAACACCTAGATCCGGTGGGTATCTCTAGTTTGTCTTTGGATCAAGGCCTTTAACTATATCGCTTCATGAAATTTCTTTCTTTTAAGCCCTATCCTATGTAGGCATCATGTCTATTATTTATTTAAGTCCTACCTATAGTGGGCATCCTGCACTAAAATTTCCATGTCTTATCTTTAAAATATGCACTTTGCATTTTGTAAAGACCTATCTTTAAAATATTTTTTCTAAAATATGAAAAGTTCACTATTATAAGGAAGACAAAAGCTTTTCTTCCATTAAGACTCAATCATTTCTTGGATACTAAAATCAACCAAGATCCACACTCACCCCAATTCAAAAAAAATACAAAACTGAGTCGGTTTGATCTGATATACAAAACTATTTAGTCATATCCTCTCCTTCAAAAGGATCTTGGATCATGAACTTAACTTTTGCCAAAGGGTCCTAGATCAAAACCTTACATTGGACCATGTGAGCTACACTCAAAGACCTATCATGAGTAGGAAAGCCACATTTATGAAATACATAGATCTAGTGGGTATCTCTAGTTTGGTTATGGATCATGGCATTTAACTATACTGCTTCATGAAAATGTCTTTCTTTTAAGCCCTATCCTATGTAGGCATCATTTCTATTATTTATTTAAGTCCTACCTCTAGTGGGCATCCTACACTTAAATTTCCGTGTCTTATCTTTAAAAATATGCACTTTGCATTTGGTAAGCCCTATCTTGCATAGGCAACTCCACACATCTTCCCATCATAAGGGTTGTGATCCTAATCTAAAAATTGGTCCTATCCATCCGGTCTAGAAATTTACCTAACTCAGTCAAATACTAATCACTAAGAGTGATGATACTTTTTCAAGATTTTTCCAAAAAATAAACACTTTCTATGATCTTTCACGATTATATATTTTGATATAAATACTTTCTAATGAATCTCAATCATATTTAATTCCTTTTCACATCAACATTTTCTCACTAAGACATGAATCGGTGAGGAAGTGTAAATAGATTTCTTTGCAACTAGAAATGATGTGAGACACTTTTGTGTCCTAAACTCTTTGAATTTCCCATCAACACTCCATAGAAATAGATTATTAACCACAAGCAGTCACATGCCTTTGATATAGGATAGCCTCATTCATGTGTGGTCATTTTTGGAAATTTTATTCCTTTTATGAATGGTTGTCCCACTGGTCTATGCTTAGAAGGAAAGGAAAACACATACACATTTTACCCTAATCCTTTTCAACAAATAGCTTTTGTGTTCACATTTTCCCCTCATTAGAATCATACATGGATTATAGAGTTCCATAGGAGATATATTTGAGGATCACAAAGAAACATTGAACACCTTGAACAACTCATCATCACTCTGAGGGATGTATGAACACTCATCTATAATCATTAGCCTTATCTTAGGCTATTTAAGCCTGAATGGTCACCTAGCTCCCAATCTTATCCTCTAATGAACGATTCCTTAACAAGGAAATGGTATGGCTTACAAATTTTTTAACCCTCCATGAAGTTCACCGTGACATCCTTGATGATTCTTGCCTATTTGGACTTTATGAGAAAAATGAGGGTCATACTTGGCTCAAGCTTGTGGTTCACACTCTTATCTTGAACCTTTTCTTGAGAAGGTCAAACTATTGACACCCAATTTTTAGTCATTCATTTAGTGATCAATTTTAGTTCATCTCTCTATAAAATTATATGAAGTTCATTACTTTTATCCATATTTTATCCATCTTATTTAATCCATCCATTTTCTACAATTTGGGTCCTATTTAATCCACCGATTTTCCACAATTTGGGTTTTTTCATACAAAGGGTATTTTTCTTTGGACATAAACACAATTTTCCCTTTAATTCAACTTTTTATTAACCTTTTTCTATAAATTTTCCAGTTGTATGAGAATGAACAAAATATCCATTTTGAAAATCTATAGATATTCAATTTCCATTATATTCACAAAAATCAACATCTTTTAGATAATAAGGTAGAATAATCCTCTAAAGTTACCCCTTTATCTTCTTTCATTTTTATATTGAGGTTTTTTCATATATGACTCGATCCTACAATTTGAATTGAATTTTTTCAAAATCCCTATGACATTCCAAAAAGGACCAAAAATATTGATATACGTATAGGCTTTATCTCCAACTTACGCTAAAAGGTTGCCAAATTTATGTATTCTTCCATGAGAAAATCAGACCCAGCTTTTCATTCAACCTAGACATACTTGAATATTTGACTATCATTTACCTCTTTAAAGGACCACCCAAATCAGTTTGATCCCTTAAAAATAGATTTTCATGATTTCTTTGAAAGGTTGCTAAAATTTTGATCTTAAACTTTTCTTCCAACTCATAGATAAATTTCAAACTCATGTTCTGAACATTTCACCTTGTACCAAGCTTGAAGAAACTTCCAATATCACTAATATGGCACCTAGTTGCACATGGCCCATGCATGTTCTACAACCATGGGCCTCCACGATGACCTAAAACTTGATCATTACATCCCTATCATGCTCATATCTATATGGTCGTGGACTATGGCCCAAAACTAGACCACCACCCATTTAACTTTTCATTATCCACATGTATAGGTGTAGAATGGGTTCCATACCTTTGTTTTACCACATCTCTCTAAGAGGGGAGGCATTCCAAGCAATATTTATCATATCTGGTAAGATATATAGCATTGAGGATGTGTTCAAGGTTCCTAAATAAACCTAGAGTCTCTTCAAATGACAACACCACAGGGTGTAGGTTATTAATCAACTACAATCAATAGCATTAATTAGGCTTCCTTAGCCCAGATTAATTACTTAACCCCCAGTATCGTCCTTTTTTTGAGTAATATAGTCTCAGTATGTCCCTTAAGAGGAGTCAAATCCCATCCACCACACATAATAGTTGGTCACTTAGCCACAATTACTGGCCCTGAGTTGGTTGATGGTTATCATTATCTTTACCAGCAATTATCATCAAACTCTTGGATGTAATCAGTCATAGAATCAATAGTAAATCTCAATTTAGAATAGGAAAACCCTTCTATATATTCAAGATAAAGACATCACTCCTTATCCATGATCCAATCCGAAATCTCTTTTGTAGGTATTTCCCATTTATGAGAATCATATAAGACCATATAATATCATTTTTGGCTCTCCTAAATAAAGGGAGAAGTCCTTTTACTCTTCAAGTTATATCCTACACTAAGCCATGCATTTGAACCCTACGAACCTGAATTTTAGGACATCATGGGAGCTAAAAGGAGTTGGTATTTGGCTCGATCTTACAAATGATTGATCAAGTGGTTGAGCCAAGAAAATTCAAACAACAATCCAAAGGAAGTGCTAAAGGAGAAGTTAACAACAACAAGTAGGAAAACCCATTGGGGGGAGAATCTTGAAGAGCTTGGCTAGGCACCAAAAGATTCCACCACCCTGAAGGTTTCACAACATGGTACCCTAGAGCATCCAGTCAACATCTCCTATGTGCATCCATACAATGTCAATCACCTAGAGGGCATGTAAAACCCAAAATTCGCACTTCAGGGATCTTAGTATGTCAGCCCAATAACATTTTCTTTTCTATGCAACATGTTGAACCCTTATCTACACCAATTGAGTCCATTCCATCCTGAGCCTTAACAGTGTCCACCTCATATAAATACTAATTTGGGACCAGTATCACCTAAGCTGAAAAAATCCATTCCAATACCAGATAGGAAGGTCAAGGAAGAGAACACGGTTGAGTAGGTCGAAGTCCAAGGAGAGAACCCCAAATCTATAGAGAAAGGTGGAACTTCTACAAGCAGTCCTCATGCATAACATGGGAATTCTAGGGTAGTGTTTGCTACCCTTCTCTCATTTCACCTAGTGTTTCCCTTATGGTAGTCTGTGTATGGAAAGACCATATGGTCTCCCTCCACATGTGTACATGTGATAATAAAAACTCTAGTAGCACATGTGGTAGAAGCCAACAAAGTGGAGGCCATCACCTCATGCTTGAGATCATGCACAAACTAAAATAGTTATAAGTGAAGAAGGATGGAGGGAAGACCTTTAGCAACTTCTCTCACTTATCAGATGTGAAGTTTCCTAATAATTTTGACATGCCAATATTTCCTAAATAATCAAGGAATGACGACATGATCTCCCATGTCAAATCCTATTTTTCTAGCATGTTTGAAGTGCAAGACGATAACAAGTACCTGATCTATTATTTTGTGTAGACTTGATAGGACTAGACTTGGTATGGTACAAAAAGCAAGACTTGATAATACTCACCACCTGGGAATAGTTGGTTGGGAGATTTATAGATCAATACACCTAGAATCTGGATCAGATCCCAACTGAAGAAGACCTTGAAGCACTACAATAGAAGAAGAAGCAAAGCTTTTCTGGGTTCATTGCCCAATGCTGAGAAATTACAACCCATCTAGAATTGAATCCCATAGATAAGGAGGCCCCTAACATAGTAAAGGGCAACCTCTCCAGCACTTACATCATTGTTATCTTTGCAAAGGTATAACACACTCTCTGAACAAACCCAAACCAAGGTTTAGATTGTTCACTCCATCAAGAGGGCGGATTTTTAAAATGTAGGCCTCACACTTCAGTTGCAATTTGCATCCTCAAAATTAAATTAGAAGTCAAAATGGATGAAGACTAAGGGAGTTGATTCAATAGTGGGAGTTGTGCTAATTCTAGCTAGAAGCAACAAGCAACAATAGCCAGTCGTTCAAATACCTCAATCGCAGGCACAACAATCTCAAGTCAGCAATGTCACTATGTCATCGCAAAAACAAAAATCCCAAATGGAACAACATGATTCCCAATACTTCCAACTTTAGTATGTACCAAAACAACACCAATTCTATCCAAACTAGTTCTACAGGTTTGCACCACCTCCATTCTAGCATCACGCACCCAACCTACTACAATGATCCCTCCTCCGCAAATGGAGGAACTAGGGAAAATCTGGTAGTAGAAGATCCCATAAAACCCAAGAGTAAGTCCACTCCTTTAGGTTATTCCCACAACACTATAATACTTGTCATACAACATATGTTGTTGTTTCATTCTATATGGGATCTTGCGAACCTGTCACCTAAGAATATAACACTAATACCAATTGTGGTTTTCATCACACCAAGGCACATACGCCTGACCCATGTATCACTCTCAAGCATGCCTTGCAAGACTTGATTTAGTGAGGGGAAGTCACCACAGTTACACCAAAGCACACACTGTCATCATCCAATATCATCGCTACCATACTGCAACTAGAAGATCAAGTTGAATAATTAATTGGTCCCTTGAATAAGAATCTCAAGAATTGGTACCAAAGAGCTCAAGTCATTTATATTGTCTGAGAGAAGAAGCCTGTCATGCATGTGAGTGTCAGAAGGTTGCTCATCATACCAAGGTAATGTCTAGCATAAACTTTCCACCCATTTTGGGTCCCAAAAGAACCTATCCAAATGACCTTTAAGCCCTTTATCCTCCCTTGGACAATTTTGGTCTCAACAACCACACCCACCATGATGATTCATAGGACAAAGAACCATACATTCCTAAATTAGAAATCATATAGTTCATGGCCTATGCCACATCAATAGAGATATCCTAGTCCCTGGACAAAGGGAAGGAAAAGGACACTATCTATGAACAAGTCCCTCAACATGTCCCTTGAGGTGAGAAAAGAAGAAAAAAATGGGGAGTTCTCATCCCCGCAATCAACACAAATCAAGTACCGCCCTATTCCTAAGCTCTATGAGGAAACTAATTCAGAAGGATCAGAAATAATGCAACTATTGAATGAGCCTAATAGATAGGTATAATGTGGTCATATGATGCATAGTTATATTTTACACAAGGAGATTGTAATGAACACCATAAAAGATCCCATGTATCTAAAGAGGTGAAACCAAAGTGTTGTTTACCATAATTAAACTAATTACAATCCCACATCTAATATCTTTCTCCCAAGAAGATATACCTGAGGGAGGGATCCATAACTTTCCCTTATTGGTCACTGCCATATATATAGGTCTCAAGATCCCTTTATGCTTAGGATACCATAGGAGAGATTACACTTGAGATACATATTGGTCTAGGAACTTTCTCTATCTTGTTTTTTATCATGGAGTTGATCCCTTCCTTCAAACTTCTCTTAGGAAGACCTTGGATTCACCAGAATTTGGCACTCCCATCAACACTATATTAGAAACTCAAGTGTTAGCTAGGGCATGCCATTGTTAAAGTCCACACCAACACCCCAAGCAGTATCATAGCTTACATAGAGGAGGATTGTGATGCCCCGCTCCACAACAAGCAAGATTCCTTAAAAACCAAATGTGAAATTTACACTAAGCTAGCAGATTACTAAAAAACACAAGATATTAAAACCAATTTTGCAACAACACCACAAGCTGAAAACCTTCACATATAAGTCCTTAGAAGGATACATGTACCACATAACACATATCATTAGGTGTCTACATCATTGTTTCCCACTTTCATGTCAACAACCTGTCACATGAAGAACATGTTTGACATATATATACATGTACATCTACCAAGACTATACAACAAAAGGCACACATGTCAAAAACCTTTGTTATGATATCATATCTACAAACACATCAAAAACACCCCCAAGACATGAGTGTACATGGATTACTCTAGGACTCTAACACCCAAAGACTAGCAGCACTTCCAACCTGATCAGCTAGTACTCTTGTTGGTTCTCTTCCTTAACTGCATGGTCACCACATCATTGTCCACAGCCATCTAAAAGATGTGAAACCCACAGGATGAGACCAAACATCCCAGCAAGAGATATAACTATCTTCCAATGTCTATTAAGCACAGATACTAAAACAAGTAGATAAGGCATTCTTAGAAGGTTAAGCAGATTCAGCTAAATGATATGTATCTAATAGATTAAGCAAATTAAGCAATACTAGGAAGTTATCACTGTGTAGTAGAATAGTTAATATTCTAAGAAGGAATACGAAGAACATGTATACCATTTATCATCTAAGGTATACAAAAGCAAGGAAAGGCTTCAACCAATGTTATCCGCATTTGTCCCTATGCAATTACACTACACGTCTATATTACGTATTTTATTATGCCCTTAGTAGATGAGGTATACCACTCATACTCCAACTGACCACTGCTAAGTCAAAATTAGTGCCATATAAGTTCTATGGAAGAGTCGGAATCCACGACCTCTCCACACCTCCCGGACAACATGAGAGAAACACCACAGTGGCATAACATATGAGTCATCTACGAAATAGCCTAGCCTGCCTTGGTATATAGGCACAACGCTAGTGAAATTGAGGTAAAACCCGAGTCACACTCCTTCTAGGGTATGGCCCATAGCTAATCATGTGAAAGTATAAATTTAGTCACATCATTGAGATATGTCCCGTATCAGCACTCCTACTAGGGTACGGCTTGTAGCCAATCCTTTGATTGCATATACACAATAGTATATGACTCCAAGCTTCCATGAGGGAGAACTCGTTTCACCATCAATCACTAAGAATGACACCGGAATGGGTCTATGGAATAGGACACCAACATGATTATGGTTCCACTTGATTAGTTACGCCAATTAAGTGACTTTTAGCATCAAGCAAGTTACAACGTATAAAGCCATAACAATTGTACAAGGCTAAGGGTATAGTACAACTTCAGAAGATTTAAAAGGTATAAGGTGTGAACTTGTCACATAATCACATAGAACTGTAGCACTTCCATTCACAAGGCCATCATCATTGTCAAACATCCACACAAGTCTATCATCAAAGTCACATCACTACGGGATATCAATCCCTCAACTTTATAATTGGAGGGTGGTCACCTCACACTAGGCATACACCTCTGCTAGGTCACAAGACCCTAGTCACATTACTCATGTATCACATGTTCCTGATCATGCCTCATCAGGACTCATTCAACCTGTAGCATATCATAGTCACCATAGCATATACTAGCCATGATATTTAAACACATATCATCTGCATTGTTAGATGTTCATAAGTAGGAAAGAGAAATCATCATAACATTATAGCCATTCCAAGTGAGAGGTGCAAACATATCACATGGCCCTACAATTTGGGTTAGGGTTCCATACTTAGCCGATTAGGGTTCACAATATGATTATATAACTAATCCCTAATTGCACTATCTCCCATATTCTTGGAAACATATTAGGATTGAGCAACTGGATTAGCGTTGATTAAACCATCATATAAATAGAACTAGACATAGATCAGTCATTACTCATTGTCTACAAGACCACAAGGCCGGCTACAACTTGTTGCCAATGCACATCGTGTGTGTTAATTCGAACACACCGTGTGCCTTTCTCCTAAAATGACTACAGAAGAAAGTTACACGTCGTGCCTTATTTAAGACACGCCATGTACTTCAAAGCAGCAGCAAGGTAATGTTTAGCATAAAATGTCCACCCAGTTTGGGTCCCGAAATAACCTATCCAAATGACCTTTAAGCCCTTTATCCTACCTTGGACAATTTTCATCGCAACAACCACACCCACCATGATGATTCATAGGACAAAGAACCATACATTCCTAAATCAGAAATCATATAGTTCATGGCCTATGCCACATTAATAGAGATATCCTTGTCCTTGGATAAGGGGAAGGAAAAGGAAACTATCTATGAACAAGTCCCTAAACATGTCCCTTAAGGTGAGAAAAAAAAGAAAAAAAATGGGGAGTTCTCATCCCCACAATCAACACAAAGCAAGTACTACCCTATTCCTAAGCTCTATGAGGAAACTAATATAGAAGGATTAGAAATAATGCAATTATTGAATGAGCCTAAAAGATAGGTATGAGTTGTTCATATGATGCATAGTTCTACTTTGCACGTGGAGATTGTAATGAACACCCTAAAAGAGCCCATGTATCTAAAGAGGTGAAACAAAGTGCTATTTACCATAATTAAATGGATTACAACCCCACATCTAATATCTTTATCTCAAGAATATATACCTGAGGGAGGGATCCATAACGTGCCCTTATTGGTTTCTACCATATATAGAGGTCTCAATATCCCTTTATGCTTCATCACAATGGGCCATGTCTCAAGGTACATCCCCTCAAGATGCTTATCAGTTTTAGGATGGATCTATTTGACCTAAAATCAGAAATCAAGAAAGCAACATCCTTCAATGGTGCGTTGAAGGATACCATAGGAGAGATTACACTTGATATACATATTGGTCCAGGAACTTTTTCTATCTTGTTCATGGTCATGGAGTTCATCCCTTCCTTCAAACTTCTCTTAGGAAGACCTTGGATTCACCAGAATCTGATGCTCCCATCAACACTACATTAGAAACTCAAGTGTTAGCTAGGGAATTCCATTGTTAAAGTCCACACCAACACCCCAAGTATTATCATAGCCTACATAGAGGAGGATTGTGATGCCCTGCGCCACAAAAAGTGAGATTACTCAAAACCAAATGCAGAATTAACCCTAAGCAAGCGGATTAGTAAAAAACACAAGATATTAAAATCAATTTTTCAAGAGCACCACAAGATGAAAACCTTCACATATAAGTCCTTAGAAGGACACATGTACCACATAACACATATCATAAGGTGTCTACATCATTGTTTCCCACTTTTCTATCAACAACCTGTCACATGAAGAACATGTTCCACATATATATACATGTACATCTACCAAGACTATACAACAAAAGGCACACATGCTAAAAACCTTTGTTATGATATCATATCTAAAAACACATCAAAAACACCCCCAAGACCTGAGTGTACATGGATTACTCTAGGACTCTAACACCCAAAGACTAGCAGCACTTCCAACCTGATTAGCTAGTACTCTTGTTGTTTCTCTTCCTCAACTGTAGGGTCACCACCTCATTGTGCACAACCATATAAAAGATGTGAAAACCCACATGATGAGACCAAACATCCCAACAAGAGATATAACTCTTCTCCAATGTCTATTAAAGCACGGATACTTAAAAAAGTAGATAAGGCATTCTTAGCAGGTTAAGCAGATTCAGCTAAATGATACATATCTAACTGATAAAGCAAGTTAAGCAATACTAGGAAGTTATCACTGAGCAGTAGAAAACTTAATATTCTAAGAAGGAATATGAAGAACATGTATATCATTTATCATCTAATCTATACAAAAGCAAGGCAAGGCTTCAACTAGTGTTATCCACATTTGTCCCTATGCAATTACACTACACAGCTATATTATGTATTTTATTATGCCCTGAGGAAATGAGGTACACCACTCATACTCCAACTGGCCACTGCTAAGTCAAAATTAGTGGCATACAAGATCTATGGAAGAGTTGGAATCCACGACCTCTCCACACCTCCTGGTCAGTAGAAGAGAAACACCACAATGACATAACATATGAGTCGTCTATGAAATAGCCTATCCTGCCTTGGTATAATGGCATAACGCTAGTGAAATTGAGATACAACCCCCAGTTGCACTCCTTCCAGGGTATGGCCCGTAGCCAATCATGTAAAAGTATATATTGAGTCACATCACTGAGATATGTCCCGCATCAGCACTTCTTCTATGATATGACCTGTAGCCAATCATGTGATTGCATATACTCAATGGTATATGAATCCAAGCTTCCACGAGGGAGAACTTGTTTCACCATCCATCACTAAGATTGACACAGGAATGGGTCTATGGCACATGATACCTACATGATTATGGTTACACTTGATTAGTAATGCCAATTAAGTGTCTTTTAGCATCAATCACGTTACAACGTATAAAGACATAACAATTGTACAAGGATAAGGGTATAGTACAACTTCAGAAGATATAAAAGGTATAAGGTGTGAACTTGTCACATAATCACATAGAAATGTAGCACTTCCATTCACAAGGCCATCATCATTGTCACACAGCTACACAAGGCTATCATCAAAGTCACATCACTATGGGATATCAATCCCTCAACCATATCATTGGAGGGTAGTCACCTCACACTAGGCATAAGCATTTTCCAGGTCACAGGACCCTAGTCACATTACTCATGTATCACATGTGTCTCATCATGCCTTATCAAGACTCATTCAACCTGTAGCATATCATAGTCACCATAGCATATACTAGCCATGATATTTAAACACATATAATCTGCATTGTTAAATATTCATAAGCACAAAAGAGAAATCATCATAACATTATAGTCATTCCAAGTGAGAGGTGCAAACATATCACATGGCCCTACAATTAGGGTTAGGGTTCCACACTTAGTCGATTAGGGTTTAGAACATGATTATCACACTAATCCCTAATTGCACTATCTCCCATATTCTTGGAAACAAATTAGGATTGAGCAATATGATTAGGGTTGATTAAACCATCAGATAAATATCACTAGACATAGATCAATCATTACTCATATATACGTGTTAATCATGTGTGTAAACATGGGTCCCAACTAGCCATCATCTAAGAGTACCTACCACCCAACACACATGGGTCGTGAACACCACCCAGCCAGGCATGTTAGGACCACCACCCATGTGGGTCGTGACCACCCACCATGCACATGTCACACCATCAACTCTATGGGTCACGACCACCCACTCTCAAGGAGTCTCGACCACCTACAACCATGGTATCTCAACCTCAAAAACAAGATCATGACTCGACCCTAAACCAAGGTTGTCTCGACCTCAAAACCAGGCCATGTCATGACCAAAACCACCAAGGGCTTGTCGCGGCCCTCCACCTATTAGGGTTAGGTTACCGGCATGACACTAGGACATGCATCTCAACCCAAAACCAAACCAAGCATTAAGGTATCTCGACCTAAAGAGGAACAATGTATAGTGACCACCAATGTTTAGACTACCACCAAGGCAAAGGACCAACATCCAATAAGGATTAAACATGATCAAAGATAAGATCTTCCCAGACAAAATAGAAGGTAAAACTAAAAGAATCCATCATCCACGTGGAAGAGGAAACCTCATGCAAAATGATCACCAAAACCCTAAAACTTGAGTCATGAAAACCTCCTGAAAGACCCTTGTGGAAGAGAGAGAGGATCATGTTTGACACCATCAAAATAAAACCTAAACTTTCAAGAACATCAAGACACTCTTCTTTCATGCATCTGATCAAAACCAAGATCAAGAGATAGGGGGAAAACCACCACTACACCATAATCACCAAAATCGGGTATCAAAACTAGGGTTTCATATTACATTCAAATCAAGCATGGTTTTAGCATCAAAGAAGTCTTAGGGTTTAGCATAATCCATTATCATGTTAAGGGATGTATTCGAGTGATAAAACATCAACATGCATATAAGAAAAGTGCATTAATATAGAAGTGAAGAGTTATATAACCCGCCTTAAGGAAGATCACTCCAAGGGTGATAGCTCCAAGCACACGACCACCAAGGAAGAACGGAGCTCCACCAAAGCTCCACTCTTATCCACAAAGCACCTCAAGAAGGAGAAGACATCAAGGTCAAAGATGGCACAATAAAAAGGGAAAGGAAGAACCCTAGGCTAATCCAAAGAAGAAAGAAGAAAAGAGAGGAGAAACTCCCTCTCACTTGGGTGTCGCCTTGTCAAAACATGGCCTATTACCCTTGTGATGAGGAGATCTCTTCTCAAGAATGCCCACCATGTCAAAACACAGTCTAAGGCCAAGTAAGGAGAAGAATATGGGGTAAGGGATCTAAAGAAAATGTTGCAAAAGAAAGGTATGAACTTACTAGGATTGAAGATGACCAAGGATCACCACAAGCACCACATGAAAGGAAAGCCCGGCTACCAATACCTCCAAGACCAAGCTTCCTTGCTCCACCAAGCTCAAAAATGAGAAAAAGGGAAGAAGGAAGAAGTAAGGCCAAAAGGGGTCACATGTAGGGAGAGATAAGGGGTTATATAGTAAAAAATAGGGAAGTAGGATGAGAGATGAGGTATCAACAACCTAAAGCACCAAAGGAACACTTGTCCACCCAAGAAACCAACATGCAACCACCTTATCCATACATGCACAAGATGGTGATACACTCTATGTTGGGTCTCGACCTACTTGGGTCACCCTCAACATGGTCACGATCGCGGCTTACCATGGAACACCATCCATGGTCATGACAAAGCACCAAACACCATTAGGTCTAGACAAGAGGTCATCACACAACCTAGGTCGAGACACAAGAAGGCAAACTGTCTCGACCTCCACCTCACACCCTAGGTCAAAACCAACATGATCAAGATAAGTGTCTCAGTCAAGACACACCCAAAAACCACCTAGGTCTTGACATAGGTGATGTGTGCATTTCATATTGACTTTTTCTACAATCTCACAAACAAATTTAGTTCAGTTTGGATTCCTTTAGCCTCAATTCATATTTATCTTGCCACATTTAGTTATTTTTTCTTATCGCATGATGTTGATGGTAGATACGCACTTAAAATGCCAAATTGGAGATAGTTCAACTCAAATCTAACCCCAAATGGACTTCTCCCCAACTTGTAGCTGATCCAGATTTTATTTCTGCAGAAACAACATTGCACATGGCGTGTCTTATTTAAAACATAATGTGTCCTTTCCCAAAAATCTTTTTAAGATGAAGAACATGCCATGTGGTATTTAACACATGACTTGTGATCTCCAGGGGCCCCAACACCAAAATGTAGAAGAACGCAAACATGTTGTGTCTGTATGAGGACAAAGTGTGTCCACAAGACCAGAAGGTCGGTTATAACTTGCTGCCAACAAACTCAACATGTGTTAATTCAAACACACCGTGTGACTTTTGCCTAAAATGACTACAGAAGAAAGTTACACATCATGTCTAATTTAAGACACGTCGAGTGCCTCACAGTAGCATCAAGACCCAATGAAACTGCACAACATGACACAACGTGTCCTCTAACAGAGACATCATGTCACTATCCATTTCAATAGAGTTGAGAGCAACTACTCCTCATTTTTAAAGACCAATGCAACCTAATGGGCAATTATCTCTCATCATTTTGAAAGTTTCTTTCGTCCAAGAGAAGTTATAGAGTTAAGGAGGGCAATTTTGGGGTAGAAGAAGGTGGTTTCTTGGAAAAGAACCTCTATTGTGCTTCATTTCTTCGCCATTTGTTCCTCGAAGGTGCAGCAGAGCTTACTCCTCTCACTCAAGCTTTCCGGGAGGGAAGATTGTCTGAGTTGGAGTAGTTCCAAGGGTGGAATTTCATCCTCTAGTTGGAGTTCTACTTCCTTTTGTCTACATCTTTGGTTCCTTTAGCTTTTTGTTCTCTTAAGCATGCAAAACTCTGAAAGTTCTACATTGTCTATGTACATTTACATTATGGACAAGTAAAACTCTTTTCTTGGGAATGGGAGAGTAACTCCCATGCCATTGTTCATGTGAACTCAAAATCTGTGTTTATTTCTAGTTAATTTTGTTTTTCCATGGAAGTCTACGATGTTTCTTGCTTGTATGTTTGGTTGGACACTTTTCATATAGGTTTTATGCTTACCTTGTGCTTCGGGAGAATGTATGAGGAAGTAAGGAGTAGAGTTCATGGTAGTATGCTCCTAACAATGGGAGTGGCTTGAAAATATTAAGGGTAAGGTTGTGTTCAATACTAGGCATAGATGTGGGACCATTATGTCAAGTTGAGAACCATCTTGTGATATTGGGAAATGCACGACGATGACAATTTCCCTACTTGTTAACTGTAATCTTGATTCCGTAGTCCATATGATATGATGGTATGGTAGTGAAATCCAATGTCCAAGCCCTTAATTGCTTATTCAACACTTTAACTTTGAGCTTTTTCTTTTGCTAGCCTTCTATATCGATAAACAACCCGAATTTTGTAACCCGACTTTGATAAATGAAAATTAACAAATGTGTGCATAACTAGCCTAGCTCCTTGTATTAGACACTCGACTACATTGACCTGTACACTTGCGGGTGATTCGTGAGTTGAGATATTTATTTGTAAAACTGCCAACAAGTTTTTGGCATTGTTGCCAGGGAGCTATGGTGATTTTTAGTTAGATTGGATAAGTTAACTAGTAATTGAGACTAAGTTAATATTTCTACATTTCATATTGTGGTATCTCTTAGCCTTTGTGAATCATACTCAATTTTTGCTTTTCAGGGTGCATGTGTCGCTCTAAGAGGGGTCTACAGACATCCATATTTTGGATGTTGATATAGAGCAGACTTTTAGTAGCCATAGAAGAGCAAGGAGTGAGAATTCTTCAAATTTGGGAGAATCACGTCCTTCATCAGCACAATCTTCACCTTTACCACCACCTTCACTCAGTCCTCTTCAAGAACTGAATATGGAGGACAACCGTCCACACAAGGACTTTTTTGTGTCGGTCGCCATCAATATATGTGAAGCCATTGATCATCCTACAAAATAGGCCAATAACTTCTCCATCAGCCCTACAATCATGCAGATGATCCAACAAAACTATTTTGGGGGAACTCCTACGGAAGATCCAAATCTTCACATAGTGGAGTTTCTACAATACATGAACACTTTTAAGATTAATGGTGTTCCAGCCGAGGGAGTGTGCCTACTCATATTCCCATTCACTTTGTGAGGTCGAGCCAAGGCTTGGCTCTCCACACTGCCTAAACATTCTATTAAGACCTGGGATGATCTGTTGAATGCTTTTCTGGGTAAGTACTTTCCTCCTAGCAAGACGGCCCAGGTGAGGAATCAAATTACAAACTTCAAGCAACAAGAGGGGGAGATGTTGGGTTTTAGGGGAGGCAGAGAAGGCAGCGGAAACAAAATGTTCTCCCCCAAACCCGGAACAGGGAAACACGTCAACGTCTATATAATAGGAAAGGATGGTTTGTGGAATCATACCTTGTCCCGAAGCTTGCTCGGCGACAATACCTCGCGCCTTGCGTGGTATTCACCTCCGGTCTTGGACGGTGTCTGTGTAGCTCCTGGTCGCACCGGGACTGACGACTCCTCCTCTCACCAGGACTGTCGGGGTTGATAGTTGTCCTCCTGAGCGGCAGAAACCTCCCGCATCTGAAGTAGTCCATACAGACCACCTGGAACTCCAATCTCCTTATTCCACAAGGAGTTGTAAGGAGTCACACCCTCCTGTTGACGTACTAGTCGCCAACACACTCTCCTGCCTCCCGTTGCAACTGCAGTTGTCTTTCCCTTGCTGCACCTCCCTTTGCGGGTAGCACTTGCTCGGGCTGTCTCTCGATTACCAAAACTAGAGAGAACGAAAACATTGCAGAGCAACTGGTTGCACTGAGTTGTACATTGAGAAGCCCCCAATACCCCTATATATATAGGAGGGTCTTGGGACAGGGTTCTCCATCCCGGGCAATGCGGGACTAAAAGAAGGAGTAGAAGGGTTCGAGATTTTCCATAAAAACAACCAACTCGCAACCTGAACCGATCATTTCATTTCTGAAACGGTCGATTAGGGATCTGAGCCGGTCGGTTGACACTCAACCAATCAGTTGGGACCCATTAGTCGGTCGGTTCACTTTCTGAACTGGTCGGTTCGTGGTCCTGATCAGTTCCCGATTGACTTTTCCTCTTTTGTTTCTAATTGGTATCAAATACCAATCCTTGTTCCAATCAAATTGGGCAAGTGAAACGAAAGGAAAATTCTCACCAATCCTACTTTCCCAACTTGCCCGGTTGCAACAGTTGAACCGATCGTTTCAACACTTGAAGCAATCGTTCACCCTGTCCTTGAGCCGATCGACTCAACACTTGAGCCGACCGGTTCACCAAGCTCAGCCGATCGGTTCATCACATGAGCCGATCGGTTGGGAGTGCAGATTGTGCAGAATCAGTCAATTGCGGTTTCAATCAATCTGATACTCTAATCAATCTGTCCAACACCTTGAACACTATGATTTTGAGCTATCAATCAATTGAGTGTTTAATTGAACTACTAAACTCCTTTAGTAATCAATCTAAATATTGTTTGTGGACAAAACTCCTCTTCTAGGTTAAATCCTATGTGTGTGACCCTGTAGGTCCATTTCACGTTGGCAGTGAAAGTCCATAGCACTTATGACTTCACAAGCAAAGAGCGGTGCCTAGTCACACATCAGTGCTACCCAAGTGAAAGTAGAAATTTGGAGAACAACTTTCAATCCTACAATCTGTGAATGGTGTTACAACGAATGTATAATTCCTTTATCACTGATATCCTGAATGAACTCGAGGCACGGAACAGTCATCCTGTCAACGTTCATTCACTTTCTTGATCTCAGAGTAGATTGAACGAGATATGTATGACATCAATATCACATACTAATTCACACATGTGTGTGCACGCCTATCTCAATCCTACTCATCAAGTGGCCATAGATATCATACTCCCTTAGGAGGGACAAATCCCATATTTATCACTCACCCCTCAAAAGCCCCATGTGTCAAAGCCACCCAATCATCACCTTTATAACAACCCATGTTTCAGGACTGCCTTTGAGGATGTCAAAGTGTGCCCAACGACATGTGTTGAGTGTAGTGATTTCAGGTCAAAGAATCACACTCATCACCATCACTGTGAGTATTGACTATGACTACCATGTCATGGTTCCATGTGTCAAACTCACAGTGGGTCTGTCCGGTACACTTGTTTTCTAACAAGTTCCTATGTGTTTGGTTTTATATCTCTATATCATGACTAATGAGATTCTGTCATCAACCAACACCACAATCTAGTCTTGTGTGTCATTGTTCTCTATCTACCTTCCACAATGACATCCGACCAGGGACATAACAAGAATGTACAAACTCTTAGCATCCGTATGATCTCATCATTTAGGTCCTTAACCTGAAAGCATACGTCATTGAGTATTGTCATTCTCTAGACATTCAATCTGTTCTATCACTATCTCATATGACTGAACCAGAAAGAATTGGAAGCTTGCCTTTGATGTTTATCAAATCAATCTTAATGTATCCCACCAATCATCCCATTATTGGCTCTTAGGGCATACATACCAATAGACTCCCACTTGCAATGTGAGCCAATCACCTTTGAATCATATTCATAGTGATCTACAAACAAGTCCCACATGTTACTGTGCTCTAGTGCTAACATAGTGAGTAATGGCAACACCTTGCCAAAGTCAGTATAAATTGCATGTCTCACATCACTTCGTTGTACGTCACATGTATGAGATGGATTCGCCATAATATGCGATCTAGTATTCCTTTGCTAACCTTTAACCACATTGCATGATCAAGGATTCCATACTTGTCATCAATGACCGGAATATCTATAAGTTCATCTCATGAACTTCCAGATCCATATAGTGTAACATCCCTGACCTGGGTTATGAACTAACCCTAGGTGTTTTGCTTAATTATATAATTAGATACTTGTGATTATCTTTTGAGTATGTAATTAAAGCTCCTTAGGAACATATAATTCTATTTCTGCTCTTTTTGAACAATGTTATAATATTGTTTTGTTAATAGGGACTTATGTGCAAATTACCCAATTAAAAGGGGTTAACTTGCAAATTGCACATGTTAAGATGTTCTTTTTGTGTTGAGACATCATAATAATGAATATAATGAAGTTTGATGGATTCTCCAAGCTTGGGCACCAAGATGCAGCTTGTGGAGCAATCCTTGTACTTAAAACCCTAGTTTTGGTGTAAAGTGCAATTTACCCAAAATATGGGGTGTAACTTGTAAAATACATCTTCTAGAGTATCTTTTATGACTCTTGGAATCATTTAGAGTAATAATTATGAAGAGGGCACTTCAATTGAATAATCAAATAAGAATGATAACCCTTATAAATTAAATAATCAAGTTATAAGCCTAATAACCCTTCTATATGTGCAACTTAGTAACAAGTTGTCTTTCTTCACCTTTAGACCTTGGGTTTAAGATGAGTTTTGCTTAAGTATGGAAGGGAGAAACGTGGCTTAGAAGAAGGGAAGGACCTAGATGAGAAATGGAGAAACAAGTTGTCCTTATGATGGAATTTCACCCAAAGTATATATACACCTTTTCTCACTTAGCAAGGATCGTTTCCTTCACTTCCCTTCTTATCCCCTTGCTTAGACCGACTTAGGACAGAGCTCTGAAGAAGAGGAGAACGGCCAAGAAGTTCTAGGTAAGCTTTGATCATCATCTTGCACGAATTCATGGAGGAAATCATGTTGCAAGGTTGGTTTGCTAGTTTTTCTTACTTAGTTCTTTTTTCTAGCCATCCTTTCCAATTAATTCTTGAAGAAGGAACCTTGGACGACTTGTGGAGCTCAAGCCACCATTAAAGCTTTGAATCTTGGAGCTCTAGAGATGGTTCTAAGGCGGGTTTTATAACTCTAAACCTTTTGCTTTCTTATGCATATCCTTGTTCTTGCAATTAGTAGTTAGTTCTTCTTCTTCCCCACTCTTCCTTGCACTTTTGCAAGCAAAACCACGAAGTAAGCGACCTGAACCGAGGTGGAAGATGATGGGCGTGATTTCCTAGGTAACTTTACCAAACGACCTTGGACCATTTGGTCTAAACGGTGTGCAAGACCGTTTGAAACCAAACAGTTTCACAACCGTTTGATTTCATGTGGTTTGCAAGACCGTTTAGATTCAAACGGTCTCCAAGACCGTTTGGAAAGTTTGACCAAGTGAAGATCGTTTAGAGGTCTGTTGGAAACATTGTGAATTAATCATCTACAAATAATCATAATCTAATTGCAAATAAATCACAAGTTGAAGGCACTTCAACCCTCTAAATCCTAATCGGGTTCAATTGCTGATTTCAAGAACCAATCTTGTTGAACTTTGGGTTGAGTGGCCCAAACGGTTTCAAAACCATTTGGGATTCACCCAAATGGTCTCAAGACCGTTTGGTGACACCCCAAGACCGTTTGGAAGTCTAGGGTTAAGGTAATTTGATCAATTGAGGGTCCAATCATAATAGGTTGTTGAATTAATTGAAAGTGCTAATTTGTAACTTAATTAGGGTTCAACCCTTATCAAATTGACTTAGATTTTGATGTGACTTTGGGAAAACGGTCTCCAGACCATTTGTAGGATGTCCAAACGATCCCAAGACCTTTTGGGCCAATTTGGGGCCCAATTGAGTGGCAATTGATGGGTTCAACTTCAATTAGACTCATGTTGATCAATGTTGATGGTTAATCGATTACAAACCCTAATTGAATTAGTTTTAACCCTAATTGGCTATCAATTGAGGGTTAATTGAGTGTCCAATTGGTTAAAGATAACCCTAATTGGATATCAATTCAGGGTTAATTGAGTGTCCAATTGGTTAAAGATAACCCTAATTAGCTCAATTGATAAGTGGTTAACAAGGATGTGGCCAATTGAGGGGTTCAACATTGAAAACCCTAATCGATTACAAGTGTTGATGCACCTTTGAGGTCCATGCAGTTTTGAGCTGATTTGGACCAAACGGTCTCAAGACCATTTGGGCTCAAACGGTTTCAAAACTGTTTGGAGCTCATGCGGTTTTGCTCATGCGGTTTGAACCCATGCGGTTTGGTCATACGGTTTGGCCATGCAGTTTGGTCATGCGGTTTGATCAAACGGTTTCAATGTCAACTATGTTCAAATGGTCAACAAGTTGAAACGGTCTTGATTGTGACCTAGTTCATGTGGTTTTGAAAGTCAACCTATCCAAACGGTCAACCCTTCCAAACGGTTTCAAAACTGTTTGGAGGTTGAAGTGTGTAATCGTTTGGGGACTTTAGGGTTATGATTACTTAATGCTTTGAAGGTTTAAATGGTTCAATGTTGTTCAACTTAAACCCTAATCATACCTAAAGACATTAAGAGGTTAAGTAACTAGTAGTTTGAACCATGTTATGATTAAGGGTGAACATTACCAATGTGCCCTTGGAGGGTTCAAGTAAACCAACATCCCTTGATCAAGTAAACACTAATGACCATAGTGGTGATGACTTGACCTATATTAATCAAGTTGATTTTGACCTAATCTAATCTAGAGTGATTTAAACATCATCTAGTAGTGAGAGGAGAGAGAAGGCTCCTAATATGTATAATAATCAAGTAAAACATCTTCAATATGTAAGAATGTACATGATTAGGGTATGATCCATCAAGGTGAGATCATGAAAACCCTAATTATGATGATTAATGAATCTTAACCTAATTTGAGGGCATCAATGATGATAATTTTCATACATTATGATGCTATGAGCTCAATTCACTATGAAGTGAATAGTAAACCCTAATTCTAGGGTAATAACATGTAATATGAATAGTAAACCCTAATTGAGGGTAATGTGTTGAATTGTATAATAAACCCTGATTCCAGGTTATGCCTTTAAGCATAATTTTCATGATTAAGTATGAGATCAAGAGTCATTTTCCTAATCAAAATGAAAGGGGTTGGATAACCCTAATTGATGTAAATAAGGGAACCTAGCTTTAGTGAAAGCATGAAGGTACAACCCTTGAAATGAAAGATCAATTCTGCTTATAAATTGCTGATATGGAAATGAATTATTGTTAATTGAATTAACCATGCAGGTTCTTATAAGAGAATGATCATAGCCAGGTAAGGGTTATGTTGTCATGCTCATTGAAAGCATGTTATTAGCTTTATGAATGGTGAAATACTATGTTGCCTAGTTAAGTGGCATCATATGAGATTGATAGGCTGTAAGAGCCATGAGTAACATCAAGGTCATGCTAATTAGATGACTTATGATAAAATGATTAAGAATTGATATTCATATCATAATTGATGTGAGTTAAGCTTGATACATTTAGTATTCTACTTTCATAGTTGTTGTTCTAATAATTAAATGTTTGAGAACATGCTTGATGCTAAAAGAATACTGAAATGTATCTAACTAATCAAGTATAACCATAACATGTAGAGCCCTGATCATAGATCCATCATTGTCAGAAGCTAAATGATGGTGAAACAGGTTTTCCTAAGGGACTTCCTGGATCACATACTTTTGAGTATGTGGGGGAATATGGATGTGAATATCCTTACGTCCTAGTGTAGGAGGTGATGTAGATGTACCTTAATCTAGCAACCCTTCGCTATATGTTTATGCCAGGATGATGTATCACTATTCTCCCAAGGAAATCTTTAATGCCGCATCGATGAGAGATAAACAAGAGATCTTTCGATAGCGAAGAGAGTACATAATGCCACTGTGACTCTAATAGCGAAGTGCCAGAATACCCTGGTAAGCTATAATAGTAGAGACACTAGATGTCCTACATGTTGATCCTCACACTGACTGAGAAAGATGAGGTCATAAGAATCCGGCTCTTTTGATGACCTAGGTATGATACCGATGCGACTTAGTAGTGATCAGTTGGAGTATGAGCGGTATACCTCATCTCCGTAGGGCATAATAATGTTTGTAAAATATAATCATCCGCGTAGCATATCTGCTAGGGTTGAACTACGAGAAACAATGATTGATATTACATTGTTTATATTGATATCCTGTTCAAGAATCTAGTATGCATATTCCTTAATGAAGTTGCTTTACTTATTATCAAACTTGTTGTTGCATGATTTAAGTTATTTTGCCTATGTTATTATTTACTTGCTATAACAAAGCTTCTGGCGGAGAGTTATAACTCTCACTGGGACAATTATTCAGATTGTCTCACTCTGTAGGTTTAAACTTTTTAGGTGGACGTCGAGGACGAAGAAACCAATCTGAGGGTGAGCAGTATCAGCAATAGCAACACCAGGGGAAGTAGTGAATCTCAGGTGGAGATACTGACTATTGAGTCCTGTAGTTAGTTTGTCTTATGTCGTCTCTGTACTCTCAGGTCCTATGAGTCAATAGGTCTGAAATTTTGGTTTTTAGTCTCGAGATTTTGTATCTGGATGTATATAATCACTCGAGAGGTAATTTTACAATGATGTAAACTGTTCATCTTGTTTCTTATAAAGGAGTTTTATGGTTTCAAGATCTTTCTCCAAAAGGTTTTAATTTCCAATATTTCACTGCTATTTAATCGCTTCCGTTTAGTTTATCTCATGTTTTATTAATTGGATCCCACATATAGTATCCACTGCTGTTCTCTAACACATGGATACTCGGAATTTCCTTTTAAACGGCTTTATTGGAACACTTCCAATTAACAACAAACTTTCACTTTTATATATCCTATATATATTTTGCGATTAATTTTCTGTCCTTTCAAAAGTTCGCATCAATGTAACTCTTTACATTGAACTCTTCCTTATCTCCATAGAACTAGTACTTCCCAAGCACTTATCAAGTTCTCATGGTATTCCACTAACTCTTACTGGAAGCAGACAGACATCCACTCGTCATGTCTCACATACGAGTTATCAGGATGAGCACATCATATTACCATGTCATACATACAAGATGATGAATGCATTTTATTCCTGCCATGTCCATACATGCAAGACAATGGGATGATTACATACATGATAGATCCATATCTATTCTTAGTGTTCTCATTCTTCATAAGAATTGGACACTTGGCTTTGGGATACTAACTCCATGTAACATGGACAAGTTTTCTCCCACTGAATCTGTGCATACTGAACCCTTCAGTACAGATTGCCAATGTATGCTTTCTCTTTTCAGGTCAAGAGGTTTTCAAGAACTATCTCTATAGATCTCTATTCCTATCACATAAGAAACATCTCTATCTTCCTTAAAGATAACTTCCACTTTTTCATTTCCATTCTAGAACGTTTCCATTTCACATCAACATGTGGAATGTGAACACGCTCCCACTAAATCACAGATCCCTTCTTTATCTTTGACATATCAGTCAAACCCTTTGACTATATCATCAAAGCAAAGATCCAATTCTGAGTTGCTTGTACTCAATCAATCACATTGATTAGTCCATTGTAACTTATAGACTTCATTTGCATTAGTGGATTCATAAATCTTATAGGTTGTGTCACGTACACATCCTTATTTTATTCCTCATAGGAATGCAGTTTTAGTATCCATATGCCAAATGTCTTAGTCATTAAGTTGCAATCATCATCCTTCTCAAAATGTTATCCATGTGTCTTTACACTTAAGATTCATTTGCACTTATGGATTTCATCCAATGGGTGCTACCATCAAGGTCATACATTATGGTTTACATGGAAGTCATTTAGGATGCAATGGTCATAAACCATAACTCAAAATTCGATTCCTCATATTCATCTAGATAGTTGACTCATCACATGAACAACTCATCATATAGATGATCGAGATGTATCTGTCAAGGATATAGGAACTCACAACTCCTTGTGATTCTTAATGTCCTTTATTAGTGTGGGGTATTCATTATTTAAGAAGAATCCAGTTATTTGATAATCATTCTCTAACTCCTTAGAGTATGATGCCTTAATCATGAGTTCACTATGATACACTATCATAATCACTCATAAGGATCTCAAACATTTGGTCCAATTATTTCATTGATTGATCTCATCAAGAATTAACACTTAACCAAATTTGTACTTCATCTATGATCATCTTGAACACTTCAAGATATTCATATTGGTATTTATCTAAACACCTTTTGAAGTATTAGCATTTACTCCAATAGGTATGTAAATACATCACATGTATCATACCTAAGAGGATAATCATTCTCCTACTACCATTAGTGAAGATTGATTAATCATGTCCAAGATATTCATGTCTCTTACTGGTTCTCTAACTAAAAGAGTCTAGATTTATCCATCACATGGAAACTAGAAATGAATTTCTTATGATTGATGCTAATTTGACTATTTGAGTTATCAATAACTTTTAGGTATCATTTTATCTTATGCATATCAAATACCACAAGATAAGCAAGGCATTTCCACAAAGATCATATCTTTAAAAGATTGAAACATCAACTTTATAGATTGCTATCATTGTCATACAATATGCAATAATAAAGTGTTTCTATCTATTGGAAATATATGAAATAGCAGTTCTCAACTCTATTTCGTGCCCTTTAGGCTGAAATAAACTGAAAGATACTCCTATCTATGGCAGCAACACTTGCTCCAATGATGGGTACTCCTTTCTTGGTCCTTTCACAAAGGCCATCACTTCTTTGTGGATATTGCATATCATATATGACATATCCATATCTTGGTATCATATACCTCAGATAAAGAAGCGGTTCATTTCATGATACCTTAGGTGGAGATCTCCATCCCCTCCTTCATCTTCTTTTGTTCTTCCAGATATAGAGGGCAATTCCCGCATACACCCTTTCCCCATGTGCCTTGAGGCTGAAGACAGCTTGGATTGTTGGCTAGCATCAGAGCACTTCTTTGCTTTGCCCTTGTCCTTGCCCTTAAGAATTACCTTTTCTTTGATCACATCAAAGATTATGGTTTGTCTTTCTTCATCTTTGCCTCTACTATCCTCAACATGTCCAACAACTCTGTCAACGCTTGTCAAAGTTGTTCATGTTGTAGCTTACCATGAATTGTATGATTCTCACAACATTTGCAGTATCATACCAATAGCCAACTCTTGGCTCAAAGGGAATCCTTCTTAGTCAGGTTTTCCACATACCCAATCATATTGAGTGCGTGAATACCTTATTGGATCTCCTTCTGTCATGACATACTAGGACAGTGTCCTTGAGACACCATATGTCTCATGTTGTCTTTGCAACTCATAGTTCAGAGAACACAACATCAAGCACTCCTCATCAATGTCATCCTCAGTACGCTTCCATAAGCATACTTTCAGCCATTGATATGGTGGGATCGAGTTCATCTGGTTCTGGTATAACTAGGACTTAGAGCTTTCGCTCTTTGAGAACACTTCTCATCATCCTAACCAGTCGTGGAATTATTCCCATTTAATTTGTTGGTTTCAAAGACTGATCGCAAATAAAGTGATTTGTTGATTAACCATTTATTTTAACAAAAGGAAATATATGCAATTTTAGTCCAAAACTCTTTTGACTTATTTGATTGATTTGAAAAGTTGACGATATATTCAGGCCTTTAATTAATTATCGCACCCACTATTTTACTTCAAATTGATAGCCCTCACCATCAATTCGGAAGATTGCAGCGTACAACCTTCTAGTGGGCAGGATCCTGAAATCCTCTAAGTCATGGACCAGCTAGGGCTGTCACCCACAACATAGATCTCTTAGGTAGGCAACTCTTGCCAATTGCATCATATGAAACTCTTGATAAGATGTCATATGGAACTCCTTGCCATGATCATCTCCATGCCTCAAGGTACTAGATCCCATCTAGATCACCTTGTTAAGTCCGACCCAAAGCAAACATGATGAATATGCACCCTGCTAGGGCAAACCCACACATTCATCCTTCACGCTTCCACGAGATAGACGGTGCACCACGCTAGGGCGTTCCCACACTTGGTCGATCAATATTTTCATGTGTGTCACATTTGGAAGGCATCTAAAACTTAATATTTAATGAGGGATTTGGTTTTTATATACATATACATATCCAATCACCACAATACATAGTATGTATCATATACATGCTATATCGCACAGAAAACATGCAAAACGATAAAAGCGATTATTATGGCCATCCTAATGTGATTCCTTGAGCCAAGAGGAATCACGGTCATCTAGGTCTACATCACATGCAACCTGTACAAGATGAACTATGTGCTTTGCCTTCCGATTAGATCAACTCATCACATGATTGACTTGCTCGTTCTGGCCCGGTCGTCTGGTTGCCACCAGCCGATCGGTTGGCTCCTCCAACCGATCGGTTCGCCTAGTCATCGTGCATCTCATCATGGCCGCCACCCGCTCATCTCACTCCTCGAACTGGTCATCAACCGATCGGCTCACTCCTTGAACCGATCGTCTGGAACGTCAACCGATCGGTTCACTCCTTGAACCGATCGTCTCAGCTGTCGTCAGGATGTCTGCCATTCTTCGACATAACAGGAAATAAAATTCTATCCTATTTTACATTGTTTAAAAGGAGAAACCCCAAGTTACATTCGGGGGGAGCAAAGGTAGGAAAGAAATCTCGAATTATTTCGAGTTACATCAGGAATAGGAGAAGGAAGATCGGTGCGCAGATCGAGATGCAAGAAACCACATACAACCATACACATATAGGGTTTATTGACCATAACCATGCTATACATCCACCACAAAACTCGTTTAAGAGCGACGCGTATCGAGTGCATTAATAATACATATCATATATGTAATTGGGATTTGCGGATTTAGGATTGGACATGCATAAAGCCAATATTATTCGCATCGTATGCAATTAATAAAGGCGACAAACCAAAATCGATCATATCGATATTCCTAAAATATAGAGCAGTTGACGTGGTTGTGATACCACTGTTGGGTTTTAGGGGAAGCAGAGAAGGCAGTGAAAACAAAATTTTCTCCCCCAAACTCAGAACAAGGAAACGTGTCAACGTCTATATAATAGGAAATGATGGTTTGTGGAATCATACCTTGTCCCGAGGCTTGCTCAGAGACAATACCTTGCGCCTTGTGCAGTCTTCACCTCCAGTCTTGGACGGTGTCTGTGCAGCTCCTGGTCGCACCGGGACTGACGACTCCTCCTCTCACCGGGATTGTTGGGGTTGACAGTTGTCCTCCTGAGCGGCAGAAATCTCCCGCCTCTGAAGTAGTCCACACGGACCACCTAGAACTCCAATCTCCTTGTCCCACAAGGAGTTGGAAGGAGTCGCACCCTCCTATTGACGTACTAGTCTCCAACACACTCTCGTACCTCCAGTTGCAACTGTAGTTGTCTTTCCCTTGTTGCACCTCCCTTTGCGGGTAGCACTTGCTCGGGCTCTCTCTCAGTTACCAAAACCAGAGAGAACAACAACTTTGCAGAGCAACTGGTTGCACTGAGTTGTACATTGAGAAGCCCCCAATACCCCTATATATATAGGAGGGTCATAGGACAGGGTTCTCCATCCCGGGCAATGCGGGACTAAAAGCAGGAGTAGAAGGGTTCGAGGTTTTCCACAAAAACAACCAACTCCCAACCAGAACCGATCGTTTCATTTCTGAAACGGTCGGTTGGGGATCTGAGCCAGTCGGTTGACACTCAACCGATCAGTTGGGACCCATGAGCCGGTCGGTTCACTTTCTGAACTGGTCGATTCGTGGTCCTGATCAGTTCCCGATCGACTTTCCCTCTTTTGTTTCTAATTGGTATCAAATACCAATCCTTGTTCCAATCAAATTTGGCAAGTGAAACAAAAGGAAAATTCTCACCAATCCTACTTTCCCAACTTGCCCGGTTGCAACAGTTGAACCGATCATTTCAACACTTGAAGCAATCGTTCACCCTGTCCTTGAGCCGATCGATTCAACACTTCAGCTGACCGGTTCACCAAGCTCAGCCGATCAGTTCATCACATGAGTCGATCGATTGGGAGTGCAGATTGTGCAGAATCAGTCAATTGCAGTTTCAATCAATCTGATACTCTAATCAATTTGTCCAACACCTTGAACACTATGATTTTGAGCTATCAATCAATTGAGTGTTAAATTGAACTACTAAACTCCTTTAGTAATCAATCTAAACATTGTTTGTGGACAAAACTCCTCTTCTAGGTTAAATCCTATGTGTGTGACCCTGCATGTCCTTTTCATGTTGGCAGTGAAAGTCCATAACACTTATGACTTCACAAGAAAAGAACGGTGCCTAGTCACACATCAATACTACCCAAGTGAAAGTAGAAAGTTGGAGAACAACTTTCAATCCTACAATCCGTGAATGGTGTTACAGTGAATGTATAATTCCTTTTTCACTGATATCCCGAATGAACTCGAGGCATGGAATAGTCATCTTGTCAACGTTCATTCACTTTCTTGATCTTAGAGTAGATTGAACGAGATATGTATGACATCAATATCACATATTGATTCACACATGCGTGCACACACCTATCTCAATCCTACTCATCAAGTGGCCATGGATATCATACTCCCTCAGGAGGGACAAATCCCATATCTATCACTCACCCCTCAAAAGCCCCATGTGTCAAAGCCACCCAATCATCACCTTTATAACAAACCATGTTTCAGGACTGCCTTTGATGATGTCAAAGTGTGCCCAACGACATGTGTTGAGTGTAGTGATTTCAGGTCAAAGAATCACACTCACCACCATCACTATGAGTACTGACTGTGACTACCATGTCATGGTTCCATGTGTCAAACTCATGGTGGGTCTGTCTGGTACACTTGTTTTCTAACAAGTACCTATGTGTTTGGTTTGATATCTCTATATCATGACTAATGAGATTCTGTCATCAACCAACACCACAATCCAGTCTTGTGTGTCATGGCTGTCTATCTACCTTCCACAATGACATCCGACTAGGAACATAACAAGAATGTACAAACTCTTAGCATCTGTATGATCTCATCGTTCAGGTCCTTAACCTGAAAGCATACGTCATTGAGTACTGTCATTCTCTAGACATTCAATTTGTTCTATCACTATCTCATATGACTGAACCAGAAAGAATTGGAAGCTTGCCTTTGATGTTTATCAAATCAATCTAATTGTATCCCACCAATCATCCCATGATTGGCTCTCAGGGCATACATACCAACAGGAGACGCTTTATGAGACATGGGAGAGATTTAAGGACCTCCAACACCTATGCCCTCACCATGGTTTGACAAACTGGATGCAAACTTTATACAATGGGTTGTTCTACAATACACGTATGACCATTGATGTTGCTAAAAATGGAGCCTTGACGAACAAGTCATATAGTGAAGCCTACGCCATTATTGAAGACATTGCACTCAATCACAGCCAATGGAGTTCAGAAATGATCAATTATCGATTCTCTTACTCTAGTTCAAGTGAGAAGTCCAACGGGAAACATACTATATATGTCATAAACTTGATTACAGCTAAGCTTGATGCCTTAACCAAGAAATTTGAAAGTCTTGCTACTCACTCAGTCCAAGCAGTCAAGAAAGTATGTGAGGCTTGTGGAACATCCAGTCTTAACCCTTCTTCTTATTTTGCACCACAGTTGAATGTCACTGAAGCACCAAAACAAGTCAATGTAGTAGGAAATTTCAATAATAGACAAGCCTACAATCCCTTTTCTGAAACCTATAACCCAGGATGGAGAGACCATCCTAATTTCTCTTATAGGAACACCAATTCACAGAACCAGCAGCAAGGCCAAGCTCAAGGTCAGCAACCTATGAGCAGCCATCAACCGATGAATGCCAACTGCCAGCAACCACTGGGGTACAATTCTAACAGTAGTAGGAACCTCAATAAATTTCCATAAGTGACTCATCCACTGTAAAAATCAAGCTTCGAAAGCCTCCTTAAGACCTTTCTCACCACATGAATCCAGAAAAATGACAAGTTCCGGGAAAATGGCAACATGTTGGAAGATGATATCACACAGTTGTCCTCTAAGGTAGATGGAATTGTTACTCACACCAAAATGTTGGAGAATCAGATAGCTCAACAAGCATTAGTCAACCAAGGAACGTCTTCTGGGTCTTTACCCAGTCAGCCCATTATGAACCCCAAGGAGACTTGTAAATTTTTGGCCTTGAGAAGTGGTGCAGTCATAGGAGGATCTGCACCACCATCTAAGAGGAAATTTGTAGAGATTGTTGACACTAATATTAAAGTTATTGCTGAAAATCAAAGGAAGAAATCTACTAGAAATCTACAGCAAGGTGATTCTTCTAGCAAGCCAATTGCCCCTTTTCCACACAGGTTTGCTAATACCAAAGATGACGTGAAGTTCAACAAATTTATGGACATTCTGAACAAGTTGTATGTAAATCTTCCCCTAGCTAAAGTCATAGCTGAAATATCCTCCTACACCAAGTTCTTAAAGGATATCCTAACAAAGAAGAGGAGATCTAGATAGGCAGAAACTATTATGCTTTCTCAAAGGCTAAGCTCCATTATCCAGAATCATATGCCAGAGAAATTAGATGATCAAGGATCCTTTACTCTCCCTTGCAAGATATGAAACTCCACTTTTAATAAAGGCCTTGTTGACCTTGGAGCAAGCATCAGCTTGATCTCCGTCTCTTTGTGGGAGAAGCTAGATTTAGGAGATTTGAAGCCTACATCTATGACAATTCAGCTAGCCGACCTCTCGATTAAACAACCGAGGGGAGTGATTGAGGATGTCCCTGTTCATATAGGAAAGTTCTTTATTCCATGTGATTTTGTGGTCTTAGACATGCATGAAGACCCAACCAATCTAGACCTTTTCGGTAGATCTTTCTTGCGCAATGCAGGTTGTTTAGTCGATGTTAGGGAAGGAAAGCTCACCATCAGGGTGGGAGATGAGGAATTAGTATTTTCAGTCTATGATGCCATGAAGGCACCCTGCTCTAAGGAGTACCTTTGTCTTGTTGATACCATCGATACATTGCTTGAAGAGGAAAAGAATTCCATTGAAACTGCCTTAGATGATTTTGAAGAAGATGATGCAAGTAACATTCTCAATGAGGAGGGTCCTAAAACTTTAGAGACTCCACCAGGTGAAGAAGACTCATAGAAGGATGAAGGAAGCAACACCGTAACTCCAAGAAAATAGGTAGAACTAAAACCTCTCCCACCGGGGATAAGGTATGCTTTCTTAGGCCCAAACTTTTCCTCTCCTATCATTATAAATGATGAATTGAATAATGATCAAGAAGAAAAAAAATTACATGAGCTTAGAAGCTACAAAGATGTGATAGGTTATTCCATTGACGACCTCAAAGGAATTAACCCATCCAATTGTATGCATAGGATAGCTTTGGAAGAGAATGTCAAACCATGAATAGACCCCCAAGGAGAGTTAACCAAAACATGATGGAAGTATTAAAAAAGGAAATCTTAAAACTCAAAGATGTCGGAATCATCTATCGAATAAGTGGTAGTCCTTGGGCGAGTCCTATACATGTTGTGCCTAAGAAAGGAGGAACAACTATAATTAAAGGAGAAAATGATGAACTAATACAAACAAGAATTGTCACTGGGTGGTGAATGTGCATTGATTATAGAAAATTGAACAAAGCTACCAGAAAAGATCATTTCCCTTTACCTTTTATTGATTTGATGCTAGAAAGACTTGCTCACCACTCCTATTTTTGCTACCTTGACGGGTATAGTGGATACTTTCATATTCCCATCTATCCACTCGATCAAGAAAAGACCACATTTACTTGCACCTATGGAACATATGCATATAGGCAGATGCCCTTTGGGCTCTGCAATGCTCCCGCTACTTTTCAAAGGGGTATGATGGCCATTTTTTCTAATTACATTGAAAAGATCATGGAAATGTTTATAGATGACTTTAGTGTCTATGGCAATTCATTTGATGATTGTTTGTTAAATCTAACTAAGGTTTTACAGAGATGCCAACAAGTCAACCTCATGCTCAATTGGTAGAAATGCCACTTTATGGTGCAGACTGGTGTCGTTCTAATACATGTTATTTCAAACAAAGGAATTCAAGTGGATAAAGCTAAAGTGGAGGCTATTGAAAATATGTCGGATCCAACCAATGTGAAGGAAATTTGCAGAGGATATTTATTAAGAATTTCTCAAAGATTGAAAAGCCTCTATGTTATTTATTAGCAAAAGATGTTGAGTTTGTCCTCAATGATGATTACCAAACTGCCTTTTGGAAGTTAAAAGATGCTCTAGTTTTAGCTCCTATTATTAAACCACCAGATTGGAGTGTTCCCTTTGAAGTGATGTGTGATGCTAGTGACTACACCATAGGACAGTCTTACGACAAAGAAAAGACACAAAACTCCATCATATACACTACGCAAGTAAGACCCTTGATGAAGCACAAATCAACTATGCTACTATAGAGAAGGAGATGCTTGTCATTGTTTATGAATTTGATAAATTCAGACAGTATCTAGTGGGATCTAAGGTCATTGTGTATACAAACCATGCTGTAATAAAATACCTTATGAGCAAGAAAGACACTAAACCTTGCCTCATCCACTGGATATTGTTACTACAGGAGTTTGACTTAGAAATCACAGACAAGAGGGGAATTGAGAACAGTGTAGTTGACCATCTCTCACGTCTTTCTACTAGTATCAAAGACAAAGTTCCTATGGATGACAAGTTGCCCATTGAGAAGTTGTATACATTAAACTCTCTTGTTTTGCCATGGTTTGTCGATTTTGCAAACTACCTTGCTATAGGATGTCTTCCACCTGATCTCACTTAACAACAAAAGAAGAAGTTCCTTCATGATGTTAAATTCTATTATTGGGACAACCCTCTTTTGTTCAAGCAATGCGTAGATGGACTCATCAGGAGATGTATCCCAAATGAAGAAATTGCTAGTGTGATTTCAGATTGCCATTCCTCTCCCTACAATGGACATTTTGGTGCAAACAAAACTGCAACAAAGACCCTTCAATCCAGCTTTTATTGACCAAGTTTATTCTGTGATGTACACACATTTGTCAAGGCTTGTGACAATTGCCAAAGAACTGGAGGAATCTCAAAGAGGGATGAAATGTCATTAAACTCAATTTTGGAAATAGAAGTCTTTGATGTGTGGGGCATAGATTATATGGGCCCTTTTCCATCCTCTTACAACTACAAGTTTATATTAACGGCCTATGATTATGTTTCCAAATGCTTAGAGGCAATCCCCACTCAAGCTCTAGATGGAAAAATAGTCACAAAACTATTATAGAAGATCATCTTCCCTATATTTGGAGTTCCATGAGCAATAATACGGATGGCGCAACCATTTAATGAAAGGAATTTCAACAACTTTCTTAGCAAGTATGGAGTGAAGCATAAGGTGTCCACATCTTATCATCCTCAAACCTCAGGTCAAGTGGAAATCTCAAATAGGCAACTAAAGGCCATCCTAGAAAAGATGGTCTCTAGTTCAAGGAAGGATTGGGCATTGAAGTTAAACAATGCATTATGGGCTTATTGGACAGCTTTTAAAACTCCTATTAGAAAAACTCCTTTCAAACTTGTTTACGGCAAATCATGTCATTTACCTGTAGAATTTGGAGCATAGGGCACTATGGGCAACCGAATTCCTAAACTATGACCTCAAGAAGGCAGGAGAGAAAAGACTGTTGCAACTCCAACAGTTAGAGGAATTAAGAATGGATGCTTATAAGAACACCAAGATTTACACATTAAAAACTAAAAGATGGCATGATAAAAGAATCAAGTCAAAGACTTCAAAGAAGGAGACCAAGTTTTGTTATTCAATTCCAAACTCAAGTTCTTTCCAGGAAAATTAAGATCCAAGTGGTCCATGCCATTCCTAGTCTTGCAAGTATATATATCCATATGGGACAGTGGACCTACAAGGGAAGCAATCAACCTTCAAAGTCAATGGACAAATATGCAAGCTATACACCACCAGAGAAGAAATTGACAAGGGAACCTCATGCTCCCTCCAACATGCTTAACCAACAAGTTGAAGAGTCTTACTCCAGACTTTAAATGGAGGAACTTGTGGGAGTTGACCCCACATTAGGATAGATTTTTCTTTAAGTAGTTTGAGTCAAGGACAATATTTATTTCCCGAAATAAACTTGTCATGGATGAATGTAATAATTTAGACACTTATATTTGCATCTCATCACTACGGCAAGTGTTGATCAAAAGTCAATTTCAGTAGATATTCATACAGACACACTGTGTCTTTATTTGACACGCTGTGTCGGCACCCACAGAAGGAACAATATGAGCAGATTTTCAAAAAGACACGATGTGTCTCTCAACGACATTTTGTATTGTTATCAGTCAAAAAATGTGATATTATCATCCGGAATGTTACACATCATGTGTAATTTAGAACATGATGTGTTCTTCATTTGTAAAAATGGGAATTAGGTTTCTAGAATCAAACACGACGTGTGTTAAAAGGCACACATCGTGTACCTTTTAGGTCATGCTTTGCTAAAAAGGGGACGACAATTTCTGCAAGCAGACACAACATGTCCTAAAAGAGACATGTTGTGTCCTTTAACGAGAAAGGAGGTTTTCAACCCTAACCCCAAACTATTTCTTTCACTATCACAACACACTCAAAGAGTCATGTGTAGCTGCCATGTTCCAGCCAAGTAGTTGTGTCTGCCAAATGAAGCCACTTTTCCATCATCATCTTCTCCAACCAAGTTCCATTGTGTCCATAATTATGTCCTCCCCATGAAGCTCTCTATCCTTCTCCTTCCAAGAAACTGAGCACCTTGAGCAAGCCCCCCCCCAATTTCTATCGCAAGCAAGCTCAACTTCGGGGAGAGAAAATTAGATCTCTATCTACACCATCATCCTCACTTCCTCCTTCATCCTCCACCAAAGATACGACAAAATCATCTACCATGTTCGAGGTGAATACCATGTGCAGCTTCAATGTCCATCAAGTCGTTGCTCTGCTCCAGGTACACGATGTGTCATAAAATGCACACGGCATGTCTGTGCTCAGTTCTTCCCATCCTTTTTCCTCAGCGCACGACATGTCATAAAGTAAACACGACGTGTCGAAGGTCATTTTAGCAAGACTCCAAGCACCAATGGCACCCGCGAAGCAAACTTCCAACCGCAAGCATGGAGCAAGCTCTTCCTCGGCCCCAGCATACATCTCTACAACCCAGTTTAGGGTCACAGTTGAGGAGGACCCTTCTTACCAATTCCTCATCTCAAGGAGGGTGCTACCTTCACGTTTTGTGTGTATGCAAATGTTCAATGCCTCAGGATTCAAAAATGAAGTCATTATGCATCTGAAGGCACTCAGACTCCACTACCTTTATTGCTCGGTAACGAACACTTACCCGCACCTTGTATATGAGCTTCCAACTACTCTTACCATTGAGAACGACCCTCAGAAAGAGTTGGAACTGTATGCAATCATCTGTTTCCATTTATTGGGTTGAGGCTTCATGCTCACCTTCAGACGTTTCTATGAGGTTTCAGAGTGCCATTACAAAGGGGCACTAAGCTTCCCTCCAACTTTTGGCAGTGATGAATTTTGGCCTAAGATCACTGACAAAGACCGTCATGACGCCAAAAAGGCTAGGGCGTCTGCTATTCACAACCCCATCTTCAGATATGTCCACCGCCTTCTCAACACAGGGGTTTTAGCAAAGAAAGAAACTCAGGTTGTCTGCGGGAAACAAGACTTATTCTTTTTGTGTGGCATGGTGAGTGACTATAAGATCAATGCAGGTTATTACATTCTTACCAGGTTCCTAAATATTGAGAAAATGAAGAAGAGAGAATATAGGGATATCATGTGTGTGGGTTTGATTACCCTTATTTCTAGGAAGCTCGAGGTGGACCTAACAGGTCTAGAGGCTACACCAGGTAGAAATCTAGCAGATATTTAGTACCTTCTATTCATAGGATTGATCTCTAGAGTTCCCAATGATGATACCAAGTTCAGACAGTTCTTTGATGATGACCAGTACATCGACATTCTGGACTTGGAAAATATCACATTGACAAATAAAGACAATTGGAAGGTAATTCTTATTGGCCCAGATGATGCAGAAGCCCCTGAAGGACCACAAGCTACTGGGGCACCCCCTACAGCTCTACCACCTCCCTCAATAGGCACTCATATGGAGTACTCTTAGGAAATGCCTAATGTCAGGCATCTCTACAAGTTTGTGCAGCAACGGTTTGACCACATAGACGGTCACCTGGACCTCATGGCTGAGTATGAAAAACCACTAGAGGGGGGGTGAATAGGGTTTTATGATATTTTAATAATAATTCAACCAAATTAAGCAACCACAAAAAGATTGGACAAGGGGACAAGGATTTAGAGTGGTTCCAACCTTAGCAAATACTAAGGCAGTCAATCCACTACCCAGTTGCTTACCCAACCGGGATTTTGAAAGAATCAAATTTTATTACCTCGCAAGGACTTTACATAAAATTACAATTCTTTCACCAAACCCTTCGAACAGCCTTCACCTAGAAGTAGTTGCACCAACTTTGAAGCAGCCTTCTTGAAGTAACTTCAAGCTCCCCCTTGAAGTAGCCTTCCTCTTGAAGTAGCTTCTCGTTGCAACAGCCTTCTTGAAGTAGTCCGAAGTCCACCTTCTCCACCGAGAAGAACCTTCTCCAATCCGCAGCCTCCAACCCTAGGAGTAGCAAGGAGAATACAAAAGATACAAAGGAATAAGAAGGAAAAATAGAAATTACAATACCACTTTGCAACTCAAGGCTTGATTTCCTATATCAAGCATTTTGATCTCCTAACCAATGTATATAGAAGTGTAATTGTTGTGGATAGGAGATGCTAGCCTATAGGACACGAAATTAGAGCAAGTAGAGGGATCACCAATGCAAATGTTGCTCAATTTCTCAAAACAGATTGCCAATTGTAAGTGTATGCTCAAGTGTATCACAAATGTAGCTTAGATGAGTTTAGGTGTCCTAAGGCATGTCCTATTTATAGGAATGGCCTACAAGTGCTTAAGGACGTTCTAGACACTTTCTAGGGGGTTCTAAGTGCTTAACTAGCCGTTAGGTACAAGTTGGTTGCATTAGCAACGGCTAATTAATTAATTCTGCAGTTGCTGTCAGAGTCCATCTCGGTCGAGGAATTGTCGACCGAGATACCTACTCGGTCGAGGTTTTGTCGACCGACAGGCTCTCTGGATCAAGTGTTTGCAACGTTCATCTCCAACTGCCAACTACCTTGTCAACTGTGTCTAACGGCTACTTGGATCTTTCTCGGTCGAGAAGTTTGTCGACCGAGAGTGTCTCGGTCGAGGAGTTTGTCGACCGGGATTGCCCATGTTTCAATGTTTTAATTTAAGGCATTAAGTGTGTGTATGAGTGTGCATATGTGACACTATTGAAGGGGATGACCTATCTAAGTGTAGTGATTGGCTAGATGAGATCTAACGCTTGATTTACATGAAGTCTAAGTACTTGTACATTATATATTTGTACAAGTTTACAATTGATTACATTTCATGAAATTTACAAATATTCAAGCGTATAGATTCCCTAGTACTTTGTCATCCACTTTATTCCTGCAACACTCAAGTAGCACGTTAGATCGACAAGAATGAAATGTTTGTCATCATCGAAACAAAGGGATTTATCATAATGTCAATTTAGCCAACAATCTCCCCCTTTTTGAAGATGACAAACATTTCCTAAATATAAAATAAGGAAATATAAAACATGTGAGTTTCATACCTGAAATTTACCTTTGTAGCCATCTTTGGTTTTCCAAGTGACTGCTGGCCAAGATATTATGAAACTCATTTTAATTTTATGTTTGTGATTTTATATTATTTCTCCCCCTTTGTCATTTCAAAAAGATATCCAATACAATCATTTAGTATGACTTTGTGTCTTTCTTTTTAAGTTTTGCTCCCCCTTAAAGAGATATCCAATTAAAATCAAGGGATTTTATTGTCAAATTTAGCCACAATTTGTTTCTCAATCATTTGCAAAGGATGGTAAGCCTTGAAATGATATGAGTTTCTTTTAAGTTTATGGCTTATGTGTATTGATTTCTCACCCATTTTACAAGGGATGTTAAGCCCTGAAAATGATATGAGATTCCCTTAAGCTTATGATATATATTGATTTCTCATCCATTTTTCAAGGGATGTTAAGCCCTTAAAATGAAATGAGAATCCTTTAATCTTAGAGTACATAAAAATGTCTCTAACCAAATGCATGGGATGTTAAGCCCTGATTTGTTTAGAGAGTTCCTTTAAGAACAAGATATATCATTTTTATGAAATTCATAGATTTCTTCATAACCAAGAGTAAAAATACTAAGGTCGTAACAAGCTTCAAGTGATGTTTACAATGTTTTTGTAAGCTTCTTAATCAAATAATCCAATTTGTTTTTATGAGCTCCCCCTTAATCTTACAATTAAAGCAATTTAAAGCTTCTAAGGTCACAAATGATTTTAAATTTTGATTTTAACCTTTATCAAAAGTATACTAAGATTAAGTACAATAAAAATGATGTCCAAATAAGCATTTTGTCAAAGCTTATTTTAGGTCGACCTTGACTTCGACCATAGCGCCCCTTGGTCAAATTCGATTTCAACCAAGAGGCAATTTTGCAGATTTCCAATTTGAACACTCATATGTGAAGTATAATATCTGCATGTAATTTGATTAGATATCAATTTGAAGCATTTTGAATGATACTCAATATGAAGATGTTCATCCTTGATTTTCCTAGAAGATTTATATAAGCTTTGTTGTAGGTACATAAATATCAAATTCTATTTCTTCTTGTACCCATAAGATTCTTAAAAATATATCCTTGAAAGCACGATTAATATCTCAAGTCTAATTGAGAAATTTGTATTAATATCTTATGTGTTATGACTATTTGCTTTAGAAGAGCAAGCATTGAAGTTCTAAGCAATATATCAACAACAATTCATTTTGCTTGCCTATGTATCATCAAAGACCATTCATGCAATAATCATTATCTATTTGTGCCATAGAGCATCATCTTTGAATAATGAAATGGTGAAAGCATATCCATGATGTAATGATAGAACAATAATAACATTAAATTCAACATATGGTTTCTATCAAAGAATACTTAGAATAGACCATGAAGGCGGTAACTTGACTTAAATCAACATGGTTCATAATTTTCAGTTTTAACCTAAACCATGTAGAGAATAAACCAAATTAATCTCATATAAGTTTTCAAGGATGATTTCCAGAATTTTACTTTATTTTGCATGTACAAACAGTTATTAACAACAAATAGATAGCAATTTGATTAATTGAAAAACATATTCAGCAGATTTATTACAGACTGGAAATCAGTAACCTGCTCGGTCAAAGATTTCTCGATCGACAGATTGCTCAGTCGACATTTTCTCGACCGACCAGGTTTCTGTACTATTTTTCAGAACTGTTAATTGTTTCCAAACAAAATTATACAAGTTATTTCTTGATTGTGTTGAGATATGACATTTGTATATCAATAATCAGTTTAGGTCAAATCTCAACTTGTTAATTTTAAGCTTCTAAGTTTTAGGAATCCAATCTATATCATCATTCTTTTTCTTATATGGGCATGAAAATGAATAATGTCCAATGTGCATGCAATAATGACAAATAATGGAGTCAACTTCATTTCTCTTTCTAGGAATTGTGTTCTTAGGTACAAACACAATTTTAGGCTTGGATGCTTTAGCTCTTTTAGGTTGATTCTTCTTTGGATCATATCCTAATCCTCTTCTTCCATTATAACTAGAGGAAATTTTTAGAATATTCTCAAGGATGTCATTTCCTCTTAACTCATTTATTTTTCTCTGTAACTTATCAATGTCATCCATCTTCTTGTTTATATCTTTCTTTGCTTGATCTAAATCAGATACTAGAGAATTTCTTTCTTTTACAACCTCATCATAATCTAAGTGTGAACATAAAATAGGTTGTTTCTGAAGATCATTCACTTGAGTTTGCAAGTTTAACTTCTCTAAGGAAAGAAGACTGTAATCAACTTCTACAGATTTTAAATTAAGATCATAATCTTCATTTGCCTTTTTGAGATCTTCATTTTCAGATGCAAGAGAAATAAGTTTAACGTTTAAATCATCATTTACTTTATTTGATTTCTTAAGTTTCTTCTTGCACTCAATATATTTCTCATGAGTATCTTAAAGACTAGCAATTAGATATTCTTTTGGTAGATCAAAAAGACTTACCTCTTCTTCTTCTTCATTTGTTGTAGCAATGAGGTATTCTACTTCTTCTTTTCCATCATCACTATCATCACTTGAATCATCCCATGCAGCTTTATATGCTCTTTCTTTCTTTTTGTGAGATGATTTCTTCCCTTTCTTGATTTTTGGACAATCACCTTTCATGTGTCCCTTTTTGCCACATTCAAAGCACCTGGAAGAAGAAACACTAGAAGTTTTATTAGTTTTAAAACTTTTGTATTGCTTACCATTTACAATGAGAGTTTCTTCTTCACTATCATCTTCACTTGTGTCATGATTGTCCTTGGTTTATGCTTTGAATGCAACGTCCTTCTTTTTCCCTTGTTGAAGTTCACGTTCTCTTCTTTCTTCCTCTTCTAAAGTTGCCTCATGAGCTTCTAGGTTGCCAATGAGTTGTTCCATCTTTAGTCGGGTGAGGTTATTTGCTTCTTCAATGGCCGTCACCTTGGGCTTGTATTTGGGAGGAAGTGATCTAAGGATCTTTGACACCTGATCTTCCTCAAGAACAACTTTACCTAAAGCATTTAAACCATTTACAATAGAAGAGAATTTTGCATACATTTCACTAATAGATTCATTTGCATCCATACGGAAATGTTCAAACTTTTGTTTAAGCATACTAATTTTGGAATTCTTGACTTGAACATTCCCTTCATAAGTTATGGAAAGTCTATGCCAAATTTCATAGGCTGTTTCACAGTTAGATATTCTATTAAATTCTCCTACTGAAATTGAACAATAGAGAATACTTACAGCCTTTGCATTCATTTGAGCCGATTTTACCATATTGGTGTCCCAAGCTGCATATTCCATTTGAGGAAGCTCATAGGGGGTTGACACCGTCCTCCATAGATCCCAACTAATCCCTTGGAAATAAAATTGCATTCTTCTTTTCCAGTAGGTGTAGTTAGTTCCATCGAATGTCGGAGGTCTAGCCACAAGTGTCCCTTCAAGGTTGAGGTTGTTGAGCAACCCGTCACCCATTCTTCAATACTTGGTTAGAGTTCCTTGAAGCCTGCTCTGATACCAATTGAAAAACCACTAGAGGGGTGTGAATAGGGTTTTATGATATTTTAATAATAATTCAACCAAATTAAGCAACCACAAAAAGATTGGACAAGGGGACAAGGATTTAGAGTGGTTCCAACCTTAGCAAATACTAAGGCAGTCAATCCACTACCCGGTTGCTTAACCAACCGGGATTTTCAAAGAATCAAATTTTATTACCTCGCAAGGACTTTACATAAAATTACAATTCTTTCACCAAACCATTCGAACATCCCTCACCTAGAAGTAGTTGCACCAACTTTGAAGCAGCCTTCTTGAAGTAACTTCAAGCTCCCCCTTGAAGTAGCCTTCCTCTTGAAGTAGCTTCCCGTTGCAACAGCCTTCTTGAAGTAGTCTGAAGTCCACCTTCTCCACCGAGAAGAACCTTCTCCAATCCGCAGCCTCCAACCCTAGGAGTAGCAAGGAGAATACAAAAGATACAAAGGAACAAGAAGGAAAAATAGAAATTAAAATACCACTTTGCAGCTCAAGGCTTGATTTCCTATATCAAGCATTTTGATCTCCTAACCAATGTATATAGAAGTGTAATTGTTGTGGATAGGAGATGCTAGCCTATAGGACACGAAATTAGACCAAGTAGAGGGATCGCCAATGCAAGTGTTCCTCAATTTCTCAAAACAGATTGCCAATTGTAAGTGTATGCTCAAGTGTATCACAAATGTAGCTTAGATGAGTTTAGGTGTCCTAAGGCATGTCCTATTTATAGGAATGGCCTAAAAGTGCTTAAGGACGTTCTAGACACTTTCTAGGGGGTTCTAAGTGCTTAACTAGCTGTTAGGTACAATTGGTTGCATTAGCAGTGGCTAATTAATTAATTCTGCAGTTGTTGTCAGAGTCCATCTCGGTCGAGGAAGTGTCGACCGAGATACCTACTCGGTCGAGGTTTTGTCGACCGACAGGCTCTCTAGATCAAGTGTTTGCAATGTTCATCTCCAACTGCCAACTACCTTGTCAACTGTGTCTAACGGCTACTTGGATCTTTCTCGGTCGAGAAGTTTGTCGACCGAGAGTGTCTCGGTCGAGGAGTTTGTCGACCGGGATTGCCCATGTTTCAATGTTTCAATTTAAGGCATTAAGTGTGTGTATGAGTGTGCATATGTGACACTATTGAAGGGTATGACCTATCTAAGTGTTGTGATTGGCTAGAGGAGATCTAACGCTTGATTTACATGAAGTCTAAGTACTTGTACATTATATATTTGTACAAGTTTACAATTGATTACAATTCATGAAATTTACAAATATTCAAGCGTATAGATTCCCTAGTACTTTGTCATCCACTTTATTCCTGCAACACTCAAGTAGCACGTTAGATCGACAAGAATGAAATGTTTGTCATCATCGAAACAAAGGGATTTATCATAATGTCAATTTAGCCAACACAGTAGTATTCCGTTATGTAGGACATGGTCCATCGCATGGATATGTGGCACATCTCTCAGAGCCATTATCCAATGCCTCAGCAGAACCACCCTGCATCTCAGTAGAACCACCCTACATCTCAGCCACCAAAGCCCGAGTCTGCTCTGAAGTCAATGTGCATCAACATCCCAAACAATGATGATCTCATCAACCAGTACTTTCCTACTGGTCACGGAGGCATTGGTCCCTCCTACTGATGCCATTCCATGACAGGTACCCAGTTGCATTTCTATTGAGTTTGATTGCTACAGTGAGGACACTGCAAATTTCAATCTTAGGGGTTATGCAATCGGCTGGTAGTTGCTTTTGTTGTTTTATTCAGTTGTTTAGTTAATCTTGTTTTTAAGTTTTGTTTTTCTTTTTTCTTTGGCAAGTTCAATATGATGTGAGACTCACTTTATGTAATGAACTATTTCTTCACAAGTTTGAACCATCTTGTCCTCTTGCCACAATCTATCATTTAAAGGAATTGTTAAAGAGCATGCATGAATTAAATGAAACCATTTGGCTTAAGTCTGGATTATACTAGTAGCTTGAATATTCACCTTTCATATATCTGATTGCTTAAAACATGTAATGGTCTCAAATTTTTATGAGTGAATCAACCTTACAACTTTAATTAGGATACAGGATGCCCTTTCCAAGATCTTAGTGCATATACAACTGCTATTTCAGTAAAAAAATCTTTTCAAAACAAATGAATGAAATCTAGTTAATTTTACAATCTTGTTGACTCTCTAGTTGTGGAAAATTTTAAAATTTTTATTGCCTTGTTTCACCCTCGTACCCCATAAAAGATGGAAAATTGCCCATATATCATGCTAGCCTAGTGTAAGCCCAATCTATCAATGATGGTTAGGTGGTATGTCTCAAAAAGAGGGTAAAACACCCCAACCGGCACTCCACATGTGCATAAGCCTACATTAGCAATCGAGTGTTGGAAGCCGCAATCCATTGACAAAATAATCTTTTGGAAAAGAAGAAGAGTTCCACTAAGATGGTTAATGTTAACTAAGATTTTGTCATTTGTATCCTTAATAGCTGAGATTTCATGTTGCACATCCTCTAACTATTTGGCCTGGTCATCTAAATTCTACTTAGAGTTGTTTAACTAATTTATTCATTCATTTGTGACCAACCATGCTGAACTAAAAATCTCTTTCATGGATGTTTAAGTTGAATTGACGGCTACAAGTATAAACAAGTTGATCATGGTTGATGCATTCCATACTCATCTTTCTTTTCATTTGATCTATACATGAGATTTGCAAATCCTTCATTTGTGCTCTATGCTCTTTTTACTTGAGGACACACAACTATTCAAGCTTAGGGGGATTTGATGTGTGCATTTCATATTGACTTTTTCTACAATCACACACACAAATTCAGTTCATTTTGCATTCCTTTAGCCTCTATTCATATGTATCTTGCCACATTTAGTTATTTTTTCTTATTGTGTGATGTTTATTGTAGATACACACTTAAAGTGCCAAATTGTAGATAGTTCAACTCAAATTTGACCCCAAATGGACTTCTCCCTGACTTCTAGCTGATTTAGAGTTTATTTCTACAAAAATAGCATTGCACACGGCGTGACGTGTCCTTTCCCAAAAATCTTCACAAGATGAAGAACGCAGCGTGTGGTATTTAACACATGATGTGTGATTCTGCAGCGGCCCCAACACCAAAACGTAGAAGAACGCAAACATGTCGTGTCCATATTAAGACATGGAGTGTCCACAAGACTAGAAGGTCGGCTACAACTTACTGCCAATTCACACAGCATGTGTTAATTCAAACATGATGTGTGCCTTTCACCTAAAATGACTATAGAAGAAAGTTACACATCATGTCTTATTTAAGACACACCGTGTACTTCACAGCAACAGCAAGACCTAGAGGAACTGCACAACGGAACACGACATGTCCTCTCACAGACATGTCGTGTCACTATCAGTTTCTACAGAAATGAGAGCAACCACTCCTCATTTTTAAAGACCAATGCAACCCAATGGGCGGTTATCTCTCATCATTTTGACAGTGTCTTTCGTCCAAGAGAAGTTCCAGAGCTAAGGAGGGAAATTTTGGGATAGAAGAAGGTGGTTTCTTGGAAAAGAACCTCCATTCTACTTCATTTCTTGTCCATTTCTTCCTTGAAGGTGCAGTAGAGCTTACTCCTCTCACTCAAGCTTTATAGGAGGGAAGATTGTCTAAATTGGAGCACTTCCAAGGGTGGAATTTCGTCCTCTAGCTGGAGTTCTACTTCCTTTTGGCTAAATCTTTGGTTCTTTTAGCTTTTTCTTCTCTTAAGTGTGTAAAACTCTAAAATTTTTGCATTGTGTCTGTACATTTACATTATGGATGAGTAGAACTCTTTTCTTGGGCACGGGAGAGTAACTCCCATGCCATTGTTCAAGTCAACTCGAAATCTATGTTTATTGCTAGTTAATTTTTCTTTTCCATGGAAGTATGTGGTGTTTCTTACTTGTATGTTTAGCTGGCCACTTTTCATACATTTTTTATGCTTACCTTGTGCTTCGCGAGAATGTATGAGGAAGTAAGGAGTAGAATCCATGAAAGTATGCTCTTGACCAGGGGGAGTGGCTTGAGAATATTGAGGGTAATGTTGTGTTTGATACTAGGCATAGATGTGGGAGTGTTATGTCAAGTTGAGAACAAACTCATGACATTGGGAAATTCATGAAGATGACAACATCCCTGCTTGTTCACAGTTTCTTGATTTTGTAGTCCATATGATATGATGGTATGGTAGTGAAATATGATGTCCAAGCCCTTAATTGCTTATTCAACCCTTTAACTTTGAGCTTTTGCTTTTTCTAGCCTTCTATATATATAAACCACCAGAATTTTGCAACCTGACTTGGATTAATGAAAGTTAACAAATTTACACCTAACTAGCCTAGCTCCTTGTGTTTGACACTTGACTACATTGACCCTGTACACTTGCGGGTGCTTCGTGAGGTGAGATCTTTCTTTGTAAAACTCTCAACAATAGGTCACAACATGGGTCGCTACACCCATCAATGTGCACATGGTCGAGACACAACAAACCATAGATACCCTAGTCATTACCAAGGGTGCCACCACTCAAACAAGGTTCAAACAAGACGCCCCATTCTTTCTCTATCCTCTATATGATGTCAAGAAAGAGAAGGAAAACTCTGGAGGTGACAAATTACACATTCACCCTCTACTTTGGGTAAATTGAAATTTGCACCAAAACTAGCACACAAGGCACAAACATCATCCAAACAAGCTCAAACTTGAAACTTAAGCTCTACACAAGCTCTAAGATCATATAAAATGATTAGATCAAGGTTCTAAGAACATCATCAAGCCAAATAAAATAGGGTTAGGCAAAAACCCAGGTCAAGGGTCTTATAAGGATGAACATCAGTTTAGGTTTGATATGCTCCATGTCACCTCCACTAGCTATGTGCTACTATAAAGATGACAACCATGCAATCTTACATATGACCCTATGTGATTCAATCAATGATTGTGGGAAATGGATATATGTCCAGAACAATGCCTTGGCCTCAAAAAACAGGGGCTTACTAAAGACATACAAGTCCCTCCAAGATGAAAATGATTATGACTTGGATTTTATGACCCATCTAACATTCATCCTCAATTCACTAAGTGGACAGCTATTGGAAGAGGCGTCTTTATGTCCTCCTACAAGTTATTTGACCAAAAAGGGCTACCTCAACAACAACCCTTCATCTTGAAACCTATGTAGGAAAGCTTGACAAATATGCCTTGATGAATATTGTTGGCTCAAGGTATTGTGAAAATAGGACCTAGGCCCTGAGTGTAGGGTCCCCATCCCTACTTTCCTAGTACCATCACTACAACAACCGATGTTTTTGAAAAACCAATATCATCGTCCATATGACAATATTGTACCTCGTCAAGTGGTTGATGAACACAACCAAGAAAATTATCGTGATATATATTCTAGAATTTGGAAGATCACCCTCACCAGTGAGGTTCTCAAAGGCATTTGAACCACCTAGAATGACTACTAGTCTAAATACATGATCATCACTCAAGATAAGGAAGCAATTATATTTATAGTATATTGTATGGTCGACCGGCCATACTCAAAACACTTAGATAGAAGATGCATGTAGGAATATTATGGAAGTTTTTTTGATGATGAAATGATCAATTCATCGATGATCACATATAGGACATTGTAGATATAAGACCTTAAGAAATGAAGACCTTGTTCATCCTGGCCAAATTCACTAACCAACCACGACTCACCATGCACGACTGACTCTAAGAAGTGGAGTGATGAAAACATGGAAGAAGACTATGTTGTATCATCTGATGAATAATATGATACTTATGACATATTTGAAGGATAGGGGATCAATATTATCCATGAAGTAGAAGTTATAGAATAATTAAAAGCACTCAGTCGTCACATGCAAAGCACAAACAAAGTTTAGGATTGGCATGTGGACAAGCATGACATCTTGAAGGTAAAGCACTCTACCCTTCCTAAAAAAGCTCATTGGAGGAACAACACTCTGACATTGTGCAGATCCCAGAATGGATATTTAGCCACACTCCACAATGTGCCCAGCTTCCAGCACAAACTCCAAAAAATACAAAATTAAGAAAATGGAAAAAGAATATAAGGCATTGTCTTTCAAAGAGTTTGGTACTAATTTCACATAATAGCACATATTTACAAAAATGAATATGGAGAACTTGAATACATCATTGTACCAAGTTGCATGATGAAAGAGCACCATCCTTTCACATTTAAGATGAGAAAGAGACAATCAAACTCAGCTCGTGACCCAAGCCACACATAGTAAAAATTGGGGTGTGTCTACCTCAGACTGTGAAAGATTAGTTGATTATGTTGATATGTTTACACATAGATACTCATATGTTCTTGGGTTGGATGAGAATATCATGGTTCATTGAGTCCCTATGATCTGTGGTATACATCCAGTCAAGCAGAAATCTAGACGACTACAAACAAAATGGAACCTCAAGATTAGAGAGGAAGTTCAAAAGAAATATAGTGTTGATTTCTCAGATCTCCCATGTGGATCTCCAACATTGTAGCTATTCCTAAGAAAGATGGCAAACTATGAATGTGCATGGACTATAACAATCATAAGAAGGTGTATCCTACAGATGACTTTCCACTATCATGCATTGATGCACACATCGATAATATTTTTGGTCACGTACTCCTGAGCTTTTTGGATGATTTAACTATCTATAATAAAATATATATGGACAAGAAGGAAAAGAAGAACACCACAAACATAACAAAATGGGAAGCATTATAGGGTCATGTCTTTTGGCCTCAATAATGCTAGAGATACTTATTGGAGATTGATGCTCTCTGTATTTCATGGCATGACGTATAAAGAGGTGGAGGTATATGTGGGAGACATGATAGACAAATCCATGAGTCTAGAATAGCAAACTACTAATATAAAGATTCTATTTTAATGACTACATCGACTATCATTGTGCTTAAACCCATTGAAGTGTGCATTTGGGGTTACATCTAGTAATATATTCTAGTACATCATGGGCCAAAGAGGGATCAAAGTTGACCCAAGAAAATATCGATCTGTCTAGGGTTCCTTCTATGAAAATAGAAAAAGAGATACAAGGCCTACTCAATCATCCTAAATTTATTATCTACTTCATCTCCAAGATCATGCCTATATGTGATCCCATCTTCATGTTGATAAAGAAGAACTTTCACTTAGTATGGAACAAATGATGTGAAGAAACATTGCAGGCTCTCACATACTATTCTTCAATCCACCACTTTTGAAACAAGAATTACGAAGATACCCTCTCACCCTTTGACTATCAATTTATGAAACATTAGCATAAGGGGTCTTGATCTAATCAGTAGATGGTGATGAGCATTGCATATATTATCTCTCTAAGAAGTTTAATGATAGTGAGGCCCAATACACTATAATTGAAAAGTATTGATTGGCCCTTGTACAAGTGACAAGGAAATTGTCTCACTTCCTAATGACATATTCTATTCAACTGATCACAAAACATGATCCTCTCTACTAAATTGTGTGAAACCCCTACCCTCACTGGATCATTTGCAAAGTAGAAATTGATGTTGTCTAAATGTGACATCACCTACCTATCAAAGAACACATTCAAAACATAGGATCTAGTTGATCAACTCAACAATTTCCCACTTTCAAATTGGCCAACACATGAGTATGATTTCCTAGACGAAGACATCAAATGACCATATCATATGACATCATTACCCCTCCTAATCCTAACTTGTAGACAATTTTATTTGATGAAGATGTCAATCACAAGGGAGTTGGGATAGTAGTCATCCTCTAAGACTTGCATGGAAAATTATTTCTCGTAGCAAGACAACTCAATTTCGGCTCCACCAACAACATGGCAACTACAATGCATGCATTCTAGGACTCTGTTTGTGAAGCAATAAGGGGAACACCATCCTGATCTATGGTTATTCCCTCCTCATTATCTCTCAATTCCTGAATAATTAAAAGACACTCCATCAAAATATGATCCTCTACTAGGAATATTTGAGTTCCCTCATCCAAGATTTCAAGAAATACTCCTTTAAATTCATGAAACAAGAACACAATGCCTTCACTGACGCTTTGGCTACCATCACTTCATGGATCGACATACAAGGTGATAAAATATTCTCCTTAAAATTGTGAGAGATCTCTTAACCTACTTACTGCATGGTCATAGACAATGCATCAACTAGTATAGAAAGGCTTAGTTCCATGTCATAAAACTGTATCTAGATAATCGAGTCATCCCAAAAAGCCTCTCTTGTAGAAATAGGGTGATTAAATGCCATGCAGCATAATATTACTAGGGACAGGACATCTATGCCACAAATCTTACAATAAAACTCTCCTTGGATGTGTTAAGAAGACAGAGAAGATGAAGCTCTCATGAAGGAGGTCAATGGAATATATTTGAGTTGGGTAATGCTTGCAAAGAAGATATAGTTGTTGGAATAGTACTAGATTGCCATGGTGACATGCTACTAATAATATTTTTGCATATGTTGAGTTTTCCAAATTCGTGGTAATTACATTTATGCACCTGCCAGCCAACTATACAACATGTTCATGCCTTGGCCTTTCTCTACTTGGGGAATCAATATGATTAGGAAAGATAAATCATATAGCATCAAATGTGATTTTATTAATTTTTTTGATATTCAACTACTTCACCAAGTGGATACAAGTCATCTCGATCACCAATGCTTCCTCTCAAAAAGTAATCAAGTTCCTCATAAACAACATCATAAATTGAAATGGAATGGCATATAAGATAGTATCTGACAATGGTAAAAGCCTCATCATCAAGACCAAAAAAGGGTATCTAAGCTCTTTGGAGATCAAGCATCATTGAAATGTTGTCATGATGGGACTAAGTGATCTGTGTAGGTTGTCAACAAAATTTTGATAAATATACACAATAATATGATCATCTATAATGCCAATCGGCATGTATATCTTACAATGGATATGTGGGTGTATAGAACATATATTAGAGCATGGTCGGCACATACTATTTAGATGCGTATGGAATGAAAGTAGTCTTATTAGTGGAATTTAAAATTTAGTCCCTATGCATACTGAAAGAAGCATCAGTTCTTGAGTCAGAATGGGTTCAAGATTGGATCTATTGGCTCAACACGCTAGAAGAACGACAAACTAGAGAGCTACACCATGATCATTGCTACCAAAATAGAGTAGCTCGAGCATGTAACAAGAAGTTTTGTCATTGTACTTTTCAAAAGTGCATTTGGTCATCTGTGTCATCCATAATGTTGATACTAGGGGGATATTTAATCCCAAATGAGAACGGTCTTACATTGTCCATGACATTTATTATTGGAGTTGCCTACATGTGGAAGACATGGATGTGGATATCCATCTCCATCACACCAATTACATCCTCATCAAGTGCTTCTACTACTGACAAGAAATCTTCATTGACGTCAATCCTCTGGGGAAGAGCATGTACCAAAGTGAAATCCCTACCTTTGATAAAACACTTATAATCTACATCAATACCTCAAAATGTGTCATGTGACCCTGAAGTTAGGAGGTCAAACTAGAACCATAGGCCCAAGGATGAATTAAGGATCACCATTATATTGAGGATCCTATGGTTATCCAACCTAAATAAACCCTTTAAAATAAACCAATCTTGCCTAAAATACAAGATATTGTTCATGGTTGTGGACAAGGTAAAGCCCTACAGTTGTGATCATGAAATTATTTAGAGGTTTATGAAGGATGTAAATCCCCAGAGTCGAGTTAGACCTAATTTATAAAGTTAAGTATTATTGATATTTATAAAAGGGTGAAACCTGAATAAACTTTATTCTATGAGTGACATATGCTCTGGTCAATTAGACACTAGAAGGATAGGTGGATCGTAGTTGGGGTTGAAACCCCTTATAGTTTTCCATGCATCCTCTCTTGAAAGGAGGTGGGACCAACCTTTATATAGAAAAACTAAGGAGAAACAAGTTGGGAAACCCTTCACTAGGAAAGCCCCATTTATTTCTCATAGAAGTTAAGCTCCAATACTGAGGCCATAAGCATTAATGCCCATTAAAACTTCAATTAAATACCCTCTAGATGTCAAAAAATCTCAAAGTGCATTAGCAAGACTACAAAAGTAGCACTCCAATTTAGCAAACATGTTCTTGTGATTCATCGCTACACTAAAGTATGTCTAGAGAAAATCTTACTAGGTTGTATCAGACTAATAGGATCATAACTCAACTGGGTATTTATTTTCCACTTGAGCACCTACTACATGACATGACTTTCTCCACTAGTGTGACATATAGGGCTAGTAGATCCTTGACCCAAATTCTTCCCTAGAGTGAATCATCCTCTTGTGGAAGAATAAGATCTAGACATTTAAAGGGAGGAATGACCTACAAGTATAGGGGTGAAGCATGGGAAAAGCTTAAAATGATCGGGGTTCCAACCCTCTGACTTCAATAACAGAAGTGGGTGGGGAGGAGGTGACCCAGACATATGTCATTTTTCAAAATACTTAAAATTCAAAAAGTCATTCATGATACATGAAACATATAGGATAGGGGAAGAGGATCGGCCTCGGCCACCTAATTATCCAAAGGGAGATTATAGTAGTAAGAACCTCTATGGACTAAGATCCAAAACAAATGTATGACAAACATCATGGAAGGAGTACACATAGTTTATGTTGCATGCCATGATAAAAAGAAACTCTTCCAAAGCTAGTTTATTACTTTCAAATATGATTTATTTATAAAGCTTTTCAAAAACTAAATCAACACCTTGTAGAAACAAAAAAAAGTGAAATGATAAAAACTTTAATGAAGAGGAGGATGACTAAATCATGCAAGTTATCTCGAGGAGTCACAAATCACTACCACCAAGGAAGACGACCCAAAGGCTCTTCTTATTCTATGGAATAACCTTTACCAGTGGGAAAGATGTCATGAGTCATCTTCATTTGATCCAGCCACATCTTTGTGACTATTTCTTCAACTTTGTGAGAATTAGATAATGATTTGTGAAAGCCTTTTTGTAATTTGTACAAACTCAAAATGGTCTATCTACCTCAATAACAACATCGGGTAATACACAACACACTGCTCCAACCTCAAAGAAAGATCAAGCACTGAAAGCAAGTATAGCTAATTCATAATATGAGATGTCAAGGAAGAACTTCATCCATCCCCATGGACATGTACATGTGTCAAATTTGAAAGCCACTAAGCTAGATCACCTTGTTGTTGGAGAGGTTCACCAACCTAGATATGCTTCAATAAGCATTCTCCTATAAGTACATAATGATGATTTGAGGAATCTTTAAATCTATGAAGACCAATAAACATCCCTAGATAGATCATCAAAATCTTGAAAGGTCCCCACATTGTTATAGTCAATTGAGCTTCATCCAAGCACTACTACGAATCACCCAATGTCAAAGGCACAATGGTATTGTGTTTCTAGATTGTCAGAATAACAGCAATTTTCACTGTCACTTGACCAATAGTTTCTTGATAGAACAATTCAGCCAGAATAATCAAGGTATATGCTTGTAGGCATCCCATATTTAGAGACCCAACACTATAGAAATATTTTTTGTTGAACAGCTCCCATAAAGATAACTTGATTAATCGACCATCCTCAGTTAGCAATTGAGAAACTATAGGTTTCTTTCTATCTAGTATATCATCCAGTTCTCGTATCCATCTTGACTTCTTTAGGACAATGGGATAGTAGTCATGCAAAGGAAGACGAGTAATCTTATGCACATCCTCTAGAGTTGGGGTCAACACAACATAAACAAAATAAAAAGTATGGCTAAGAGGATTCCAGAAGGGGATCACTACCTACATCAATTCCCTCATAATAGTAACATAGGATAGGTGAGTAGGTGCCAAGTTACATAGAAGCTTGCTAACTTAACCACCTTTCTCTCATGAATATATGGAATCTAATAAGGCACCCAAGATAGGTTCATTTCAAACTGTCTCAAGAGTATATATTCATCACTCACTAGTTGTTTCATGACTGTGAATCTTAAAAACCAAGAGTTGACTAATAAATGCAGCAATTTTTATAATGTTTATAGATATTTGAAGAATTCATCAAAATAGGTCCACATCTAGAGGAAAATAGGATGCCCAGTCCAGATAACTAACATAATGGATAAATCTAAAGTCTGCATGCACAATCATGTCTGAAGTGACAAGCAAACTCCAAATCAATATTTTAAAATATTATAACATAATCTGACCCTCACACTCAATAAAATCAATTCAATTTTTGTAATCAAATTTCATACATGCAAAACCACTCCAAAAATAGTTTTCTTGTATGTAAAAGATACAACACATGGGAAAATGAAAGATGTTTGAGCATAGAATGATAAAAATAACTACTTCTTCAACCATCCTATCAAGTGTTTGTCCAAAGGCCTATGATCAAAAGAATAAGACTCTAAAGACCTACTCTCCATGTTCACATCAGGGCAAACCACATTGGTAGATCACCAAACACCATAAGATGTATTGTTGGACTACGCCTCCATGCCCGAGGAAGCATCTCATAAACAAGTTGAATCTACCCTAAAATGGTTGAAGATGGATCCACAATACCTCCTTTCCATGTGGGTCCACAGAAAAGACTAGATCATTCATAGGTAAGTCACTCATGCACACTAGGGCCATGGAAGCCATTAACTCCCTAGAAGTTCTTGCTCTGCTCATTTCCTGAAGGGATACTCAAGCCAAAGAGACCGCCAACTGCACTTGTACTAGCATCATTCTTTCGAAAGGACAATGTTCAAACAAAGTTTCCATAAAAGTGATATAACACTCCAACATTGAATTCACAATGAGAAATATCCCAGGAAAGTCATCAAAACCTTGAGTAGTTACTAGAGGAGAAGAAGGATTCTCTAGAAGAAAATCTTGCTTATAAGGATGAGGATTTTGTAGCTCATATCCAAAGTCATTTTGTTCCTTAGGGGAATAATAATCAATCATTCATGAAGAACAATATCAAACCACTAAGGAAACAATAGGAATTCAAGATAAACGCTTATCAGTGTAGCACATGCCAGATGATCATATGCTTCCTGTAAGCACAATAGTAGTTGACCAACCTAGTAATACCATTTGAGATACAAAATGTAATCAGTTGGGCCTCGCAACAGCTCTAGTGTAGATTGATAGATCCTACAAGGAGGAATCACTCTAGGTAGAGGGCCAAATTCAATTTGCCAGCACAACCTAGTGATCAACAACACACTCACTCGTATGTTGAACACTTCCTACTAGTAACTCAAATTGAGTCCTTTATGCATCCAAGCCCAAGGAGTTGAAATAAGTAGTACAAAGTGTACTTGCCCCACTAAGATAAAACCTAAAGAAGATGTTGAATCTGACCTAAGTGCAAAATGGAGATACTAATAATAAAGTATCAAAGAAAATTTCTACTCCTACCTCTCCAAATGTCATTCTCTAGCTTGCATGTGCACTTCTTATAAGGAACTATATTGTTATGTCCAAACCAATGGTGAAAGGTGGGAAAAGAAGCACGTGGATAGCCCTGAGGACCATTCAGAGTGACTGGTTGATTGAGTTGAAAGTGATCATATCCACAAAGATGTAAGGCAAATATTAGTAAAATCGGTCACAATAACATTTCAATCTAAGAAAAAACAAAGATAAGAATAAACACATCTAGCATGACCACAAATTATCTACTTTTCTTGGTTTCCCTAATGGTTTTGTTCAAAAAGAAGTCACCAACAAGGCATCTTGTTAAACACGTAAATAGGTGGATATATACACCCCCCACATGTCAGACAAAGGAATCACTCTGAGATCAATCGTATTGAAGATGTAACCAATTTTTCCAATGTTTTTAACATTGTTACTAAAAAGGTGATTAGTGATAAGTGCAAACAAGAATACCTTGACTCACAAAGGTAGAAAACTAAGAAGATCTCACACCTTCTCCTCCTTCACAAAGAAGGTATTACAAAACTAGGTATACTTGACTTCATATTTTGACTTCATGTCAATCTTTACTACATCCCACACCTTGTATCTAAGCAATGAACATTCATACCCAAAGATTCGTGTCTCGTAAACTAGGTATATGGACTCCGTCAAAAGCCAACCTAGTTATGATTGTTTACTCTGTGGGATTGATCTCCAATTATCCAAAAGTAAAGTGGAAAGTTCTAGTCTCCTAGTTGAAGTTCTCAATCAAAGTGATAACATAGTTCCTAGCTACAATCCCACACAAAAAAATGGTCTTGAAGTTGGTCTTCTCCAACAATACCAAATCCATGATAGCTAGCTCATCATACCTTAGAGAAGCATAGAGTGGTCCTAGATTGTAGTTCCAAGCAGATGACATTCATAGATGGTGGTGAGACGTGGATCTTCCAAGGAGATAGGAAGATTCTTCCAACATGTCTGGTATCAGACATGGTGGCGCGGAAGCTCTTAAGACAAGGTTGCGAGGTGTTCTTATCACATGTGATGAATACTGAGGCAAGGAGTCCTAGTATTCGTAAGGTGTCATTTGTTATAGAGTTTGAGGAGGTGTTTCCTGAGGAGTTTCCCAGTGTTCCACAACCCCGAGAGATTTATTTTGATATCAATCTGGCTCCCGACATGCAGTCGATAGCTCAGATGTCATACAGGATGTCTCCAACAGAGATGGCAGAGTTGAAGAGACAGTTGCAAGAACTGCTTGACAAAGGTTTCATCAGACCAAGTACATCATTGTGGGGTGCTCCAGTGTTGTTCATGAAGAAGAAGGATAGGTCTATGAGGTTGTGCATAGACTACAGACAGTTGAACAAGGTGATGATAAATAATAAGTATCCCTTATTGAGGATAGATGCCATGTTTGACCAGTTGTGTGGTGAGACAGTGTTCTCAAAGATAGATATGAGGTCAAGATATCACCAATGGAGGATCAAGGAAGATGACATACCCAAGTCGGCCTTCAAGATGAGGTATGGTCACTACACATTTGTCGTTATGTTGTTTGGGTTGACCAATGCACCAACAACATTCATGGATTTGATGAACAAAGTGTTTCAGTCATTTCTTGTTCAGTTTGTGGTGGTATTTATAGATGAAATCTTAATATACAGCCATGATAGTCAATAGCACGAACAACACCTTTGTCAGGAATTGACCATGCTGAGATGGCACCAGCTTTATGCTAAGTTTAGCAAGTGTGACTTCTAGTTCAAGAAAGTAGCTTTCTTGGGGCATGTCATATCTATTGAGGGAGTACATGTGGATCCTAAGAAAGTGAAGTCTATGACAGAGTGGGAGCATCCTAAGACATCGACAGAAGTGTGTAGTCTCCTAAGTTTGGTAGGTTATTATTGAAGGTTCATCTAGGACTTCAGTGCTATTGCCTTACCCCTAACTAAGTTAGCGAAGAAGGAGGTGTCATTTGTTTGGGATGACAGATGTCAACGAGCTTTTCAGACTTTGAAGGTGAAGTTGACAAGTGAACCGGTTCTGGTCTTGCCTAAGCAAGGAAAAGGATACATAGGTTTTGTGATGTGTCCAGGAATGGTTTGGGATGTGTGTTGATGCAGGACAAGCAAGTGGTTTCTTTTGCTTCCTGACAGCTTAAGAAACATGAGGAGAATTACCTGACCCATTATTTGGAGTTAGCAATGGTCGTTCATGCTTTGAAAATTTGGAGGCACTACCTGTATGGGGAGAAGTGTTAGATCTTCACATATCACAAGAACCTGAAGTAAATCTTTTCACAATAGGAATTGAATATGAGGCAGTGATGTTGGATGGAGTTGATCAAAGACTATGACTGCACAATTGATTATCATATAGGGAAGGTGAATGTCGTGGCAGATGCGTTGAGTAGGAAGTCTTTATCTTTGCCTATGGATAGAGCCCAGTTGAGTTCTTTGATGTGCCACAAGCATGACATGTTGGTCTCCTTGCGTCAGATGAATGTTAAGTTGGAAGTTTCCTTGCTAGTAGGATTGTTGGCACATCTACATGTGAAACCTACTCTGAAACAACATATCAATGAGGTGCAACATGTTGATACTGAGATACAGAAGATTCGATTAGAGTTCGGCAGCGAGAAGCATGATGGCTTTTACGAGTCAGATGATGGGACAGTTTGTTACCATGGCAGGATAGTGGTTCCTAATACGAATGATCTAAGGAAGATAGTTCTAGAAGAAGCTCATTCATCCTTATTGTTGTGCACCTAGGTAGCACCAAGATGTATCATAATCTAAAGGACATGTATTGGGGGCCAGATTTGAAGAAGGATGTGGCTGAGTCCATTTTAAGGTGTGCTATATGTCAACAGGTTAAAGCTGAGCATCAGAAGCCTATAGGAATGTTGCAAATGTTGCCTACACCATAGAGGAAATGGAATCATGTGACTATGGACTTTGTGGTTAGTCTGCCTAGAACAACCAAAGGTCGTGATTCCATATGGGTGATCATTGACAGATTGACTAAGTCAGCACATTTCCTTCCTGTGATGATGACATTACAGTAGAGAATCTTGCTCAGATCTATGTGGATGAAATAGTGTGTTTCCATGTTGTTCCAGCTACTATCGTGCCTGATAGAGGTCCTCAGTTCACAAGCCACTTTTGGGAGTGATTGCACATATCTTTGGGTACACGGTTAAAGTTTAGCACTACTTTTCACCCACAGATAGATGGTCAATCTGAGAGGACCATTCAGAATTTGAAGGATTTGTTGATGGCATGTGTTCTTTAGTTTTTAGGAAGTTGTCATTTACACCTCATTCTAATAGAGTTTGCCTACAAAAACATCTATCAGAGTAGCACTGACATGGCACCTTATGAGGCATTGTATGGGAGGTGTTGCATATCGACGTTGTATTGGTATGAGACAAGTGAGTATCAGCTTCTTAGTCCTAAGCTTGTATAGAAGATGACATAGAAGATTAAGGTAATCCAATAAAAGTTAAAGGAAATACAGGATAGATAGAAGTCATATGAGGATAACCGTCATAAACCCTTGGAGTTCTAATTGGGAGACAAGGTATATTTGAAAGTCTCTCCTTGGAAAGGTATCTTGAGGTTTGGGAAGAAGGGTAAGTTGGCTCCCAGGTTTATGGGACCTTATCTAGTGGTGACACGTGTTGGGAAGATGGCCTACATGTTGGAATTGCCACCTACGTTGCACAAATTGTATCTAATGTTTCATGTAAGTATGTTGAGGAAGTGGCCATCCGGATATAGAGCTAGTGTTGTAGACAATGGAGGTAGAGTTGGATGAGGATATGACCTATGTTGAAGGCCCAGTTTGATCCTTGACATGAGAATTAAGCTGAAGAGGAAGGACCTTGTGCTTGTGAAGGTTCTTTGACATCATCTTGGTGTTGAGGAAGCCACGTGGGAGCTTGAGTAAGAGATGAGGAGGAAGTACCCCTCTTGACGTGTATTTTACTATGCGCTAAAACGCAAGTATACGCGTCGAGTAGTACAGGCCTTTGTGAGGCCCGAGTCGAACACAGGGATACGCTGAATTATTGGAGACTCCTACTAACTATTTGCGATCAGCTAAGCTGAATAACAAATTGGGGTTTGTTGTCAAAATTAAAAGAAAGTAAAAATAAAACAAAACAACCAATCGATTAAATGTTAATTTAATCAATTCAAAAGAGTATCTTTAGGATTGCGGTTTAACCGCGGGTTATCATTGTATTAGGTTTCATATAATTCCTCAATCTTCTCTCTCCATCCGGGTAGTGGCATGAAAACAGAATTACCCACTGTCGTGGTGTAATTCACTACTTAGGTTTAGGTTGATTCCACCTTCGTAGTAATCTATCCCCTAAACTAAGTGCATTACGAACGATCTCTCAGTTTCCACCATTAATTTTTACACCTCCTTTGTCAAGGGATTTATCGATTAATGTAGGTTTCGTCTCTTTTCAACCATTAATCCTTCTGTCGAAGTGATTAAGGGCATTAGGTTATTATTATGGTGATCAAGCATAACAATATATGGAGAAAACGAAATCATACCACGGATGTAAGAGAGAAAATATGAATTATTAATATAAAACTGTCATACAATGCATTCCCGGGCTACTCCCGGTCCTAAAGATGGAGGGGATTAGCCCCGCATGTTCATCTCGCACATATACATGGTAGAAATAGGGGAAATCATATGAAAAACGTGAATTAAATGGGAAAACCCCTGAACGAAGGAGAACCGGTTGATCCTTTGCGTAGAACACGAGCTTTCCCACCTCTCGGTGGTGAAATCCGTCTTCGGCAGCGTCCAGATCGACAGGTATGAACTTCTGGCCTCCGTTCTCCTTTTTCTCCCTCCTTGGCACTTGTGCAATGGCAAATTAGATGATGATCTCGTCTGGGCGGCCGTCATTAGGTATAAGTCCCTAATTAGGTCGTCAATTAACTCCAGTCGTCCGATTGAAATCAATCTGAATCCTACGCATATCTTCCGGTGTCGATACCATCGACGCGGGTCGATGGTATCGACCCAGTGTAGTAGCGACAGCCTTCTTGTCTTTTCGTCCGAGTGCCTGTAGCCATCTCGATACCATCGACTGGGGTCGATGGTATCGACCTCTCTGTAGCGTCGGTTTTCTCATTTAACGACGATGTAGCCTCCATGCATCGATGGTATCGACTTGGGTGTCGATACTATCGACCACTTCCTCGCCAGCAACCTGAAGGGATCTCGATGCCATCGACTTGGGTGTCGATGGTATCGACTCTTTGCTGCTCCTTTCGGCTGGCAACCTGTGGCCTTGTCAATGGTATCGACTTCCGTCGATGGTATCGACGGAAGCAGATACTTGTTTTTCCTGAAATTCCAAGACAAGATCGAATAAATCCACACGAATTATAATAAAGTGATGATTAATGCTCAAAATGATAAAACTAAGGGGTTTTGACATAAAATGATGGCAAAGACCAAAATAGGTGAATTATGCAATATTAACCATAAAAATGACTAATAAAAGCACAAAATACATATCAAAAAGGTCTATAAATGCGACTCAAAATCATCGCATCAAACTCCCCTAAGCTTGAACATTGCTCGCCCTCGAGCAACTAATCCTTAGAATAGAATTGCAAATGTCAACTGAAAAACAACACACCAACCCAACATCCCATGTGACTCCCACTGAACGTTCTCAAACCGGCCTTCTCTAACCACAGAACGGTAATTACCCTAAAGGCGACAATAATCATCAATAAAAGAAATTAACCTCCAAACCGATGAACACTATCACATCAGGCAGTTAACATAATAAAATTTGCCGATTTCAGCATTGGTGCATCTTGTGATCGCCTATACTACGTTGCTCGCCCTAACTACCATCTACATGGAAGCAGTTCTCCTGATCATCATTAGGGAGGAGAATTTCACGGTGGCCTACCAATCCGAGCAACGGGTGGATGAAAATGGGTGGCTCATGGAAGAACTTGGAAGTATTGTACAATTTCAACATGCATAATACAAAAATGTCCTAAATGATGCCAATGCACATTAGAAATGCCCTAATGCCTAAAATTGGGTAAAAATGATGTGTGCACTAACCTTCCACCTCAAAATGAGATGGATATCTAGTCTAACTACATCATGTACTCAATTTTCCTGAAATGCGAGTGATATCATGTTCCTTTCTCCTTCTTATTTCACTTTCTTCTAAATTCTTTTTCTTTTTTTCTTTTTTCTTTTTATTGCAGATTTTCAGAATTTTTTTTCTTCAGCCCACATATCCATAATTGCTTAAAGATAAGTTTATTGGGCTATTTTCTTCATGCTCAGAAATTTTTTTTTCAATATTTAGAAGGTATGGAACAATTTAATTCACCATTGGGGAAAAATTGAGACACATGATGTACTTTATGCATGAAAATCATGAGTGCAACTACATGGCATGCACCTAAAGGTAATGTGCATGAATCCCTATATTTTTTCTTTTTATGCAAAAGTATGGAAAATATCAATGCAAGTCCTATCTACATGCTATGCACACAAAAGGAATTAAAACTGCACTTTACTTCCAATTCTTAGGTGGATTATAGAAAAATGAAGTGGAATGATCACAAGATTAGATGACTGAACCTTAGAAAGATATTATGTGTCCCTCCTTACTGACCTGTGTAGTAGTTTAAAGGGTTCTCTCTCTTACATCCAATTAAGGTCTCATTACCATTTGGTTAGGTTAGGCTCAAACAACCATTTCCGGCCACTTTTCATGAATCGTTAGGAGTACAGGTGTGAAATGTTGTTTTAAAGTTGACATAATCAATCATTTTCGTAGGATGTGTTCCCCAAGGTCAACCAAAGCAAGCTATCCAAGACACAAAAATTTTTAAATTTCCCTTAAATTTCCCATGAACTAACAGCAAGATGACAAACTTTTACGACATCCACAGTTACACTAGATAGCACGTGGATCCTACAAAAAAAACTACAGATGCAAGAAACAAATAACAATGCTAAAAACTAAAATAATAAAAGATAGAGCTGTTCCAACTACCCCCCTAATCTTGAATCTGACTATGGCCTCATAGTCAAAAGCAAACTTAAGAGTGGAACAGAGATACTCGATCACTCTTGTGGAGGTGGAGGTGGCTGCGGAGAAGTGGGGTCCCAAGATGGGAACTGCCCTTGGAAGTTCGGCTCATACGGGGGCATTGGTGGAGGCTGTGGATACCCACCAAAATAACCCTGACTCCAGTAGTGGTCGTAGAATGGCTGCTGCTGCTGCTCCATCCTATGCAGCCGATCATGGATGCTTTCTTGATTGGCGAAAAGGAGGCGCTCATTCTCGAATATCACCTGTTGGTTTACGAAAAGCCGGTTGGTGGTGTCTTGGATACCGGCATATGCAGCGGTGTGGCTATGTTGCGTCTGCTGAATGTCTTGGAGCATGTTGTACATGCCTTGCATGGAATAGGCATCCTCGCTAGGCTGTGAGGGCTGTGGTGATGGCGGCGTAGGCTGTGATGATGAAGACGCACCCGGATGCATCCGAGGACGCTTCGGGGGTGCTACTCGTGCTCGAAGAGGTGTGAACGCCTCTTCCTCCTCTTCCGCCGCCTCGTCGTCATCGCCACCGTCGTTGCCGCCGTCTTCTTCATCGGAGTCAATGGCTATGATTGGCCACCGAAAATGCTGCGCATCGTCGATGTAGAAGACGGGGTCATGTAGAGAACACTCCTGATATGCTTGATTTATGTGGCAGTGTGCGAACGCCACGCCATCTCGGAGAAGAATTAGGTTGGCCCGGTGAAGATGTTGCAAGTTGACCTTGCTTCTCGTAGTAAGAGGAGTCAGCTGATTGAGATTCAAGCCCAAGTAGAGGGCTATCCTGGTGACTAGCCCGCCGAAATGAATCGGGGCTCTCCTCATGCTCCTCTTCACCGCCAACATTCGGTGTAGAAAGAATGCACCCCAGTTGCATTCTTGTCTTGTCAGGAGCTTGTATAAGAAGAAAAGATCAGACTCCTGGAATTTTCTCAAAGCAAGATCGCTTCGAGAAAAGATGGTAGAGCTCAGCATCCTCTGCAAGACCTGCGCAAACGGGTGCTCGAAGTCGGCTACCGCGGCGTTGTGGTAGCTCACCGACCTCCCATGCAGAACCGTCACCAACTCAGCGAAGATGGTGGCGTAGTCGGTGCGGTTATCTGGCCGCCTGTAGTCGTACCGGGAGCTGTTCCAGTTGAAGATGTCGTTGAACTACTCCAGAGTGATGGTGTAGTCGTGGTTGTAGAGCCGGAAAGACACCCGGCCCTTCTCCCACTCACGGTAGCTGGCGGATATCTCGTTGGGCACGACATTGACATCGAGGGATGCCATGAATTCTGCCACCAGTTCCTTATATGTCGGCCACTCGCCGAAGAAAGGTTGGCCGTCCTCGTGGCACTCCAGATCGTCGTGGCCACAGCCCGTTTGGTGTGCTTGTCCTTTGAGCACGTAGTCCAAGTTTTCCTTGAAGCCAAGATCACAGAGCATCTCCGGATCCACATACCGGGTTGGCTCGATCTTGCGCTTCATGATTTCGTCAAAGATCTTCTTCACCTCCGCAGAAGGGTGGACAAGTCGAGGACATGCGACCGATGATGGCGGTGGTGGCACGAACTTGGGGATATCAATCATATGAACGCGTGAGGAAGACGCTCCGGTTGGACGCACCATTGTTGCGGCGAGAAAAGGATTAGAAGAAGAGCTCGGTGAAGATGGAGAATTGAATCTCCGCTCGGTGACGATCGTCACTCGGTGCTGCTGTTCTTCGGGCTTGGATGGCTCGGGGGAGTGCTCGGTGCAAAGGAAGAAGAGAGCTCTGAATGTGTGACGTTAAATGATGTCATGAATCTCCTTATATAGACTTAGTCGGCGCCACTGTTGGTCCGTCGATACCATCGACGCGAGTCGATGGTATCGACACGTCTCGATGCTATCCGCCCCCCCTCGCGAGTATCGACGGCTGACGATTGCTTGATCTTGTAACCCGGATCTCTCTTGAGTCGATACCATCGACGCGAGTCGATGGTATCGACGCTGCACCCGGATCGATGACGTGGACGCCGCAATCGCCGTCGATTTCTTTGCGCGGATCGGTGACATGGATGGTCGATACCATCGATAGGTGTCGATAGTATCGAATCGGCTTCATTGCAACACCGCCACTTTGCACTTCAACTTGTAACGATGTCGATACCATCGACGAGGCCGTCGATGGTATCGAGTTGACTGAGACAAATCGATCTGAACTTCTCCAGAGATCTCGATGGTATCGACGCCTGTGTCGATACTATCGACTGTTGTTGGGCGACCTGCCTGTATCTGTGTCGATACCATCGACGAGTCCGTCGATAGTATCGACTCAGAACGAACTCTGCTGTTGTCAACCTGAACCTATGTCGATACCATCGACCTGAGTGTCGATGGTATCGACTCTGCCTCAGCCTGCACAATGAACAAACGGATCAAGGTATCTTCTTTACACTAAAAATTGAATGAAAATAAAGCAACCGATGATTATAATTAAACTATCCTAATGTACCGATGGTTGGGTTACCTCCCAACAAGCGCCCTTATTTAACGCCTTAGGCTAGACGGTATGAAGCTCATCATCTTTTCACCTTGGGGACTGCGCTTAGAGGATCATGTGGTAACTTGAATTCAACTCGATCTCCTCCAATTCCCAAGGACAATGTACCTCTCCCTAAGGCAGTCACGACGTCCTCCGTTGTTGAAACGGTCTTCCTAGAAGAATTTCACAGCTTTGGTGCGGTGGCATATCAATGACAACAAAATCCACCGGGAATATGAATCTATCCACTTTGACGAGAACATCCTCACACACTCCATATGGTCTCACGATAGACCCATCCGCTAATTCAATTGTTGCGGCTGACTTCTTTATCTCTTTTAACCCTAGCTTTTGAAACGTCGCCAGAGGCATGAGATTTATGCTGGAGCCTGAATCACATTGTGCTTTAGGAAAATGTCGACCACCTATTGAGCAAGGAATGTAGAAGCCCCCTGGGTCTTTTCTCTTCTTTGGCGAACTCCCGTGAATCATAGAGCTCACCGTCTCATTCATCCTACAAATATCACTGTCTTTTATCCGCCTCTTCTTATTGATGATTTCCTTGATGAACCTCCCATAGGCAGGCACCTTCTCGATCATCTCCACTAATGGAATATTGATGTGGAGTTTTCGTAATATTTCCAAGAATTTCCTAAAATGACAATGCTCTTTCTTTGACTTAGGATTGTCCAGTTTTGAAACATCTGCTGCATCAACACGCCTGTGGGGTGGCACATATGAGCTTTTCGTGGTTAACTCCCCTAAGCTTGCTTCAATCACTCCCTCTGACGTGGGCTTTGGAAAGACATCATCAACAGTAATAGCTTGTTGTGGTTCCTCTCTCGCATTAGATACGTCCACACGTGCACAAACAGCCTTCAATCGTTCTTCTCGCCTAGATGGAGATGCAATATTCATAACTCGCTGTGATTTTCTGAAGAACGGGTTTCCGCCCGGCAGTCCATAGTAAGTGCGTGGATACGGTATCGCCGGTGATGCAAGCGTATTAAAAGTCATTTTTCTTTCTTCTTTAGCTTCTTGCACCTGAGATTCCTCCTCATTGTTTACCACAGACAGATACTTGACCTGATGGTGTGCTTGGGCCACGTTTACATTCTCGGCCGGTTTCTATTGATTGGCGTGCTTGATGGCCGCCACTTCACTGGAAATCTGTGCCACGGTGGTTTCTAATGCCCGCATTTGTGCTCCATGGCTTTGCAGCGTCTACCCAAACTTGGTTAGGATATCACCTTGAGATTGCAATTTCTTACCAAACATAGCCATCATTTCATGATTCTATTGAACCATTTGACTCAGTAGTTCAGTGTTCTTGTCCTCTGCTCTAGGTTGTGGCTTGGCATCTGGATCCTGCAGAAAATTATTCGGATCCTTCCATGAGAACTTTTTATCTCTTCTCCATGCATAGTCATTGTTTCTGTAGCCCTGTTGTTGCATGAATTTGACTTGGGCTTCCTCTTCCTCAGATGCATCATCCTTAGCTAGCAGCTTCTTGGCTAGAAGATCCAACTTGTCATTCAGTTCTTTAACTACTTTGGATTCACCTGCGACTCTAACCTGCTCCACAACACCTCTGTCACCCCATGACTGTTTCCTAGACATGTTCTTTAATATCTCCCAGCACCTATCATCTGTGTTGTTCAAAAAGAATCCTGACCCGGCTGAATCCAAATTACTCCTATCGTGCTCGGAGAGAGCAAAGTAGAAGATCTTCACTGGCGTCTCTTTATCAAGCCCGTGATGCGGGCACCTCCTCAGCATGACTTGGAATCTCTCCCAGGTCTCAGAATATGTTTCACCGGCCTGTTGGGTGAAATTATGAATCTTCCGGATCATGTCGTTAGTCTTCTCAGGAGGGAAGAACCTCTCAAAGAAGACCTCCACCATATGGTTCCAAGACTCCACGAACTCATCGTCCAAATTATGCAGCCACTCTCGCGCGGCTCCCGCTAAAGAACTCAGGAAGAGCTTGAGATATAGTGCATCCTGTGGAAACCGATCAATTTTTACCATGTCACAGTTTTCAACAAACTGGCTAATATGCGCGACGGGGTCCTCATTCTTGAGCCCATGAAAAGCATTTGCCTTGACCAGATTTATCAAAGCAGGATCAATCTTATATGTTGGTATGTTGATCGCCTGCTTCTTTATAGGCCCCTTTGAAGCTAATGAGGAAGAAGCTTTGATCTTCTCCCATATGGTATGTGGCTCGGCCATCTCTTCTGGTTCAGATTCAGAATCTACCTCTTCTTGGTACTCTTGCTCAGAATGCTCCTCGTCCTCAGGTCCCGGAAATGGAACCTCGGGTGTGCGATTGTCGTAATCTGTACTACGTGTATGCACCATACACAGTACCTGAAATAAGAAAATTTGAGTTCAGTACTATGCTTAGACGAGTATAACAATTATAGTGCAATGTAAAAATATATGAATTTGAATGAATATTAAAAAGAAATTTGTGGCCTAGAGTGGCCGCTCGTAGCACTCGAAGTGCCAACAATTCCGCCGTATCCCCGGAAACGGCGCCAAAAACTTGACGTGTATTTTACTACGCGCTAAAATGCAAGTATACGCGTCGAGTAGTACAGGCCTTTGTGAGGCCCGAGTCGAACACAGGGATACGCTGAATTATTGGAGACTCCTACTAACTATTTGTGAACAGCTAAGCCGAATAACAAATTGGGGTTTGTTGTCAAAATTAAAAGAAAGTAAAAATAAAACAAAACAACCAATCGATTAAATGTTAATTTAATCAATTCAAAAGAGTATCTTTTGGATTGCGGTTTCACCGCGGGTTATCATTGTATTAGGTTTCATATAATTCCTCAATCTTCTCTCTCCATCCAGGTAGTGGCCTGAAAACAGAATTACCCACTGTCGTGGTGTAATTCACTACTTAGGTTTAGGTTGATTCCACCGTCGTAGTAATCTATTCCCTAAACTAAGAGCATTACGAACGATCTCTCAGTTTCCACCATTAATTTTTACACCTCCTTTGTCAAGGGATTTATCGATTAATGTAGGTTTCGTCTCTTTTCAACCATTAATCCTTCTGTCGAAGTGATTAAGGGCATTAGGTTATTATTATGGTGATCAAGCATAACAATATATGGAGAAAACGAAATCATACCACGGATGTAAGAGAGAAAATATGAATTATTAATATAAAACTGTCATACAATGCATTCCCGGGCTACTCCCGGTCCTAAAGATGGAGGGGATTAGCCCCGCATGTTCATCTCGCACAAATACATGGTAGAAATAGGGGAAATCATATGAAAAACGTGAATTAAATGGGAAAACCCCTGAACGGAGGAGAACTGGTTGATCCTTTGCATAGAACACAAGCTTTCCCGCCTCTCGGTGGTGAAATCCGTCTTCAGCAGCGTCCGGATCGACAGGTATGAACTTTTGGCCTCCGTTCTCCTTTTTCTCCCTCCTTGGCACTTGTGCAATGGCAAATTAGATGATGATCTCGTCTGGGCGGCCGTCATTAGGTATAAGTCCCTAATTAGGTCGTCAATTAACTCCAGTCGTCCGATTGAAATCAATCTGAATCCAACACATATCTGCTGGTGTCGATACCATCGACGCGGGTCGATGGTATCGACCCAGTGTAGTAGCGACAGCCTTCGTGTCTTTTCGTCCGAGTGCCTGTAGCCATCTCGATACCATCGACTGGGGTCGATGGTATCGACCTCTCTGTAGTGTCGGTTTTCTCGTTTAACGACGTTGTAGCCTCCATGCGTCGATGGTATCGACTTGGGTGTCGATACTATCGACCACTTCCTCGCCAGCAACCTGAAGGGATCTCGATGCCATCAACTTGGGTGTCGATGGTATCGACTCTTTGCTGCTCCTTTCGGCTGGCAACCTGTGGCCTTGTCGATGGTATCGACGGAAGCAGATACTTGTTTTTCCTGAAATTCCAAGACAAGATCGAATAAATCCACACGAATTATAATAAAGTGATGATTAATGCTCAAAATGATACAACTAAGGGGATTTGACATAAAATGATGGCAAAGACCAAAATAGGTGAATTATGCAATATTAACCATAAAAATGACTAATAAAAGCACAAAATACATATCAAAAAGGTCTATAAATGCGACTCAAAATCATTGCATCACCTCTCTTTTCTCTTAGGATTTTGGGGGCAAAATCCTTGTTAGGGGTTTATGGCGTGTAAGGACCCTGACCCATGTTTGGGATAACCCTATTTGTTTTGCTTAAGCATGTTGCTTAGCACCTTTATCTAATCATCTGAGATGTAATATGGGCATGTTAAAGCTTAAGTTCCTTGTTTGGTGTGTTTGTTTGATGCTTGTGTTTTGAGGTGAGGTTTAGTGCAAATTGCAATTCACCCAGATCAAGGGTTGATATGCAAGTTTGCCACCTCTTGAGTGTTTCTTCTCTCTCTTGGCATCATCTGGAGGAGAGAGAGAGATGGGCACCTTGTTTGGGTCTTGGTTGTGTTGTGAAATCCTTGGTGATGTTTTGGACACATGTTAGAGGTGTACCTTACACCTAGATGTGTTGTCTCGGGCTAGAGAACCCTAGAGAGGTTCCCTAATAGATTTGTGAGTGTGTAGGGTTGCACCCTATCGATTTGTGAGTGTGTAGGGTTGCACCCTATCAGTTTGTGAGTGTGTAGGGTTGCACCCTATCAGTTTGTGGTTGTGTGGAGATGTGATATTGGGCATGACCTTAGTAGGAGACCAAGTGGGAAAAACCTAGCTTAGACCTTATCACCATGTCTTGCATGATGTTGTGCATGTGGCTCTTTCTCATGGACAAGTGTCACCTAAGATCCTAAGGTGGTGGCACCTCTTCCATGATCCTTCTCTCATCCCTCTTGTATATATACTCCTTTCTCTCTATGCAAGAGGGTCCTTTTGGCCATCTTTGCTTTCCCTCTTCCTCGGTGGATGACCTTGAGCTTGGTGGATGGGTTCCAAATTGTGGTGCTCCTTGATCATCCTTCATCTTCTACCTTGGTAAGCTATGTTTCTTAACTCTCCTTTTTCCTTCTTCTCCTTCTTGTCGACCATGGATGTTTGATACCTACTTTCCATCTTGAAACATCCTAACTTTGGTATCATCTTCTTCTTTGGAGGTGTGGTGGTGACTGAGTTTGGTGGATCATCTTCTATCTTGAGCTCGTGAACTTGGAGCTTGAACTTGGAGTTTGATCTTGGTGGAGATCCTTAAGGTGGGTTATATAACTCTTAACCTCCTTTGTTATTTCCACTGTTTATATGCTTATGTTGTTCTTCATCTTAAGACTATTCATCTCTTGTATGCTAGTAGTTGTCAATGGTTTTAGATCTATTTTGATGGTGGAATATCGTTGGTTTGCTCTTCATGTATTGCACCTTCTTTCTATGAGTAGTAGATGGACTTGTGGTTGATCTTACTAAGGTTGAAGACAACAAGTCCACACACACATATATGCAACATATTGAGGATAAGTCATCATGGCTTGTAGTGTAACAACCTGATACCATATGTGCCCAAGTCGTCATGACTTGGAGATGCCTAGGACGTCATGCCTTGATATGCTTAGGTTGACATGTGTTGAGAAGGTTAGCTCACTTTGGCATGTTTGCTAAACTAATATGGTTGATAGATATTGAGAAGGTAGCCCATCATACCCTAGAAACACCTAAACTGATATGGGATGGCTAAACCATTATGCAAGGAAGGTGTTGGTCATCATGCTCTTGAAGTATCTATAGAGATAAGGTGTGGCTCAACCAATACACTCTGGAAGATGTTATCCCATCATAACGATGGGTGTACCTCATGGAGTTGGTCTGTTATGAGAGCTAACTGTAATGCCCTGGTGAGGGAAGGACGACACACCTTGGAGTGATGATGCCCCATACACCTTAACCTGTGATGCCTAACTAACCCTAATGACCAATATACCTAGGGTTGCCAGACATGGCTTGGATTCTCGGCACCCTTAGGTGATGTTGGACGATATGCCATGGGTGGTGTTGGTTGTCACACCCTTAGGTTGTGTTGGCTGATACCCCATGGAGTGGTGTTTCCCGTCACACCTTAGATGGTGTTGACCGCCATACTCTCTATAAGTGGTAAATTGTTACACCTTTTGTGAGGTTATCTCTTATGCCTTGCATGGTGGTAGTTGACATGTTGTGATGATGACAGGTCAACACCCCATGGAAAGTGTCACCCGATACACTAAGGTGGTCTAAACGGATATGCTACATGTTAGCCCCGATTGATATCTTATGATGATGGCTATGTTACATCTTGTTGATGATAGGGTTACATGTTATGATGTGATACACTATGGGGAGTGTTGTTTTCTATAATCTTCGTCTCATGATATGTCTTGTAATGATGATGGAAGTAATGATCTAAGGGTGGTTGTTGATCCAACCTTGTAAACCCTAATTGATTAAATAGAAACCCTAACTCTAATTATGTGATGTGAATGGCATGAATCTTATAAGATGGTAGTATTGATGATGTATTTCTCTTCTTGTTACAAGTCTCTAACCATGCAGGTGATATCAGTTGGTAAGCATAGCCAAGTATGAGCTATGTTGCTTATGATATGTTTGAATGGGCCTTGTGAGGCATAAGTGTTTTTGACATCCTTGAAAGAGGAGGCAAATAGTCTTATGACCTAATGATGGCTTATTTCCCTATATTAGTTGGTGATTTCCTCAATGATGAGACGAGGGGTTGCTACCCCAAAGTATGTGATACTTGTGATGAGAAATATGGTGATTGGCAAATACCAAGTGATTATGTGATGATATCACACCCTATGTGCTCAAACATGTTATGGTGATGTGTTATGCCCTTGATTATGTAGAACTTGTTTGGAGTTTACACGTTGTAACTTGAATGATTTTAAAAGATACTTAAATGACCTAACTAATCAAAGGGAACCTAATCATGTAATTTTCCCTATGCTATAAGATCCATTCAATGTCAGCATTTGCTAAATGGTGAAATGAGTTTAACTCAGAGTGTATATTTTTGAATATGTGGAGGTGAGGATGAATATCCCCTTATGTCTAGATTATACAAGATTGGTTGTGGTCATACCCTGATAAGAGTGTGACTGTGGTCGTGGCTCAGTGATATGCGTTGTAGGATTGGCTGCGGTATACCTTAATAAGAGTGTAGTTGTAGTCATGGCTCAGTGATATGTGATACAGGATTGGCTACGGTCATACCCTGATAAGAGTGTGGTTGCGGTAGTAGCCCAATTTTACTAGCACGTGACATGTACCAAGGTGGGCTAGATTTGTACATCTAAACTATATGTCACTTATAGAAGTCTGACTGATGATGTCACTACATGCTCACTCATAGTGACTGAGGGAGTGAGGTCATGGATTCCAGCTCTTCTATTAGACCTTGTATGGCACCAATTTGGACTTAGTAGTGGTCAGTGGGATTTGGGTGGTACCACTCAATCCTTGGGGCATAATAAAATATGTAATCATTTGTGTAGTATACTTGTATAGGATCCAATATGGAAACATTGGATGAGGCCTTTCTTGATCTATATACAATATTGTTGATAGAAATAATACATGTTATTCATATTCCTTTTAAATTGTTAAGATGTTTCATAATTCAATAGGAATTGCTCATCCTGTTGAAAATGATTATCTTCTTCTTATAGTTGTAACTTTACTGTTGATTTATTTATCGTATTTGTGATAATAATAGAGTTTGTGGAGAGTTATATCTCCTGCTGAGATTTGGAATTTCACCCTGTGGGTTTCCCACATCCTTTTTAGGTGGCCATGCACGAAGAGGTAGAGATCATGCAGTAGAGGTTGAGTAGCAGCAAGAAGAGCAATAGCTAACAAGGTTGGAAGTGTTTCTGAATGTTTTCTATTGATAGAGTCCTATAGTCGTACATGTACACTTGGGTCCTTGGGGATGTTTTGTAGACGTTTGGTGGACGTGCTTTTGATATGTGGTTGGCTTGTGTGCCATGTTGTATATAGATATAGTGGATATATGTATATACGTTCTGGAATAGGTTCTCTGGTAACATGTTGATGGCACACACAATAAGTGTTTTGAGGCATGAAAGGATTTGTATGTAAAGGTTCTTTCTATTTGGTAGTTTTATAACAATGGTTTTAATTTTTAGTGTTTTTCAGTAATTTTTTTGTTTAATCTTTCTTTTGTGGTTTTGTTTTGAGTAATATCACTTTGTGTGGTGTGAGGCATCATGCATCGTGACAGGTTGGTATTAGAGCTTAAGGTTCGCTAAGTCTACAGGGACCTAGGACTAGGGTTTGTGTTTGTTCTTGTGTCCTCCAATCTATGTTATAGTGACTTTTGCTTATGCAGTTGAAGAAGAGAAAGATTAAAGATGTCTGGAGAACACGTAGAACATGTTGTCAAGAGTAGTGTTGTTGCACCAGGTGGTGGTGCAAGGAACCAAGAACAAGAAGATCGGGTGCCTGAACTCCCCCAGTTTGACCCAGCCATGATTGAAAACCCTGACTTCCAAATTTTTTTTGGGCAGTTTATGGATACTATGACTCATATGGCGGAGAGGATTCATGCACCTCAACCTAGGGAACTAGTTCCCCATACTAAATTTTCAGGTATTGGGAAGACTTTTGAGCGACTTCTCCATGTTGAGGCGGTAGAGTATGTTGGGACGGTTGATCTGGTAGATGCTAATTTGTGGCTTACCGAGCTTGAGAAAGACTTTAAAATCCTAAGTATCCTTGAAGAGGAGAAGGTGAACATTGCATTGTACCTTCTAAAGGGAGTGATGGTCATTGGTGGGCCATAGAGGAGGAGAAGAGGCCAAGTGTCATGATCGGTTGGGAGGATTTCTGATGTATGTTTGTTAGACGGTACTTTTCTCAGACGTATCTTGATGAGAAGATCAGCCAGATTGAGAGGAATCAACAGGGATCCATGATGATCAATGAGTATGAAGCAAGGTTTATGGAGTTGTTGAGGTTCTGTCCTCACATGGCTACTACAGATGATGAGCAGATTTGTCATTTTGAGAAGGGGTTGAATGCTAAGTTGTCTACCCCTACTGTTGCTTTGGAGAATCGAGAGAGGTTTTCTTTGTTTGTGGAGTCTGTTCAGAGAATAGAATGAACTGTGAAAGAAAAATGAGAGGCAAGTACTAAGAAGAGGTATGCCCAGTCTCAGGGACAGTTGTCAGGAGACTTTAAGAAGTTGAGATTTTCTATACCACCAACATCGTAGAGGTCCAGTGCTTCGATGCAGTGGTCACTGAGTAAGGGAAGAGGTCATAGCTTTCCACCTATTGGAGCTCACAACCCAACATCAGTATTAGTGATAGGGCCAGCTAGGCCATAGTATGAGACTCAAGCTTGCCACAAGTGTGAGCAGGTAGGACTTCTGAAGTGGGAGTTCCCAATGAGGGATGATGACGTGACCCACCAACTGAGGTAGAGTCAGCAAGGCTCGTAGAGGCACTAGAACAGCATCGTAGGAGGATGAGGATGTGGCCAAGTGTCACAAGTTGGGTCATCTGCTCAGGGAAGCAGATGACGGGGGTGACAACAGGAAACAACTAGAACCTACACCATGAGTCAACTGAAAGTGGTGGTCAACCCATGAGTGGTGACAAGTCAGATAGAGTTATTTCATTTTGATTTGTTTTCTTCTAGCTCTGTATCTGTTTTGGTTGACCCGGGTGCAGTGCACTCTTTTATTGGTCAAGATGTGCTTAGCTGTTGTCTTTTTCTTATCAGTCATAAGAAGAATAGATTGTTGTTAGAAACCCCATTAGTCAGTTTCATAGTGTTTCCCGAGGTGTGTTATACATGTGTCCTCTCCTTTTTAGGACACGACATTCAAGTTGATCTCATACCACTTGATATGCATGGATTCGATGTGATCCTTGAAATAGATACCTTGAAGAAGTATAGAGTGGTCTTGGATTGTAGTTCCAAGTAGGTGACATTCATAGTTGGTGGTGAGACATGGATCTTCCAAGGAGATAGGAAGATTCTTCTAACGTGTCTGGTATCAGCCATGGTGGTGTAGAAGCTCTTAAGATAAGGTTGTGAGGTGTTCTTGGCACATGTGATGAATACTGAGGCAAGGAGTCCTAGTATTCAGGAGGTGCTAGTTGTTAGAGAGTTTGAGGAGGTGTTTCTTGAGGAGTTTCTCGATGTTCCCCCACCATGAGAGATTGATTTTGAGATCAATCTGGTTCCCAACACACAGCCAATAGCTCTGACATTGTACAGGGTGGCTCTGATAGAGATGGCAGAGTTGAACAGACAGTTACAAGAACTGCTTGACAAAGGTTTCATCATAGTGAGTACGTCACTGTGGGGTTCTCCATTATTGTTTGTGAAGAAGAAGGACGGATCTATGAGGTTGTGCATAGTCTATATACAGTTGAACAAGGTGACAATAAAGAATAAGTATCCCTTACCGAGGATAGATGACCTATTTGACCAGTTATGTAGTGCGACGGTGTTCTCAAAGATAGATCTGAGGTCAGGATATCACCAGTTGAGGATCATGGAGTGTGACATAACCAAACCAGCCTTCAGAACGTGGTATGGTTACTATGAGTTTGTGGTTATGCCGTTTGGGTTGACCAATTCACCAACAACGTTCATGGATTTGTTGAATAGGGTGTTAATGTCGTTTCTTGATCAGTTTGTGGTGGTATTTATAGATGACATCTTGATATATAGCCACGACAGTCAACAACATGAAAAACCCCTTCCTCACGCATTGATCATGCTGAGACAACACCAGCTTTATGCTAAGTTTAGCAAGTGCGAGTTCTGGTTGAAGAAGGTTGCTTTCTTGGAGCATGCCATATCTGTCGAGGGAGTACGTGTGGATCCTAAGAAAGCAGAGTTTGTGATGGAGTGGGAGAATCCTAAGATGCCAATAGAAATGCACAGTTTCCTAGGTTTGCTAGGCTATTATTGGAGGTTCATCTAGGACTTCAGCACTATCTCCTTACCCCTAACTAAGTTAACGAGGAAGGATATGTCATTTGTTTGGGATGAAATATGTCAACGTGCTTTTTAGAAGTTGAAGGAGAAGTGGATAAGTCCATTGGTTCTGGTCTTAACTGAGCAAGAAAAAGGATACATAGTCTTTTGTGATGCATCCAGGAATGGTTTGGGATGTGTGTTGATGCAGGACAAGCAAGTGGTTTCTTTTGCTTCCCGAAAACTTAAGAAACATGAGGAGAATTACCCGACCCATGATCTGGAGTTAGCAGCATTTGTTCATGCTTTGAAGATTTGCAGGCACTACCTATATGGGGAGAAGTGTCAGATCTTTCCAGATTATAAGAACATGAAGTGCATCTTTTCACAATAGGAGTTGAATATGAGGCAGTGCTGTTGGATGGAGTTGATAAATGACTATGACTGCACGATTGATTATCATCGAAGGAAGGTGAATGTCATGGTAGATGGATTGAGCAGGAAGTCTTCATCTTCACCTATGGATAGAGCCCAGTTGAGTTCTTTGATGTGCCACAAGTGAGACATGTTGGTCTCCTTGCATCAGATGAACGTTAAGTTGTAAGTTCCCTTGCTATCTAGATTGTTGGCACATCTACAGGTGAAACCTATGCGGAAACAGCAAATGAAGAAGGTGCAACATGTTCATATTTTGATACACCATATTCGATCAGATTTTGGCAGTGAGAAGCATGATGGATTCCATGAGTCAGATGATGGGATAGTTTGTTACCATGGAAAGATAGTGGTTCCTGATGCTAATGATCTAAGGAAGATGGTACTGGAAGAGGCTCATTTGTCCATGTACACTATGTATCCAGGTAGCACCAAGATGTATCATAATCTAAAGGACATGTATTGCTGGTCAGTTTGAAGAAGGATGTGAATGAGTTTGTTGAAAGGTGTGTTGTATGTCAATAGATTAAAGTTGAGCATCAGAATCTTGCAAGAACATTGCAACCGTTTCCTATACCACAGTAGAAATGGGATCATGTGACTATGGACTTTGTGGTTGGTCTGCCTAGAATAACCAAAGGCCATGATTCCATATGGATGATCATTGATAGATTGACCAAGTCAGCACATTTCCTTCCCGTGAAGACGACGTTCACAATAGAGAAGCTTGCTCAGATCTATGTGGATGGAATAGTGTGATTGTATGGTGTTACAACTACTATCCTGTCTGATAGAGGTCCTCAGTTCACGAGTCACTTTTGGGAGCAACTGCACATAGCTTTGGGTACACAATTAAAGTTTGGCACTGCTTTTCATCCAAACACAGATGGTCAATCTGAGAGGACCATTCACACCTTGGAGGATTTGTTGAGGGCATGTGTTCTTCAATTTTTAGGAAGTTGGGATGTACACCTCAGTCTGATAGAGTTTGCCTACAACAACAGCTATTAGAGTAGCATTGACATGGCACCTTATGAGGCGTTGTATGGGAGGTGTTGCATATCACCATTGTGTTGGTACTAGATAGGTGAGTATCAACTTCTTGGTCCCGAGCTTGTGCAGCATATGACAGAGAAGATTAAGGTAATCTAGCAACAGTTGAAGGAAACACAAGATAGACAGAATCCATATGTGGATAACTGTCGTAGACCCTTGGTGTTCCAAGTGAGAGACAAGGTATATTTGAAAGTCTCTCCTTGGAAAGGTGTCTTGAGGTTTAGGAAGAAGGGTAAGTTGTCTCCTAGGTTTATGGGAACTTATCCAGTAGTGGCATGTGTTGGGAAGGTGGCCTACGGGTTCGAGTTGCCACCTGAGTTGAACATATTGCATTTAGTGTTTCATGTAAGTAAGTTGAGGAAGTGCCATCTAGATACTGAGCTAGTTCTATAGCCAATGGAGGTAGAGCTGGATGAGGATATGATCTATGTGGAAGGCCTAGTGTTGATCCTCAATGGGAGAATAAAGAAGCTAAAGAGGAAGGACCTTGTGCTCGTAAAGGTTCTTTGGAATTATTGTGGTGTTGAGGAAGCCATGTAGGTGGTTGAGGAAGAGATGAGGAGGAAGTACCCCTCTCTTTTCTCTTAGGATTTCAGGGGGAAAATCCATGTTAGGGGTTTATGGGTTGTAAGGACCATGACCCACATTTTTGGATAACCCTTTTTTTTTGCTTAAGCATGTTGCTTAGCGCCTTGCTCTGATCATCTGAGATGTAATTAGGGCATGTTGAAGCTTAAGTTTCTTGTTTGGCTTGTTTAGTTGATGTTTGTGTTTTGTGGTGAGGTTTTGGTGCAAATTGCAATTCACCCAGAGTAAGGGTTGATATGCCAGTTTTCCACCTCTTGAGTGTTCCTTCCCTCTCTTAGCATCATCTAAAGGAGAGAGAGAGATTGGCTCCTTGTTTGGGTCTTGGTTGTGTGATGACATCCTTGATGATGTTTTGGACACAAGTTTGAGGTGTAGATGTGTCGTCTCAGGCTAGAGAACCATAGAGAGGTTCCCTATCAGTTTGTGAGTGTGTAGGGTTGCACCATATCAGTTTGTGAGTGTGTAGGGTTGCACCTATTAGTTTGTGAGTGTGTAGGTTTGCTCCCTATTGATTTGTGAGTGTGTAGGGTTGCACCCTATTGGTTTGTGAGTGTGTAGGGTTGCACCCTATTGGTTTGTGAGTGTGTAGGGTTGCACCCTATCAGTTTTTGGTTGTGTGGAGATGTGGTATCGGGCATTACCTTGGTAGGAGACCAAGTGAGCGAGACCTAGCCTAGACCTTATCACCATGTCTTGCATGATGTTGTGCATGTGTCTCTTTCTCATGGACAAGTGGGACCTAAGCTCCTAAGGTGGTGACACCTCTTCCATGATCCCTCTCTCATCCCTCTTGTATATATACTCCTTTCTCTCCATGCAAGAGGATCCTTTTGGCCATCTTTTCTTTCCCTCTTCCTTGGTGGATGACCTTGAGAAGTTTAAGGAGCTAGAGGATCTTTCTTGGAGATTGGTTGATGGGTTCCAAATTGTGGTTCTTCTTGATCATCCTTCATCTTCTACCTTGGTAAGCTATGTTTCATAGCTCTCCTTTTTCCTTCTTCTCCTTCTTCTCATCCATGGATCTTGGATACCTTCTTTCCATCGTGAACCATCCTAACCTTGGTAACATCTTATTCTTTGGAGGTGTGGTGGTGACCGAGTTTGGTGGATCATCTTCTATCTTGAGCTCGTGAGCTTCGAGCTTGACCTTAGAGTTTGATCTTGGTAGTGATCGTTGAGGTAGTTTATATAACTCTTAACCTCCTTTATTTTCACTCTTCATGTGATTATGTTGTTCTTCATCTTGAGATCTTTCATCTCTTGTATGCTAGTAGTTGTTAACAGCTTTAGATCTATTTTGATGGTGGAATCTCGTTGGTTTGCTCTTCATGACTTGCACCTTGTTGCTATGAGTAGTATATGAACTAGTGTCCAGTCTTTCTAAGGTTGAAGACAATAAGTCCACACACGCATGCATGCAACATATTGAGGATATGTCATCATGGATTGTAGTGTAACAAACTAATACCCTATGTGGCCAAGTAAGCATGACTTGTAGATGCCTAGGTTGTCATGCCTTGGATATGCTTAGGACAACATGTGTTGAGAAGGTTGGACCACTTTGGCTTGTTTTCTAAATAGATATGGTTGTTATATCTTGAGAAGCTAGCCCATCATACCCTAGAAACACATAAACCATTATGGGATGGCTAAATTGTTATGGAAGGAAGGTGTTGTTCGTCATGGTCTTGAAGTGCCTATAGAGATAAGGTGTGGCTCAACCAATATGCTCTGGAATATGTTAGCTCGTCATGGCTACGGGTGTAACTCTTAGAGTTGGTTTGTTATGAGGGCTAACACCGATGCCCTGGTTGAGGGAAGGCCGACACACCTTAGAGTGATGATGCCCGATACACCTTTACCCGAGATGCCTAGCAAACCCTAACCCCAATGACCGATATACCTAGGTTTTCCCGACATGGATTGGATGCCCGACACCCTTAGGTGGTGTTGGATGATATTCTATGGGTAGTGTTGCCCATCACACCCTTAGGTGGTGTTGGCCGATACACCATGGAATGATGTTTCCCGTTACACCTTAGATGGTGTTGACTGTCACACTCTCTAGAAGTGGTAAATCATTACACCTTTTGTGAGGTTATCTCTTGTGTCTTGCATGGTGGTAGTTGACATGTTGTGATGATGACAAGTCAACACCCTATGGCAAGCATCACCTGATACACTAACGTGGTCTAAACTGATATGCTACATATTAGCTTCGACCGATATCTTACGATTATGGATATGTCATATTTTTTTGATGATAGGGTTACATGTTATGATGTGATACCCTATGGGGTGGTTATGTGAATAATAAGGAGTGTTGTTTTCTATAATCTTCATCTCATGATATGTCCTGTAATGATAATGGAAGTAATGATCTAAGGGTGGTTGTTGATCCAACCTTGTAAACCCTAATTGATTAAATAGAAACCCTAACTCTAATGACGTGATGTGAATGGCATGAATCTTATAAAATGGTAGTATTGATGATGCATTGCTCTTCTTGTTACAAGTCTCTAACCATGCAGGTGATATCAGTTGGTAAGCATAGCCAGGTATGGGCGGTTGCTGATGATATGTTTGAATGGGCCTTGTGAGGCGTAAGTGGTTTTGACATCCTTGAAAGAGGAGGTAAATGGTCTTATGACCAAATGATGGCTTATTGCCTTATATGAGTTGGTGATTTCCTCAGTGATGAGATGAGGGGTTGCTACCCCAAAGTATGTGATACTTGTGATGAGAAATATGGTGATTGGAAAATATCAAGTGATGATGTGAAGAGATCACACCCTATGTGCTCAAACATGTTCTTGTGATGTGTTATGCCCTTGCTTATGTAAAACTCATTTGGATTTTATACTTTGTAACTTGATTGATATTAAAAAATACCTAAATGACCTAACTAATCAAGTGGAACCTAATCATGTAGTTTTCCCTATGACATAAGATCCATTTAGTGTCAGCATTTGCTAAATGGTGAAATGAGTTTAACTCGGAGCACATATTTTTGAATTTGTGAGGGTGAGGGCGAATATCCCCTTACGTCAGGTTATACAGGATTGGTTGAGGTCATACCCTGATAAGAGTGTGGCTGCGGTCATTGCTCAGTGATATGCAATACATGATTGATTGTGGTCATACCCTGATAAGAGTGTGGTTGTGGTCATGGCTCAGTGATATGCACAATAGGATTGGCTGTGGTCATACCCTGATAAGAGTGTGGCTATGTTCATAACTCTATTTTACTACTGATGGGATCTGTACCCAGGCGGGATAGATTTGTATAGCTGGAATATATGTTGCTGATAGCAGTCTGACCGATGATGTCACTGCATGTTCACTTGTACTGACCGAGGGGTGAGGTCGTAGATTCTGGCTCTTCCATTAGACCTTTTATGGCACCTATTTTGACTTAGCAATGGTCGATGGGATTTGGGTGGTATGACTCAAATCCTCAGGGCATAATAAAATATGTAATAACTCGTGTAGTATACTTGTATAAGGTCAAATATGAAAACATTGGATGAGACCTTACTTGATCTTTATACAATATTGTTGATAGAAATAATACATGTTCTACATATTCCTTTTTAATTGTTAATATGATTCTTAATTCAACATTAATTTTTCATCCTAATGATAATGATTATCTACTTCTTATAGTTGTAACTTTACTGTTGTTTTATTTTTCTTATCTGTGATAATAATAGAGTTGGTGGAAAGTTATATGTCCCACTGAGATTTGGAATCTCACCCCTTGGGTTTCCCACATCCTTTTTAGGTGGTCGTGCATGAAGAGGTAGAGATCATGCAGTAGAGGTTGAGCATCAACAAGAAGAGTAGTAGTTGACAAGGTTGGAAGTGGTGTTGGATATCTTTTGTTGATAGAGTCCTAGAGTCATCCCTGTACACTCGGGTCCTTGGGGAAGTTTTGTATATGTTTTATGGACGTGCTTTTAATATGTGGTCGGCTTGTGTGTCATGTTGTATATCATTGTAGTGGATATATGTATATACATTCTGGAACAGGTTCTCTGGTAATAGGTTGATGGCACACACAGTAAGTGCTTTGAGTCATGAAAGGATTCATATATAAAGATTCTTGTTGTTTGACAGTTTTATGAAAATGGTTTTAATTTTTAGTTTTTTTAATAATCCATTTATTTAATCTTTCTTCTGTGGTTTTATTTTGAGTAATCTCGCTTTGTGTGGCGTGGGGCATCACACATCGTGACATTATCAATATCGCTAGGTTGTTCTTTTACAACTGTAATCCCTCTGTGGATATGTGGTATGTGATTTTTCCAACCCCTAATCCCACTCTCAAAGCAATTAGTGGTCTATTTTAACAGTTATGGTGATAAAGAATAAACAATTTTATAAGATATCATAGATTTGCATCCATAACTAAAGGAAACAGATTATCAATTCATAGAATTCAAATACAAAGCAATACTGAGCTACTCCCAAGTCCAAAGAAATATGGGGTTTAGCACCGCATGATAGCATAATCATACAAAGAGAGGGAGAGGGACAAAATAGCTAAACATTATAAAACCAATAAAAACCCCTGGAGAAGCTGTCTTGATGATCCCCTCTAGTGAACACCTTGATCTGTAATGTTCCTACTCCAAATCTACCCTCCAGAAGTGCATGGGGTGTCCGGTTGGTGGCTATCTCCTTCATATCCTCTCCTGGCTTCGTGCTCTATTGTATGACAGATGGTGATATCCCATTTGGCTGCATTCCCCTTAGGTCTTAAGTGAGGCTTTAGCCATCGTTAAATTGCATCCATTAGATGTAATGCAATTTTCAATATGCACCGATCACGTGAAGTCAGTACCATTGATTGGATGATGGTGGCACTGTGATACTGCTAACTTGAAACCCTTGAACTGAGTTAGTACTATCGAATAGGGTGTTCATAGCATGGAGTTTCTTTTTTTGAGATATGATGTAAATTGACTACTAAAATCAGTACCACTGATTGGTGTGCCAGTGGCACCAGGGCAATAAAACTCAGTTGTTGATGCTCTCTAGATGGTAAGTCGATAATAATGACTAGTAGCTCGAGTAGCATCAACTCCATACTTGGTAGGACTGAGAACCATCTCAATAACACCTAGCTTTCTTAATTTCTTTGTTGAACTTTGTGTCATGTCGGTACCACTGACATATTGGTTGATAGCGTCGAGTTGTCATATAAGTACTCAATTCACATGAAACATGGAAAAACTAACTTAAGTCTAGATCAAAAGTGCTAATTTAATATGATTTGGTAAAAATACTTAATATTTAATGCAGAATGATTCACATACTAATAATGAGAAATAATGCATAACATGTCTCAAAATAAACAAATATGCAATAAATGCATGGAAAATAGCCTGTGAAAAGTGAGTAAAAATCTATGAATAAAAAATCCCCTATTATTGAATGTTGGTCACACTCGAGTAACACTACCTTTGGATCTATTTGAAAGAGTCAGCAAGAGGACAAATCCTATGAACTACGTTTCTCAAATACCCCCTCCTAACGGACCCTAACTAGACCTTACAACTACTAAACAAATAACTACTCTAAAGTGACCAAAAATGTTCATTCAAGATGTCCACACTTAGATCAATGAAATTCTATCAATTAGGATTAGTTAACATCATATTCAATAGGGCATATGCTTGATGCATCATGTGATTCTCTATCTACATTGCTCTAGTCTACCTTCAAAACTATATCGGAAGTAGTTCCCCATATTAAAACGAATGAGGGAATCAATCATATCTATGGCATGCCACATAGAGCAATGGGAAGATATCAAATTGGTGGCTATGAATAAGAATCACAAGTACCATCCAAATTATTTATGCGTAAAAACAACATGATGCTCCTACAGAATGAGGGGTGACAATGCATGACTCCTAATGCCTAATATTATGGTGGGATGATGAATGCACCGAATGTCTCATTATAATGGTGATTGTGGGTGAAAGATGCATACATGTAAACTTTTTTGCCTTCTCCTTGAGGAAAATTTCATATCGAGTGGCATCCTTTTCTCCTTATATTGATTGCTATTTTTTCTCTACCCTCTTATTTTTGCATGATTTATGATTAATGCCTGGGCTTTCTTCACCATGCATCATTTCTTTTTCTCTTTTTTTCATTGGGAGGGATATGGATGTAGATCCTTTCACTCTTAATTTGTGGAAAATGCCATATAGATACATGTTACACACTACGCAAAGAAATGATGCAAAAGTCCAATGCAATCTACATGGAATTGTTATGAAAATAAAGAAAAATGATATGCACATCTCTAAATTTTTCTTCTCTAATGCATTTGCATGGAAACTAACTATCATGCTACTTATTATGCCATGTCATGAAGTCTAGAGTACATAATTCGGATTTACTTGATCATCTTGTGGTGGGGAATGAAATATCATGAAGGTAGATGGAATCGCATGACTAAGAGACAATGCCTTTCATAACTATGATATATTCCTCTCTTATCAACCTACATATAGAATAACCTTAGAGTTTCTTTCCAGAACTCACATTTAATCTATTGTTACTTGTTTGGTTAGTTTGGGCTCAAACCTCATCATCATACACAAGTCTTTGGATATATTAAGATTTTCATTCATATAAAGTGTCCTCAAGTTGACTAACCCAAACACTTCCTATAGTTGGTGTTGTATTAGACTTCGCAAGTAAGCTTATGAAATTTTTTATTATCTTTAAAAGATATTGCAAGAGCATTAAACACATTTATTTTGACAATATGAAGTAATCATGATAACTAATCTTGATGATTACACTAGATAGATTGTAGATCCTACTACTTGGAAACAAGAAAAACTGAAGAAGATAGAAAATAAAACAAGATAAAGTTGTTCCATGACCCCCCCCCAATCTTGTATTTGGATATGTCCTCGTTGTCAAAAATCAAACCAAGAGGTGGACAAAAGTACTAGATGATCAGAATTGTTATGACCACATCTAAACTTAATTGGTAAACTAGGGTTTACCTGGATGATTATATTCTTAATTGGATTGATCATTGCTTAAATCTAATTAATGATGATAATTCAATTATGATGTTTTAAACCTAATAAGAATTTTAAGTGTTCTATTGTTTTATCAATTAGGGTTTGAGAAATATAAACCCTAGTTGGCTGAAATTAGGGTTTTGATGGTACATGAGTATGGAATTTGATCAGGAGAGTAGTGTGGTAAATAATTTTTCATATTGCCTACAAATTTATATTTAATTTAATTTTTATATGATATTCATAACTCAATCATGCATATTGGAGAAAAATTTCATAATATTTGAATGTTCTTTGGATGTGGTTCTCGATCGAACTATACTTCGACCAAAATGCTGATAGAGTGCTTTTTAGTAGTATAGTTTTTTATTTTTCATTATTTATTGGTAATAAAAAATGATTTGAAATTTTAACTAGAGATCTGAAACTCAATCATAAACAACATGTAAAATTTTCATAATTTTTTGATGTGTTTAGACCTTATCAGTAGATGAATTACAGTAACTGACATTTATGTAGAATTTTGGATAGTAGAGCACTATTAGATTTTTAGTTATTTAATGGAAGCTTTTAATGATCTCAAATTTTAAATTAATCTTAGTAACTCAAGTATACACAACATGCTAAATTATAATAATTTTTTGATAAGGTTTGATCTTCGAAATACATGAATTATAGAAAACTTTTTATGATAGAAAAATCTACTGAAATAAGAAAAAGTTTAATGAGGGGTCAAAGTGCAATTGACACAAGCAGCTCAATTTCTCTATATGATCAACCTAACACACTAGAATCTCTCATAATTCATGATTCATTCCAGATAAACGAAATCATGTAGAGAGAGGGAGAGTTAGGGTTTGAGAGGAGAAAGTGATGGAGATGCTGACTTAGGGTTTTGCGGTCCGAGGAATGATGAAATCATGTAAGTTTAGCTTCTCTGGATACAGTTTCATGGTGAATCTTCTCTCACATGTAAAAATTCCGTCCCTCCTCTGATTTGATCCAAAATGGTATCAAATCTTCCCCTTTTCTCACTCTTTCTTTACAATCCCTCATTTTTAGGGTTTCCGAGTTAAAAGGAAGAAGAAGTGGGTGAATTGCTAGGGATTTGATATGGATTCGAGATTTTCATATATGGGATACATTTTTAAGATTTTTTAACATCTTAGGGTGAGTGTTAACTTCCTTTAAATAGTATATTTCATGAAAATTGGTTAAATCAACCATAATCTTTAATTGCTTAGTATGCGACTACAAACCCTGAATTGTCTATTTGTTCTAAGTTGTTGCAAAATGATACAAAATGGATTCTTACTTTGTTTGAATGAATTTCATATGATAAAATCATATTAAAAATGTATACAATGCATTCTAATGAGAATTCCCTAAGTATTCACAGAGGTTATAAGAGTAAACTGAAATATAGGGAATTTGTCTATGACTGAAAGTTATTGTATAAGTAAATAGAGAAAGTTGTTTATCTAGATACCCTTGGTTTTGAATGATTGTTTATCTAAATTCATAGTACATATATGTCAGATACTATTTTGGATTTCATGTGATGTGAATAGTGTTTTCTTGATATCTTTGTAAAGAGAGTGAAGCCCTATATGAGTGGAAAGTTGGAAATTTGTGAATAAATATGGTGAAATCCATTTGAAGTGTTTTTCTTGGCATCATAGACTCTATTTATGCAATGTTATTCTTGATTTATAAAATCTCAATGAATGGCATGGAAAACCCTAATTTAGTTCAATTCAAGGATTTCATACATATGTTGATTGTATATGACTTGTTTAAAGAAATTTGTATTTAGTGGATGTTTATGACATATTAAATCCTTACGAGACCCATGTGATAAGTGAATGAGGTAAATGAAACCCTAAGGATAGGGTGTTCAATGAATTAAACATTTTGATTACATTGTTCGAAGTATGAGATGCACAACCCAGGATTTGGGTCGATGTGCAGATTTTCCAAGAAAGTGTTAATAATTTATGGGTGCAAATGACGATTACTCATATGCTAAGTAATTAGCTATTATCAGTATATTAAGATGTTTAATTGCATGATTCTAGTGTATAAGTTCCAAATGGACATGCATTATGTTTATTTAAGTATTTCAGTCTGCCTGAATGTATAGTATGTTGATTTCTCAGTATATTATAGTATTTGAATATACAGCTCTGCCAAGTTAAGGATGATATACATGTTGTGTTATAAACTTCAAATAAATAGACACGATACCATATAGATACCAAAGTCAAGTATAAGTAAGGGAAAATATACAATATAGTAAGAGATCTCTAAGAATAATAAAATAATAGACTTAAGGGCCCTGACACTGTAGAACCCCTATGTGAGGTCTGCGCCTTAGTGGTGAAACGACCTAACCCTGGAGGTGCGTCCAGTATATGGGGGTCAGAACATACCAACAGGTGGTACAGGGGACAAAGCCCTAGTGCAAGTCTCCTTAAATTATAGAATGTAGTGTCCAACATCAACCAGAAGTCCTGGTGGCACTAGAGTACAGAAAATCGTGTCCAACATCAACCAGAAGTCCTGGTGGCACTAGAGTATAGAAAATACAAGAGGTGGCTTGCCTCTCCGCTTGTGTGCTCAGGTTAGAGGAGGAGTCCAGTTTAGGCCAGAGAGCCATTTCCTTGTTGCAGACGAGGAGAGTAGTCAGACTTAGCATTTCACAGGTGTGTCTGCTAAGTCTTGTACAGTGTGATCGTAGTGCACTACGAGTCTTCATATGTAGAGTACACTGCATATGATCAGGGCATAATAAAATGAATGAGAGGTCAAACAAGTGTGTACAGTTATTCAATTATTCTTTGTATGTTTCTGAATTATTAGTTCTCTTTATGATCAATCAAGCATTTCATATATTGATTCACTCTTATAGATATTTAGAGTATCCTTCCATATTTATGATTGTCAATTATTAGGCTCTCTAAAGCTTTCTGCTGTTATAATTGATATCAATTGCTCAAAAGTAAATCTATAATTATATCAGTGCTTTAGACCATTTCTTTGAAGTACTCATTCACTAAGCGAGCAGGCTCACCCCTCTACTCAAATTTTTTTAGGGAAATCATATGGACTTGAATAAGATATCATTGCATCAGAGTAGATCTGCCACAAGAGTTAAGTCTGAGTATAGTTAAGTTGAGTCGGTCCCTGTCACTCTAGATCCTTGTATAGATCTGAGAGAAAGTTGTAAATGATGTTTTGTATGTTTGTTTCCTTAATATGAGAGAATGCAAATGATTGTCATGTCGTATGTACATAGAAGTGTGAGAAACATAATGAATGTATGGATGTCTATCATTAATGTTGAGATTATATTAGAAAAATAAAATTTTAATTCTCTTGTAAAGTTAGTTTATGTGGTTCAATGCGAGAAAACAAAGAGTTTGGAAAAGAATAAAAAGTTAAGGGTGATCTTTGTATCACTTTAAATCCTCAATTTATGCCCTAATCTCATGATTAATGGTAATTGTGAGATTGGGGTGTAACAAGAATGGTGGTGGTGGTGTTAAGATGTTCTCGGTGGTATCTGTGGATCAGGTGGATAGAAAGTGTTAGTGAATGTCAGAGGGTTCTCTAGCATATCTGGTGGATGTAGGTAGAAATGTCAATGCCACCAATAAGTGCATTGGTGGCACCATGATTTGTTGTCCTTTTTTTTCCTTGAGTTTGATGAGTTGGTACCACTGAGATTCCTCTTGGTTGTCTCAACGCTCTTTTCCTACAACTCTGTAATTGCTTCTCAAAAAATATCGATGCTACTGACAGTGGTGTTGATGCTACCGACATGAATGTCTCACGTAAACCTATACCTAATAAGGACTCAATGCCAATGATAGGGGTGTTGATGGTATCGATACATTTGTTGATTTTCATGCTAATTTTTGGATAGTGTGTCTATGGTACTGATAGGTCTATCAGTGGTACTGACAAGGGTTTCGGTGGTATCAATAGAGGTTTCGGAGGTACCGAAACTGTTAAAACCTACACAGAACAAAAAACACATCAAGGTACCTTTATTGCATTAACTAAATATGAAATATACCACATACAAAATGTAAATAATAAAAAGACCTAACAAAAAGTCAATAACAAAAATGAAAATGGTTTGCCTCCCATAAGCGCCCTTGTTTGATGTCCTAGGCTCAACAAGATGATTTTCTTCAGCCTAGGTTGCCACCGGATGGTTGTGAACACTCGTCTAGCAGTGTAAACTCCACTCTACCATCATCTATACCTGGTGTCGAGTAGACTCTACCCATTGCAATGATCACATTAGTCATAGCTCAAAATGGTCATCCTCACAACATCTCATAACTTCACATCTCTTGCATATCCATAACCAAAAAATCGATAGTATAAATATATATGTCAAATTTGACTAATACATCCTTGCATATCCCATACAACCTCACAATTGATCTATCCACCAAGTGGTTGTCATGGATTTCTTCATTTATTTCTTCAATCCCACCTTCTAAAGGTAGAGAGAGCCTCGAGATTTATGCTCGCCCTGGAGTCACATTGTGCTTGTTGGAAATGTTTGTTGACAATAGAATAAGAGATGTAGAAGCATCATGGATCCTTTCTCGTTGTTGGCAGTCTTCTCTCAATAATGGAATTAACCACTTCATAAACACATAAGACATATGCATCTTTTATCCATCTTTTATTATTGATGACATCTTTCAAAAATCTTCCATATGTAGAGATTTGTTCTATCGCTTCCACAAGAAAAATGTTGATCTTTTAGAAGATGTTGAGGAATTTCATAAATTATTTTTCCTCCTTTCTCAGCTTTTAACTATCCAAAAATGGCACATGTGTCTTGTCTATGTGCATGTGTGAAGGAATGTATGACACATTAGGGATCTCCTCCTCTAAGCTTGCATCAACGCACCTCCTACGGCAGAATCTGGCATGTCTCCTTTGGATGGGGTGACCTAAAACTGATCCTTCTCAATCATGGGTTCCTTCTAGTTAATTGTGATTGCTCCACTATGAAGTAGAACCTCCACCATTCTTGTCGCAGGGGCACCTCTTCTGGAAATGTGATCATGGACATAGAAAAAATGGAACCTTGAAGTTCCTTGTCTTGAAAAATTGGTGTAGATGGGGTGTCCTTGTTGCTTTTTGCATATAATGTGTTGATTGATGTGCTTGAGTGTGAATAATGCAATGACATTCTACATCCCCCTGGTCTTTCAAATAGGATGTTGAGAAATGGAACTTTTGGCACATACACACATTTACGCTTTAGAGTGTGTGGATTTGGTGTCTCCTTAGTACATTGCTCTGTTTCCTCAAAAATAGACATAACTTACTTTTTGATGTTGATGAGTTGTCTCTATGCTCCCAGGGAATATACTTGTTGAATATCCTTCTTTATGGATTCCACCTCTATCACTAATTGAGAGTTTTGATTTTCAATGCTACATATCTGAGCCCCTTGATTCTATTGTTTCATTCTTGTTTGGTCTAGTAAGGCCTTGATCTGACTCACAAGTCTTCCCAACATGTCTTCAATGTTGTCTATTTTACTAGGACGCCTATCCTATTAATATTGTTGTCGCAATTAGAGGCACTCCTCTTCTTCACCTTCAAATGAGGTGTCTTTTTTTATCAAGTTTCTTTGTGAGTTTGTCCATCTAAGCCTTCAGTTCAATGATCTCTCTTAATTCTATAGAACTCTTGATTGGTGTTGGTGCTTCTATCTCTTCTCCATAGGACTATTCTTGTCTATGTTATTCAAGTCTCATGACATTTTGCTTTTTTATTCAAGAAGAAGAATTCCCCTATATTGTTAAGTGTAGTCCTCTCCCCTTTGTGTATGCTATAATAGAATGTCTATTTATGGCTATACAGATCAATCTCATGATGAGGGTCCTTCTTGAGCATATTCTAAGATCTCTCCCAATCTTATGAATATGACTCCTCTGCATGTTTCTTGAAGTTGTGGATTTTACCCACTAGTTCATTTGTGTTCTATGGCGGGAAATATCACTCAAAGAACACATAAATCATCTCGTCCCATATTTCTATAGATTCTGGTGGTAGACTAAGGAACCAAGCATTGGCTTTATGTGATGGTGAATATGAGATAGCTTCACATATATCATTGTTATTGGAACTATGTCCAGCTTTAGAATGTCACAACATTCCACAAGGTTGTTTATATGTGCCATTGGGTCCTCCATGGTGTGGTCATGGAATGATTGTATTTAATTAATCGCACTAATCTGGGATCTATCTTATAGCTCCCAACATTGACTTCCTGATGTTTTATCAGTCCTAATTGAGTTGTTGTTGAAGATTTTTTTATCTTCTCCTAGTTTGTTCCACAAGCATGTCCTCTAGATGATCATCTTTGTTCTACGACGTGATTGTGGCTTGTTCTGGTTGTGGGATGCAAGGGGTCTAGACGAGCTTCTCAGATGAAGCTCTGTACTCACATGTCTTCTATAAGATCTCCTCTTTGCAAGTACTCGATGGAGTAGACTCTCTATAATTTGTAGTACGGGTGTGTACCATGTACTAGTACTTGAAAATAAAAATTGTTGGTATATATGCCCATACAGCCATCCCGAGTGATTTCATGGAGTCAGATATTAATTAATCAATTAATATGATTATTTGGTTAATTGATTAATTCTAGACTATTCTAATTAATCCATCAGCATTTTAATTAATGTACTATTTTTGTTTACCGATGGGTTTAGGAAACCCTGCCTCCTTTCGTCTCCTATTTAAAGGGGCTTGACAACCGATATCTATATAAGATGTTGAGAGAGGCTTTTCAGTTTACACTCACATATGTAAACCCTAGCCATCATCATCCTCAGGAGAGAAAGGAGAGCACCGCGACACTAGCACGTCACCGCACATAGACTACTCCTTCCTGCTGGCTTAGGAAGCGCGACGTGGAGTTCCAGTCCATCGATGTGGATGAAGTAGAGACACAGACACTGAGACGCTTGCATTTGGAGGACATCAACGACATTCATATGTGTTACGAGAGGTGTATATCACCATACAAAAGGAGCGTCGTCGGATCTTCCTATGATGCACTCAGTGAACGGGAGAGAAGTACCATCCATGTAGGCTAGCAACATTGCACACCATCGTGCAGTAGGACATCTCCAGACTTGCTCCGCAATAAGGTATATCCCGTAAACACTCTTTCTAAATATGTTGTTGTCGACGAGATCCTATTTTGGGTTGCGTGGAAATTTATTTTTGGTTCTTCTTCTGTGCATGTTTTCTTCACGAAACCCAACAAAAATGACAATATGAGATATTGTATACTGGTGAATTGACAAAATAAAAAAAATTTCAATTATGCAAAAAAATTCAATTATGCTCTTATTCAAAGAAAAAATTTGAAAATAAAAAAATTTGTCCTAAAGTAGTTGGTCACACCACTCCTAGTGTTGGTGTTGTTGTTTCCCCTAAGGATCCAAAAACATGACATGTGAACACAGTGTGAGTAGAAAGTAAGTGTACATGTCATGTAATAAGGCCTATGAGGTTCGAGTGTCGAAGTCAGGGAAACGTTCACCAAAGACTATTGTTAACTAGAATCTGATTAGCTAGGCCTAAAAATAGGTTGATTAATTGTTTTATAACTAAGAGAAAAGAATTAAATCTAAATTATATGATTGTGATCAGGAATGGATGGATTCGAGATAATTACAATTTCACCATGGTATGCATTGCAATCCAATTCCATTTCACCAATAATTATTTACGCTTAACTCTGGACTAAAGACATCTAGAAAGTATTACCCACTCATGTAGTGTAATAAATTACCTATACTAAAAGATACCCCACTCCTATAGCAGTTTAGCAATTAGTTTGGTGTAATATCGATATCTCTAGGTTGTTCTTTCATATCCATAAGCCTTCTCTCGAGATGAGATATGAGTTGTGTGGACCTATGATTTTTACTACCCCTAATCCATTTCTTGAAGAAATTAGCAGTGTATTTTATTGGTTATGGTGATCAAGAATAAACAACAATAAGATATCATAGATTCACATCCAGAATTAAAGGAAATAGATTATCAATTCATAGATTTCAAATACAAAGCAATATTGTGTTGTAACCAATAATAGCTAGGAATTGGGATCTGATGTAACCAATTCTTAGGAGTGTGTAGTCACATGTTTGGGTGTGGCTTGTAACTTTGTCCCCCTTCTGGGGGTTTTTGGAATATACTTACCCAATTTTCCACAAAAAAAAAAACAAAGCAATATTGTGCTACTCTCAGGTCCTAAGGAATATGGGGTTTATCCCCACATGATTGCATTCATCACAGAAATAGAGGAATAGGGAGAAAATAGGCTAAATATTAGAAAACCATGAAAAATCCTTGGAGAAGTCGTCTCGGCAATCCCCTCTGGTGAACACCCTGGTCTGTAGTAGTTAGTCTACAAATTTTCCCTCCAAAGGTCCCTGGAGCATCCAATCCATGGCTATCTCCTTCATCTCCTCCTCTCTTAGCTTTGTGCATTGTTTCAACATGAATGAACATGATATCCCTTTTGGCCACACTCTGCTTAGGTCATAAGTAGGGCTTTGGACGTCATTAAGTCACAGTGATTGGATCTGACCCAATTTTCAATCTGCATTGATCTAGTGAAGTTGGTGTTAGAAAATATGGACGACAAATAAGGCGGTGGAAACAAAAATTTCTATGCCTAATTTCCTAGTCAGCAAGATCACATCGATAACAATGTATCTAGAAAGGAAAGTATGCAAGGCTATACATGTCCCTGGAGCAAGTCCAATGACAATTCCCTTGCATTAGTGTGTGCCTTTCTTCAAGTTGCACCTGGACAACATCAACAATGGCATCTTGGTTGATCACCATGGATTGCAACTTTATCCTCCTACCAGTAGGAAACAACCTCCTCACCTCTAGAATAGTCCATGTGGACCACCAGGAACTCCATGTTGCACTACCAGAGCCAACGAGAAGGAGTTGTCCCTTTAAACGTCAATCTACTAGGATTGATTCGCTCTCCCAATTGTCTCTCTCTTGTTATCCCTCCCTTACATGGGTAGGACTTTCTCGGGCTCTCTTGGTTACCACAACCAGAGAGGACAACAATTGTTAGACCTTATTATTGTGTCTAGGAAGCCCCCAGTACTCCTCTATTTATAAGAGGGTCAGGGTAAAAGTTTCTAATCGATATGGTAGTAGAAGAGATGGAATTTCATAATTTTTTTGGCATCTAAAAACATTGAACTGCTCAATTCACTATTGAACCATTCGATTCAACCCTTGAAGCATTTGTCTCACAAGCTTTCCTATTCTGAATCAAACTAACATTTCGTATTCAATTAATGGAAAATAAGATGTCAGAATCAATACTTGATCCAATCAAATTGCTCATTGAATCGGGAAGTTCATCACATGAACCGATCATCTCAGACCTTGAACCGGTCGGTTAATTTAGTGAACTGGTTGGTTCATGCACTGGTTGTTCAGCCAATGTTTTTTCTAATTGACTTGACACTCCAACTAATCATTTCAATACTTGAATCGATCAGTTCAGAGTCCAGTCAATCAATTTTGAACCAGTGTTGTTTAAATTGAATACCTAAACACTTTTAGTAATCAATTTAAACATCATTCATGAATAAAAATCATATTCCAAGTGCATCATGTGTGTGTGAACCTATAGGTACCAAATTACGTTGGCAGTGAATGTCCATAACCAACTTATGACATCACAAGCAATGAGCAGTATCTAGCAACACACCATTTTTACCCAACTAATTCAAAAAGTTGTAGATAAACTTCAACCTACAATCTGTTATCAGTGTTACCATGATCATATAGTTCTTTTGTCTCTAATATCCAGATTGAACTCGAGGCATGGAATCGTCATCCTCTCAATGTTCAATCCATGTTCCTTGAACTAGAGAAGATTGTATGAGATACATGTGAGATCACATATCACATATTGAGTGACATGAGTATGGGCATACATTTCTCAGTCTCACTTATCAAGTGGTCTGGATATCAATCTCTAGTAGGAGGTACAAATCCCATCTACATCACTCACACACAATCCCGATGTGTCATAGAGTACCCGAACATCATTTTTATGGCAACCCTTATTTAAGGTCACGTCATATGATTTCAAAGTCCAATGAATGGCATGTGATGAGTGTAGTAATTTCAGGTCTAAGAAGCACAATCAATACTACCACCGTGAGAGATGAATCTGACTGCCATTCCATGATTTCCATGTATCACTCTTAAGGTGGGTATGTCTAATACATTGTTCTATAACATGTACGTATGTGCTTGACATGATATCACATATCAAGACTAATGAGACTCTTTCATCAGTCAAAACACACTCTAGTCTTATGTATTATTGTTGTCTATTTTGCTTCCATAGTATATGACTAGGGACATAACAAGAATGCATTTACTCTTGTCACACATATGATCTCATTGTTCAGGTCCTCAACTTAGAGACATATGCCATCGAGAAACATCATTCTTTAAACATCTATTATATATATGTCATCATCTCATGATTAAGACATACATAATATATAGAATTACCTTTTATCATTATCAAATTAGGTATCTCATGTCATGTTACAATTACTGTATGATTGGATCTTTGGGCATACATACAAATAGTTGATGCCACCAACTGGGTGTCAGTGGCATCAAAATATTGACTTACTTCCTCAAACTGAGTTAGGACTACTAACTAGGGTGTCCATAGTACCAAGTTGCTTTTTTTGTGCTCTAATGTAAATTGACTGTTGAAGTCGATACCATCGACTGGAATATCAGTGGTACTGAGGAAATTAAACTTGATAACTGATTCTCTCTAGATGGTGAGTCAGTAACACTGACTAGAAGCTTTGGTGGCATCAAATCATTACTCAGTAGCACCGAGAAGCATCTTGGTAGCATATGTATTTCTTTATTTCCATGTTGAACTTTCTGTCATGCTGGTACCATCGACACACTGGTTAGTATCACCTAGTTGTGATATAAGTTCTCTATTTTCCTGAAACAAGGAAAAACTAACATAAGTCTGAATTAAAAGTGCTAATTAAACATGATTTGATAAATGTACTCAATATTTGACGCAGTATGATTCACATGATAATAATGAGAAATAATTCATAACATATCCCAAAATGAACACATGCAATAAATGCATGGAAAAATAGCATGTGAAAAGTGACTAAAAAAATAGTGCATCAACCATCCATGAGACATCATCTGCAAGTACATATTCAAATCGACAACAACATCAACCACACACTACAAGATGAATTAGTGCAATCGGGTGCCAAACACTCTTAAAACACAAAATTAGAAAATACATATGAATCACAAGACAGAATGCGCACTCATTCATCTTCAACCTCTAAATGGTGAGGAATGTAGAGAAACCTAAAATCCATACTTCACAACCAATGGCCAAAATACAAATCCAACACTTAAATGTTGACGAATTTACCTCGCCAATGCATAACAGAAATGATGCGAGAATGGCTAACTCAGTTGCTCCATCACTAACAAAACTTCTCTTTAATGTTCCTCCATGGTTCATCCACAGATCAATGTGTTTTTCAGCTCTGCTTTGCACATAACACATGTTCTACTACCAACTTCCGCTCCTCTGTCACCCAAGCTACTCCCAGTACAAGCGCGAGCTCTTGGTTGTTGGTGATGCTCAAAATTGAGAAAATGAGGGTGGTTCTTGACCTCCCCTCATTTCCTCCTCTTAAATAATTTTCTACAAGAATTGCAAAGAGATCCCTGATTATTAGCAAAATTTCTAGAAATCTTCTAAAAATCACGTAAAATCATAGAAAATTCAAAAAATAAGAATAGAATACTGAAGAAATTGTAAATTGGAAGATCTATAATATTTTGTTTAAAATAATGATTAGTAAATAATCCTCTTCGTTAAAACAATGATTTTTTCATATGTTAAACAAAATATTATAGATCTTCCAATTTACAATTTCTTCAGTATTCTATTCTTTAAAATATCCTAAACCATATCATGTGTAGGCATCATGTCTCTTATTTTTGTAAGTCCTACCTTTAGTAGGCATCCTACACTTAGATTTCCAAGTCATATCTTTAAAATATGCACTTTGCATTTTGGAAAACACTATCATGCATAGGCAAATCCACACATTTTGCCATTTTTAGGGTTCTGATTCCAACATGAAAATTAGACCACCCATCCAGTCTAGTGATCAGCTTAACTCACTCAAAAATCTAATTTGTGAAATAGATGATACCTTTTCAAGATATTTCCAAAAACAATAAATTTTATGATCTTTCATGATTATAGACTCTTGACCTAAATACATTCTTAATGAATTTCAATCATATCCAACCCACATTCACATCCACCTTTTTCTCATTAAAACATGAATCTATGAGAAATTGGAAATGGATTGCTTTACAACTAGAGACATGTGGGAGACACTTTTGTAGTCCTAAACTCATCAAATGGCCCATCAACACTTGAGGGATAGATGATTAACCACAGGTATAGACTAGCCTCATTCATTGGTGATAATTTATGCCAACCTTATTCCTTTTATGAACAGTTGTCTGACTGGTACACATGTAGAAGGAAAGGATCCCACTAACACATTTTACCTGATCCTTTTCAATAATTTCTTTTGCCTTCACATTTCCCCTCATCAGAATCAGACATGGATTCTAGAGTGTCAGAGGAGAAGTCTTCGAGGACCATCAAGAAACATGGAACCCTTCCAACAACTCATATGCACTCCAATGGATGTATGATCACTCATTTATAATCTTAGGTTATCTTAAGCCTAAATGGTCAACTAACTCCCAATCTTTTTCTTTACATGAACAATTCTTAGGAAAAGATGTCGTGTATGCTTGGTTTACCATCTACGAGGTTCACAAGGACATCCTTGATGAGTCTCACCTTGTTAGCCTTTATGACCAAAAATGAAGGACATACTTGACTCAACCATACAGATCTCACTCTTATTTTAAACCTTTTCTTGAGAAGGGAAAACTATTGACACTCCTATTTTGTGTTCATTTATTAAATGATCGAGTTCATTTCATCTCTCTAGAAAATGATATGGAGTTTGTTCTTTTTTTTGCATCCTATTAATTCCAATCATTTTCCACAATTTGGGTGTTTATACAAAGGGTGACTGCAATTTCCCTTTCATTCATATTTTCTTCCAAAAATTGCTTGATTGGATTAGCATGAATAAAATATCCATTTTTAAATTCTACAGATATTTAATTGTCATTATCTTTGCAAAAATCCACATATTTTGGACAATAAGAAAGAATAATCCTCTAAAGTTACTCCTTCATCTTCTCTCACTTTTATATTGAGTATTCTTTCATATATGACTCAATCCTAAGATCTACATTATTTCTATCCAAAAATCCTAGAACATTCCAAAAAGGAACATAAATGTTGATATGAATGCGTACTTTATCCTACCCAGAAACACCTAACAGAACCACATGATCCATATGGGTGTGCCATGTGAAAAAATCATATTCTATAGATGGTTGGCCCCATAGATTGCAGTTTTTTGTTGGCCTATACAGAAGCTTCCACCAGGAACCGTTAAATCATAATTATATCATAAATAAACCCGCATAGAGAAGTCAGAGGGCCAACCACCTCCCCTTCTACTTTAGTCTTTCAGATGAATAGAGGAATGTTCCTCTAATATGACTATTTTATGAACACCTTCAAGCTGTGTAACGGTAATTATAGTAGCTCTTATATATTCACAACTGATTATAACAGCTTTGGTATCTATCTTTGTGTATCTATTTATAATTTTTCATAACTGCTTATTAAACTGCTCATGTGTGTCAACTGAATAACCTAAATATGCTCTAACATGATCTCATTTAAGTCTTACTTGATAGATTACTCAAAACAGATTGTATTTTGCTCATATTGAATGATTTTCTCCATCGCCTTCTCTTTTTCCTACGCATTGGCCCTAACCCCTCACGATAGATCCCCATTGTGGAAGAATATAAGGCAATTAGGACTGCATACCGGAAAAAAATATATGATCTTTAGGGTGATGACGAAAAAGCACAATCATCTCTTGCCTCAAAGATTTGCAAAAAATCTTTTTTGTTACTTTATTTATTGTTTTATATTTAAACATGAAACCACCTTAACCCGAGATCACCAAAAAGGATTCAATACCAAAATATCAGGCAATGTGAGGGTGTTAACACCTACCTCACTCATAATAAAATTATTTAATTCAATTTTGATTAACACTTCTCAACTTTCCTATATCCGCTTTCGAGGAAATAAATTCAAATTTTCTTATGTTTCCCAATTATTTGAACGCATTACTCTATTTTTCCTTATTTTGCAAATAAAACCGGATGGCGATTCTAGAATTTATCATTTTATCATTTATTGTGTTTTACACGACTGTCGAGATAGCTTCTAAAGAAGAAGAAGAAATCAAAGGGATAAAATAGATATCTCTAGAAATATTAAAATAATGTTGATTATACAAAGATTACATACTATACCCACATGAACAAGGATGTCTATGATATAGTTGTAAAAGTCAGATATTATCTATTGTTCTTATATATTTTGATTTTTTTTTGAAGATTTAGGGATACTGGAAGACATTATGATTTCAATAGAATTACCGAATTGTACTTTATACTTTCAATATATAAAATCACCATTTTATTAAATTACCATATTGTACTTCTTACTTTCAATATATAAAATCACCATTTTATTATTGTGCCTCACCCGCTTAGAAATTCTGGCTCCTCCGTTGGAGGTATTTGTCTAAAAAAACCTTTTTCTTTAGTTTTTCAACATCTTAGATCATGTTGCATGCAATCAGGATATCCTTAACTTGAAAGCATTCCGGAACAATAATAGCATAATCCAGATCTGAGGGAGAAAGAGGTATGTTGCTTTAATTTCTTACGTAAGTGTTACAACGTGTTGCCATTTTCTTTTCTTTTGGGGACATTCTGTGAATAATCGCCACAATGCTATTCCATTGCTGTCGTTCGTCAGTTTTGTTTTTCTATCACAAGACAAATCAGTCTCAATGTATGATTTCGTCTCCAAATCATCCAGTCGCTTTTCTTTCTTGTTGCTAATCCTATACGGCTTCCAATCAGCATTTCTTTTCTTCATGCTTTACATTGGGAGCACACCAGTGTGATGATGTAAGTGGATATCGATTGATCAGATATATGATTTCTTTTGAGTACAGCAATTTGTTTTCTGGTGGGTGGTGCCCTTAAACTTTTTAAGTGAGCATTCATGAGAGTTTGTCCTGTTGGAGTGGATGAAGACGGTTCTTTTATGTTGAGAGCTGCACTTGAACATCTTGTTCACATTATATAATATTGCTTTATAATTAACCAGTACGCATACGAACCATATATCTATGTCTTTCGATCAAATGTTGCATGCCCAAGAGATAATTTATACAGTCTGCTCTTCTTATCGTTATTTTTCTTTGACAGCAAGAATCTAAGACATTTTTGTTGTTGTTTTGTAGTATTTCAAATACAAAGGAGAAGTTTTTACCTCTTGGACGCTGTAAAACTTTCCTCTTCTTTATATATGGATTCTTATCAATAGGTTATTTAAGAACCTTAATGAAACATAGGTTTTTCATGTGCATGGTGGGACAGTCTAAATAGATTTGGACCAGGCCGGTCTAGTATCTCTATAACCGGGTACGTCGGGGCATGTCTCATCCCTCACGCATGAGGGTGCAAATTCGGTCTCCACAGCCTATTTGTGTAGAATCTCCAACCCAGCGTGTCACTTTTTCCTCACCGAAAATCAGAAGTAAATTTTGAAGAACAATCAACTTCATTGAAAACTTCATTCGTCTGTCGTTGGTTTTAGCATGTGCACACTTGCACGTCGTCAAACGATGTTGTATCTTGGGAGAATAGTCGTCATCTTCGTCTATTGCACCGACATTCTTCATCGAGATTCACAAAAATACTCTATAATCGGATCGCATGTCGCGTCCCTCACATAGGAGGGTGCAAATTCCGCCTCCAGAGCCTCCTTACATGGAATCTCCAACATATGTGTCACTTTTTCCTCATCGAAACCAAACATAAGATTTGAAGAATAGTCAACTTCATTTGTCCGTCATCGGTTTTAGTATGTGCATGTTTCACATCATCAAACGATATTGTATCTTGAGAGAGTAGTCGTCATATTCGACTATTGCACCGACATTCTTCATCGAGATTTGCAAAAATACTCTATAACCTACGCAGGAAGGTGCAAATCGGGCCTCTAAAGCATCTTTTCGTGGAATCTCCAACTGAATGTGTCATTTTTTTCTCACAGTTACGTTTCTTACCTTTCCTCTGACTGTCGTTATTATGTTTATTGATCACTGTAGGAACAATCAAGTTTATTTGTCTTTCGTCATGATTAGCGTGTGCACGCTTCACGCCGCAAACGATGTTGCATCTTAGGAGAGTAGCTGTCATATTTGTCTATGGTACCAGCGTTCTTCATCGAGAACCGCAGAAATATTTTGTAACCGGGTGCATCTACGCATGTCATGTCCCCCTTGCGGGGAGTGTAAATTCGGCCTCCCGATTTTCCTACCGAATGTGTCATTTTTTTCTCACGAAAAACCAGATGTAAGTCGTTACAATTTCTAACTTTTCTTTGTTTGTCATTAATCTGTTTATTGATCACTGGAAGAAGATGATGTTCATTCGTCCATCGCCGCTCTACATCGAAAAACAATGTCATATCTTGGAAGAGTAGTTGTCATATTCGTCTATTGTAGAAGCATTCTTCTTTGAGAGACGTACAAATACTCTTAAAACAGTACAGCCCGCACGCCTTAGCAATAAACAACAATTTTCTCGATGAAGAACTGATTTAGTATAATCTTTAAATTTACTGCTTAAACGTATTTACCCATATATGAACAACAATTTTCTCATAAGAAAACCTAAAATGGAAAGTTTAAACTTAGAAGAAACAGTTGTTCTAATTATACAAACCTCTAACGCTATTTTTATATCGATAAAAATATAATTTTCCCTACTATTGAATCACAACCCACCAAATGTAGGTTTTAAGGTCCTATCTCCAATATAATTGGCATATTTCGGAAAGTTATTCTACATACTTGTCACACGATAAATATTCTCAATCTCAGAGGAGATACTACTTGATCCCCTGGAAATTACCTACCATTAGAACGTGCATAATTAACCAAAAGGCATAATTAGAAAATGACCACAATTTGTTTGGATTTCCAATGATGAATTGATGAGAATGACCAATGGCATTGCATTTAACCGCTATTAGATAGATAAATAGTGGAGAATGGAGATTTTAAAAGGCAGCTTTGAAAAATAGAATTTATGCGGTGAGTTAATTTGGTAATCGTAAGTGACATTAAAATAGAAACTGAAAGGATTGGTTTCGTTTCTCAACTCTCTTTTATATCAATCGAGTCTTATATGCTCTTTCTTTCTTAATCAAGATCCTAGTCATATCATTTTCAAAAAATTTAGATTATGCACGTATAATTCACAATTTTTTTATATGGCGAATTCTACATCTAAATTTTACCATTTTTTTCCAAATCTCATAAATTGTTCACAAACTTGTATGAATTGTTCATTTATGGAATACGAACATATTATATGATTTGAAATTTGGGAATAGAACGTAATGTGTTTAAGTGAAACTTGTAAAAGACGTGATTGACCCTCCACTAGGGTTCTCCCGCGGCAGCAGCAGTAGCCACGGTCGTGGCGGTCATGGAGGGGGAAGAGGTGGAAAGAGCCCGAGTGTGGTCTCGTTCGTGGTAGATCCACACGATGACCCCGCCGTTGAGATAGACATGATCGATTTAACAACTGATGAGGCTGCTTCTCGTCCGGGCGTTAGAAGCTACAGAGACGCAACGACTGGAAGGAAGGTGTATGGCCTAGTTGTTGTGGTATCTCCAGATACCTTGAAGACAGAGGACATAGCCATCGACAGAAGTGGCTCACTACCGGCCATCACGATCAACCCAGCGTCCCTCCCACCGTTACTTGAACCGTGAAAGCATGTGGTCATCGTCAAGCCACTGGGCGGCACCATAGGGTTCCACACCCTTACAAACATGCTCTCAATTCTCTGGTCTCCATTAGATTTGTTCAGAGCCATCGCTCTGGAGAAAGGCTACTATATCATTCAGCTTGGAAACCATGCAGACTTGACCGGAGGCCCATGGGTAATCATTGAGAATTACCTCTCCATACAATCATGGTCACCACACTTTTGACCCTCTAACCCGATCCCACGTAAAATATTGGTCTGGCTTAGAGTGGTCGACATGTCAGTTTTCCTGTATCAAAACCTATTCCTAACAAGCATTCGAGATCTAGTCAGCAAGACTATTAGGATCGACACCAGTACAACAACGGGCGACCGAGGCAAGTTTGCCTGCCTGGCAGTAGAAGTGGACACCACCCAACCATTGCTTCCGGCCATCTTCTTGAATGGAGAACATGACAGGATCGAGTATGAGAATCTCCCTATAGTGTGCATGAGGTGTGGACGCTTGGGACATGCTAACGATGACTGTTCCTTTGTGAAGCCTTTCATTCCTCCTAAGGCCTTAGCGTCGAACTCAGCAACGACAAGCGCCCCCATATCCTATACCCAAGCAATTCATGCCCCTAAGCCGACTAGGCGTGCAGCACCAGAGAAGGACAACCAGCACCCTGCTAAGGCTGCTCTGGGAAATACCAACGGCCAAAAGTCAATTGAGGCGACTACCACATCTGACGTGATCATCCCTGTAGGTGTCAGCGATGGCAAACAAAAGACAGCAAAGGAGCCTGAGTGGAAGACAGTGACTAGCAGGAAAAACAAGAAGAAGGGCAGCGCAACCCAAGGTGGTAATGTGCAGTCCAACAGCACAGTCAACGCCTCTGCAGTGACACTCTTAGACAACCAAGTCTCAAATGATAGGAACGTAGTCCCAAATGATGGTGCAACCTTCCTCTTAAAGAGTGTCTCAACACCAGTTAATCATGATCCCCCCCTGACAGTTTTCATTGGGGAAATAATGGGATAGGTAGTGGAGTCATCCTATGCAATAGGAAGATCATCTACCGCAATGTGATGATCAGCCCAAGTAGGGAAAGGAAGAAAGGAAAGCTAGCACAGCTGGTTGGCAACTCCAACACTAATCAGTCAAAGAAACAATTAATGTTCGATGAAGTAAATGATGTTATGGAAGATGTGGTCGGCAACGACACACCTATTATTGAGGATGAGGAAGGCAGAAGCCCAACACTGGTGTAACATACCGGATCTTGGACCCTACCCTAGAAGTTTGACCTTTTGGGTTTGACCAAGCAAGGTTAAAGTTAGAGTGGTCCTAATAATCTAATGTGTGAATAATGTAATATAATACGTCATATAACTCATTTGGTGATAATAAGATGAAAAATAACTTAATTGGTGCATAATGAAGTTAATGGGCCTCAAATGGGCCAGATGACAAAACCCATGTAATAAAGTCTTAAAGGTGGAAATAAACTCCAAATTTGTAATCAACACATCAAAATAAGCTTACATGTCAATTTTTCATCTAATTTGGACCACATTGATATAACAGGGTATGTTAGGAGAGAGAAAGTGTATCGAACCTTCAAAATATTAAATAAATGCTCAAACAACTCCAAAATGTAAAATTGATGGAAAATTTGTATTCAACACATTTAAGTTAACTTGTGGATGAAGTTTCACTTAATTTGGATAATCATAATGTCATTAATATATGAAGAAAGAGAAACTAAGTTTTGAATAATAAATTAGTAAAAGTTCTCAAAAGACAAATCTAAATGCATAATCAGAATCTACATGCTTTAATTAGCCTCTTTTCAAAATTTCATCTAATTTGGGATATGTTTGAGCCCTCAATTTAAGAAATAGAAAACGTAAATAGTTCAATATCTCACTTTATTCCGATTTTTTTTGGATAAGGTTTGGTCTTTTTATTTCTATCATGCGGTTGCCTTATTTCAGGCCACATTTGAGCCATTGATCTATATCCAATGTCTTCTTCTATCTCTCCTACCTTTTGCTTCCTCTTTCCCTTTCTTTTTCTCGTGAGCAGCAGACCTGACTTCCCCATTTTTCTCTCGCATATCTCTCACTGATTCACTTTGTTTTTTTCTCAGTTGGTTTCCTCGTCGACGTCCACATCGTATGACCCTATAAAATCTAAGGCCTCATTATGTATCTTAGTTTTCAGTGAGATTTCTCTTCTCCCCTATTTTCTCTCCGTTTCCTCTATTTTCCCCTCTTCTCACCCATCCAAGCCTTCAAACCAAGAGGGGTTGGTTTCTTGACCTATGATGAGGTCCCGGATGCATCTTGCTCGCCTCGGTTCTGGCCTTTTCAGGCTCTGGGATGTCGCCACTACTCCGGTCACCTCATCGCAGGTGCTCCGGTCGAAGGTGGGCACCTTGGCCATCGAGAGGCCTGGACAGGTCTTAGAGATTGGTTGTGCAAACTCGCCATGGATATGCGGAGCTCTATGCCCCTCTACAACTTCCAATTCGAGGTATACCATTTTTCCCCAAATCTAGGTGTGTGTAGCTCTCTGCCTAGCCATGACCATGGCATGGCTTGGGTAGAAGAAGGCATGTAGGCCTTTTACTCGTTTGCCCCTTTGATTCATTTTTTATTTATCTTTCTCATCAGGGGCAACATTGACTTTTCACCTTTTTGTTTGTGCTCTTGTCTCCACTGAGTAAACCCCTACTGACCGAGCGCTCGGGAACTTGTCTGGGCTATATTGGGTCCCCTCGGCGGACCCACACCCTCTCTCACGAGGATATTAACTGCTTGCATGGATTTTTCTGATTTTCTTAATGGTCCAGTTTTCTAAAAAACATAATTATTTCTCTATTCATCCAAAAATTACAAATAAATACTCGTTGGATTCAGAAAAATAAGAGCTTTCTAATGGTATTAGTTTTGTTGCCTAAATATGATATTTTTAAGAGGTGATTTTAATGGGTCCAATTAATAAGATAATAACTTGAATAATTCATAACTAAATATTCATAAATCAGAAAAATGTAATAAAATATGTTTTGGACTCATAAAAATATAATATAAAATATGGCATGGTTTTGATAACCTAATTCACATATAATGAAAAAGGTGATTTTTAGGGTTTTGAATCATTAATAAAAAGCTAACCCTAATTCCACATGTATGCAATATAGGTTCTTTGGATGCCTAGGCTTGGACTTAGAAGTGACTTTGGATTGTTTGAACCTGAATTTGAGGTATGTTTACATCCCCAATTATTCTTTTGAGAAATTAGCCTATGTTTCATCTTTCTCTTGGTCATGTGGACAATATCCTATACACATTGCTCTTATCTCTTGTTATCATGGTTCATGTGAACTATCTTGATTGTTATGGATTTGGATATTCTCTTGGTATCTATCTTATACATTGTTGCATGTTGGACTTGTTGATGACATGTATCCACTGTGATGTGGTGTTTGATTGTACATATGTGATATCTTGCTTCCACTTTGAAGTGGATGTTTATATGTTTGTGTTGTCCATTGTGTAATGGCAACATTGTATAATCTGACTATACTTTCTACTTGCCTCTACATTAAACATGCTATGTGATTCAGTAGTACTAGAGTAGTATAATTGCATTGGTTTTGTTTATAGCAGATGTGATATTTCTTGCTCTTTTTGGGACGGCAAGGAACCTCATACCCAGGGCAAGATGTGTGATTCTTGACCCATTTTATATATATTTGGGAGATTGGTAGTATTCCTTTCTCTATCAGGTTTCAACTTTATGATGGTTGGCTGCCAATTGTGTTTATATTGGTCTAGGGATATGTTTATCTCACATGCATGCAGGTAGGATATTGATTGTGGGGTGTGTGCCCTACTACCAATCTATGTGCTTTTTTTGCACAAATTTTATTATTTTGATTATGGAAAGTATCTTCTTTCATGATGGTGATGATTCTTTTCTTTTATTCCTGATGGGGTAGTCCTTATCTCTTGCATGGGAAGCCTTTTATTTTGATGTCCCTTATTCTTTATAAAATTGCTTGATTTCCTATTTTGTATGCACATACTAGCCTTTGTTGATGTCTTCTATTTTTCTCTTCTTGCTCGGGTATGCTTCCAACCCTAGGTGGAGGACTTGGATGGAAAGGCTTGTTGACCTAGACTTAGATTGTGAAGTTAAAGCTTGGAGAAAATCTTGAGGTGGTTTATATTTCCTCTACATGGATCCTTGTGATGTAAGTTTGTAACCTTTTGTTTTATAATTGAATATAGTCTTGTATTTATTCCGCTGCTATACTTTGGTCTTTTGATTACCATTATATATAGATTTGAAAATTTTACACCCACTCCAAGATACCTTGAAGGTGTGATTGGACTGGAGGTTTTATTGTTCAAATTTTTAGTAAGGAGGTGTTTTCACTTCTTTACAACATGGTATCAGAGCCCAAGGTAGTCGGAATTTGACTATTTCAATTTTATCTCCCATCAGAACCCATGACTTTTCTAGCTAGCTCTAAGTGAGATGTTGACCCTAGATTTGATCAATGATGATCTTTTGTGCAACAAGGTTTGTTTTGAGGATGAGAATATGTTAGGAGATCTTGTTATGAAAATATTGTGACTTGGTTTCTCGCTTTGATTTTGGGCCCTAAATTTCAGTTTTCAACCGCAAAGATTTTTCACAACAAATTATTTTCCATATAATACTATACATACAAAACAAAATGTTTTCTCTAGATTTTCCGAAGTTTTCTTGAATTAAGTCACAATGAAGAGAAACTGTAGTTTAAGCATAATCTAACCCTAGTTTTGTGACTAGGAATGATATAATGGTGTAGTTGACCTACCCTATGACTTTTGGATGTTCACGTAGGGTTGATAGGTTAGTGACACATGGACCTAAAATCTCAACCCTAGATGGTGGCTTATAGTTGGATACATGAATAAAATAAATCTCTAAAACATTCACCACTAAGAGATGTGGGTAGCTTTAAAAAGTTGTTTAGTTTGACTTGTTAGTTTGAACCTTTTTAAGGGGTGGAGAGTAGTTGATCATTGATGTTTTGATCTATAGATTTTGAGGACGAAATCCTTTTAAGGGGTGGAGTGATGTAACATATCAGATCTTGGACCCTACCTTGGAAGTTTGACCTTTTGGGTTTGACCAAATAAGGTTAAGGTTAGAGTGATCCTAATAATCTAATGCATGAATAATGTAATATAATATGTCATATAACTCATTTGGTGATAATAAGATGAAAAATAACTTAATTGTATGCATAATGAAGTTAATGGGCCAAATGACAAGCCCGTGTAAGAAAGTCTTAAAAGTGGAAATAAACTCAAAATTCGTAATCTACACATCAAAATAAGCTTACATGTAAATTTTCATCTAATTTGGACAACCTTGATATAACTGGGTATGTTACGAGAGAGAAAGTATATAGAACCTTCAAAATATTAAATAAATGCTCAAACAACTCCAAAATGTAAAATTGATGGAAAATTCGTATTCAACACATTTAAGTTAACTTGTAGATGAAGTTTCACCTAATTTGGGTAATCCTAATGTCATTAATATATGAAGAAAGAGAAACTAAGTTTTGAATAATAAATTATTAAAAGTTCTCAAAAGGCAAATCTAAGTGCACAGTCGGAATCTTCATGCTTTAATTAGCCTTTATGAAAAATTTCATCTAATTTGGGATATGTTTGAGCCCTCAATTTAAGAAATAGAAAAAGTAAATACTTCAATATCTCACTTTATTCTGATTTCATTTTGGATAAGGTTTGGTCTTTTTATTTCTATCACACGATTGCCTTATTTTGGGCCACATATGAGCCATTGATCTATATCCAACGGCTTCTGCTATCTCTCCTACCTTTCACTTCCTCTTTTCCTTTCTTTTTCTTGCGAGCAGCAGACCTGACTTCCCCATTTTTCTCTCGCATATCTCTCCCCCATCTCTCACTGATTCACTTTGTTTTTGTATCAGTTGGTTTCCTCATCGTTGTCCACATTGTATGACCCTATAAAATCTAGGGACTCATTGTGTATCTTGGTTTTCAGTATAAGATTTCTCTTCTACCATGTTTTCTCTCTGTTTCCTCTATTTTCCCCTCTTCTTGCCCATCCAGGCCTTCGAACCAAGAGGGGTTGGTCTCTTGACCTCTGATGAGGTCCCAGATGCATCTTGCTCACCTTGATTTTGGCCTTGTCAAGGTCTGGGATGTCACCCCTATTCTAGTCACCTCACCGTAGGTGCTCCGGTTAGAGGTGGGAACCTCGGCCATCAAGAGGCTTGGACAGGTCTTGGAGATCGGCTGTGCAAACTCGCCATGGATTTGTAGAGCTCTATGCTCCTCTGTGACTTTCAATTCAAGGTATACCATTTTTTCCCAAATCTGGGTGTGCGCATCTCTCTGCCTAGCCACGGCTTGGGTAGAAGAAGGCTTGTAGGCCTTTTACTCATTTGCCCCTTTGATTCATTTTTTATTTGTCTTTCTCATCAGGGGCAACATCGACTTTTCACCTTTTTGTTTGTGTTCTTATCTATACTGAGTAAACACCTAGATGACTAAGGGCTCGAGCCACTTGTCTAGGCTATATTGGATCCCCTCAGTGGACCCACACCCTCTCTCATGAGGATATTAACTGCTTGTGTGGATTTTTCAATTTTCTGATTGGTTCGGTTTTCTAAAAAGCATTATTATTTCTTTGTTCATCCAAAAATTACAAATAAATACTCATTGGATTTAGAAAAATAAGAGCTTTCTAATGGTATTAGTTTTGTTTCCTGAATCTAATGTTTTGAAGAGGTGATTGTAATGGGTCTAATTAATAAGATAATTACTTGAATAATTCATAACTAAATATTGATAACTCAAAAAAATGTAATAAAATATGTTTTGGACTCATAAAAATATAATCTAAAATATGGAATGGTTTTGATGAGATAATTTGCATATAAAGAAAAAGGTGATTTTTAGGGTTTTGAATAATTAATGGAAACCTAACCCTAATTCCACATGTATGCATCATAGGTTCTTTGGATGCCTAGGCTTGGACTTAGAAGTGACTTTGGATCATTTCACTCTAAAGTTGAGGTATGTTTACAACCCCAATTATTCTTTTGAGCAATTATCCTATGTTTCATCTTTCTCTTGGTCCTATGGACAATAGCCTATACACATTGCTCTTATCTCTTGTTATCATGGTTTGTGTGAACTATCTTGATTGTTAAGGACTTGGATATTCTCTTGGTATCTATCTTATGCATTGTTGCACGTTGGACTTGTTGATGACATGTATCCATTGTGATGTGGTGTTTGATTGTACATATGTGATATCTTGCTTCCACTTTGAAGTCGATGTTTATATGTTTGTGTTGTCCATTGTGTGATGGCAACATTGTATAATCTAACTATACTTTCTACTTGCCTCTAAATTAAACATGCTATGTGATTCATTAGCACCATAGTAGTATAATTGCATTGGTTTTGTTTATAGCAGATGTGATATTTCCTGCTCTTTTTGGGACGGCAAGGAACCTCATACCCAGGGCAAGATGTGTGATTCTTGACCCGTTTTATATATATTTGGGAGATTGGTAGTATTCATTTCTCGATCAGGTTTCAACTTTATGAGGGTTGTCTGCCAATTGTGTTTATATTGTTCTAGGGCTATGTTTATCTCACATGCATGCAGTTAGGATATTGATTGTGGGGTGTGTGCCCTACTACCTATCTATGTGCTTTTGTTGCACAAATTTTATTGTTTTGATTATGGAAAGTATCTTATTTCGTGATGTTGATGATTCTTTTCTTTTATTCCCGATGGGGTAGTCCTTAACTCTTGCATGGGAAGCCTTTTATTTTGATGTCCCTAATTCTTTATAAATTGCTAAATTTCCTATTTTGTATGTGCATACCAGCCTTTGATGATGTCTTCTATTTTTCTCTTCTTACTGGGGTACGCTTCCAACCCTAGGTGGAGGACTTGGATGGCAAGGCTTGTTGACCTGGACTTAGATTGTGAAGTTAAAGCTTGGTGACAATCTTGAGGTGGTTTAGATTTCCACTACATGGATCCTTGTGATGTAAGTTTGTAACCTTTTGTTTTGTAATTGAATATAGTCTTGTATTTATTCCGCTGCTATACTTTGGTCTTTTGATTACCATTATATAAAGATTAGAAAATTGTACACCCACTCCAAGATACCTTGAAGGTGTGTTTGGACTGGAGGTTTTATTGTTCAAATTATTAGTAAGGAGGTGTTTTTGCATTCTTTACAATTTGGGGCTTTGCGCGGCCATCCATTAGCTGGCCTACTTTCCTTCTCCATTATTCTATACAATATGGTTAATATTATCATTGGAACGTCCAAGGAGCATGCTCTAATGACAAAATCCGTCTGCTGAAAGAATACAAGCTTACTTATAAGTTGCATGTCATGGTGCTGCTTGAAACTAGGTGTAGTGGTTAGAATGTTGATAACATAATTAAGAAGATTGGTTACCCCTCTTCCCATAGATCAGAAGCCCTTGATTTCTCAGGGGGTATCTAGATACTATGGGATGATAGGCTCTGCTCCATTGAAATCTTATATAATCATCGCCAATTCATTCATTGTGTGATGAATGGAGCTTGGCACATTACTTTCATCTATGGAAGTCCCCACCCCCATCAAACGGTGCTTGTTCTGGCAGAGGCTTCAGGAAATTTCCCCCACCATTAATGGTGTGTGGAAGCAGTAGGTGACTTTAATTTCAAGCTTGACATTACTAAGAAGAAAGGTGTCAAGTAGTTTTATCATTGCAATAGTTTGTTATTCAAGAAGTTACTCATTGATACAGGTCTAGTTGAAGTTTGTATGTATGGTCATTTCTACACTTTCAAGAGACTAAAACTTCTAGAGAAACTTGACAGAGTCATTGCTAATGATGACTGGCTTTCTATCAACGGAGGATACAAATCTATAGTGCTACCTCGACTCTATTCGGACCATAATCTGATCCTCATCTCTAGTTCTAGTGCCCAAACTACTAAATGTTTAGTCTTCATAACCAAATCTAGTTGGGCATTAAACCTGGCATTCTGCAAGGAGTTGCTACCACATTGGGACACTAGCCTTCCTTTCATCGATGCCCTCCCTCTCTTCCAAGGAACCACTGCTAAATAGGAATGCTCCAATACACGCGCCAAGAAAAAGGAAAATTCCAACATTCTTTCTCGGCTTGATCGTTGTCAGGTAACCAATGCAACCCGTCCCAGTCCTACTAATGAATTACTTTTTGTCTCATTGCAAGAACAATACAGTCACATCCTCCTTTGTGAAGAGTTGGACCGGAAACAAAAGGCCCATATACCCCGGCTCCAATATGGAGATGCAAATAATAAGTTCTTTCAATCTTATATTAATTCAAGACGACACTACATGAAGATCAGTAGGCTCCATGATGAACGTGATGAGTGGGATGATGACCCCACATCCCTCAAACAACTCATACGCAACTTTTTCTCCACCACATGGAACATGATGGACTGCAGCTACCTCATCTAGTATGTACTAGTAGCTACATATGCCACTTTCATCGTATCTCTTCTCAGGCTTCGAATTTCCTTGCTCCCATGCCTAGCCCCAATGAAATCAAAAGCACTATCTTCTTAATGTCACCATCAAAAGCACCTGGACCTAATGGCATTTACAACGAATTTCTACAAACACATTGGAGCATGGTCGGTAACTCTGTCATTCTCACGATACAAGCATTCTTCAATACAGGTGTCATCAACCAGAATCTTGCAAAATCATACATGGTTCTCATCCCAAAAATGAGACATCCGCAGCGCTGCTCTGATTTGAGACCAATTTCCCAGAACAATTGTTGCTTCAAATGAATATCCAAAATCATGTTCGAACGCCTCAAGTTGTATCTCAAATAGTGGGTCACTAAGATGCAATCCATCTTCATCCCAGGAGATAGGATTACTGACAACATCCTACTGGTTCAAGAGGTCATACATTCCATTAGATACAAAACTGGGCACAAGAAATAGGTTAGTATCAAGCTTTATCTATCCAAAGCTTTTGATATAATGTGATGGCCTTTCATTCATGATACGTTAATCAAGCTCATCCTTCCTAAAATCACAATCAAGTTGATTATACAAATTGTGTATAGCGGTGAAACCTCCATTCTTTGGGAAGGTACCCCTCTTGATCCCTTCAAGTCCACACAAGGTGTGCACCAAGGTGATCCTCTTAACCCATATATGTATGTTCTATGTATGGAAAGACTTGCGCAGGACATCAACCAGGCAGTAGTCAACAATGACTGGAAGCCTGTTGTCCTTGTGAAGCATGGCATGCCTCTGTCCCATGTATTCTTTACATATGACATCCTACTTATGGTTTAAGCTAATACTACCCAGGCGGATCTTATTCTGGGTATCCTTGACGAGTTTGCTATAGCCTCTGGGAAAATCACCTCCAAACCTAAATCTCGTTGTTTCTTCTTTGCCAATACCTCACGGGTTAAAAAAGGGCATTCTATAGGTGTATAGGCATTGAGAAAACTGACAACTTAGGACATGACCTAGGTGTACCAATCATCCACCACAGAATTAACAAATCCACTCATCAACAAATTACAACAACTATCAAGGAGTGGATGACTAGTTGGTTGGCCAAATACCTCTCTCTCACGTGAAGGATCACCCTTGCTAAGTCAACATTACAGTCCATTCCATCTTATGCTATGCAATCTATACGCCTCTCACCATCCTTGTGTGATGACATCAACAAGCACATGAAGAACTTCATATGGTCCAGCGGGAGGGACTAACACAAGCTCTCTCTTGTATCCTGGAAGAAAATTACATCCCCAAAGAAGATAGGTGGGCTTGGGATTAAATATGATCGTGATCAGACCGTTTCTCTAATGCTAAAGAATGTTTTGTACTTTCTCAACAACCACTCAATTCCTTGGGTTAAGGTGATGCAAGAAAAGTATATGAATCAAGGCAGAATAAAGAAGAAGCCTTGATCTTCTTCATGGGCTTTCATCAAATGTCATATGCCTAGCCTCATGACAACCATCAACAAGACTATAAATTCAGGCACCAACACCAATGTCTGGAGGCATAGATGGATTTTAGGCAATTCTGTCCTGGACCTCGATCCTCACTGGAACATTCCACTGGATATCTCTGATCTTATTGTTAACTCAATGTGAATGGACGATGGAGAATGGGACTCTTCCTTCATCCACTCCTTCCTGTACCCTAATGTCTGGTACAAAATTCAGTTCATTCCACCACTAGCTGACAATGTTAGTGAGGATACTTGGTCATGGCCCCACGAAAGTGATGGGGAGTTCACTATGAAATCTTCTTATGTAATGTTATGCACTGAAAAGGACATACCTACTCCCGATGAATGGAATCAGATTTAGCAGTTGTAGCTACCAGAATACCTGCATATCTTCTCCTGGCTTCTTCAGCACTGAGCACTCCTTACTAATGTTAAGAAACAACGTCATCACATTGAAGTAGACGCCTTGTGTCAACTATGCATCAACGCCCAAGAAACCTTACTTCATTGCCTCCGTGATTGTGCTCATGTCAGACCCATCTGGGATGGACTGAATGCAGGAAGTAATTCCTTCACCTTTGATGAGGAAGCCTAGATTAAAGATATCATCCTCTCATGTGCCTCATCTCATGAACACACTTTTCTCATCGTTGCATGTTGGCACATATGGCGTGTCCGCAATGACAAAGTGCATAATAATATCTGACCTACAATACACTCTTGTATTGCCTTCATCAAGGAAAGAACAACCACCATCATGTGCTTTCCACCTAAAGAAAAGAGGGAAAAAATTAGGCACCTCTCTGTCTACTTCAAATTGGTTGATTACAAAGCCATTCTGTTTGTGGATGCATCCTTCAACAGCAACATCTGTAAGGCAAGTATTGGAATTCATGTCATTAACAACACATGACAATGTATTCTGGGCACAGGCACGCCATTATATGCACTCTCTGTGTTAGAAGTTGAAATCCAGGCCATTCTTCTTGCTAGAAAGCTTTGCCATGAGTTGAACCTCAGCAAATTGGTGCTCTTCTCTGACTCAACTACGGCGGTAAATCTTCTGTACATGGATGAGCCTACCTTGCTCAAACTCCAGTCCTACTGGAGGCAATTTCAAACATTCAAGTCATAAAGAAGTCAAGTCCTTGTGCTTCATATACCATGAGACTTGAACTTGGTGTCTGATTGTATAGCCAAACGCACTTTACATACCTCTCTTTCTTGTTCTTTTAAGTTGAATAAACATGCTTGGCTTCAGGCAGCTATCAATGTACGGTTAGATTTTTTTTTCCCTACACAAGAGAGCAGGATGAATAATAACTATATCTCTAGTTCGAAAAAAAAGAAATTTGGGGATAGGAAATCAATAACCACATAATGGTTACACATCAATGTGTTAAATTTGTGTGTGTGTCTCTAACTATATATATATATATATATATATATATATATATATATATATATATATATATATATATTATGTGTATATATATTATGTATATATACGTTGTATATGTCCAAAAAAAATTCTATTGTTTCCAGAATATTAGACCGGACATTCACTGAATCTTTGTTGAATCTTATTCGAGTTTCCTGCATATTTTGAATGCCAAATTTTACAAACCTTTTGGATGAAACCTAAAAGTTGAATCTGCGACTATGATTAGGATCATCAAACTAGGATTAATGGGGCATATAAATAGAGCCCCAATGGGGTTTCCTGAAACCATCCCAACCACTAAGCACTTTCACAAGGTGCCCAATCGGTATGACACTCTCTTTAACAAGGAGATAACAAGGGGGTGAAGACATATGGTCTTTCATTGCACGAACGGGTCTAGTTGAAGGAGAAGACTAGCTAGCATGCCGTGGAAGATGATGAAGCATGCCATATCATAAGGAGTGGAGTGATATTTTGGTTGAACATCTATGATATCTAAGGATGAGAATTATATCCTCCAGTATCCCAACATTGATTAAAAAATGTGAGTGTGTGCATATTTGTCAAGTGAAGGAAGAGTACTCTCCAACATTATCAGTACTAAAGGCCACATTCAACAAAGATCAATGAAATTTCCTATTATAGGAGGAACAACTTGGGCTCCAAAATCTTATGTGAATTGGATTTTGTTTCCTATCATGTTGGGATTTAGCGGTAAACAAATTCAACACTTACTAGTGTACCTAATTCTTATTAGTTTATGTTTCAATAAATTTGTCTTCTAGTTTTTCTATTGATATTGGATGAAAACCTACAATGTCCAAGGAGGAGAATTAGACCATCGAGTGATAAGTAGAAATAAGATGGAAAAAATGTGAACACATGTGTATTTGTCAAGTGAAGAAAGAGAACACTTCAACTTGATTAGTACTAGAGAGGACATTGATAGAGATCAAAAAAATCGCATATTGTAGGTGTGGCACCTTGGGCTCTAAAATCCAATCTGTGTTTTGGGATCCAACAAAATCCAAACTCACTAGTGTCCCTAGTTCTTATAAGTCTATGTTTCTCTATATTTGTCTTTTATTTTTGGTATTTTCACACTAGAAATTTTTTCCACATTGAATTTTTTATTCATTGTTTGAGTGCTTGTTTCCCTTTGGGTTATTTGGGGTTCTCTCAATATATTTACCCAAATATTTCCCAGTTATGGGGTTTTAGAATTTAAATTTCTATTTATTACCTAGATATATTTGCCATCTTTTGTCAAACTTTTGATGGTAAATTATGCTAGATGGTAATAATTCAAGATTTTTCATCACGAGATATTTAGTTTATCTCACTTATGCACCTCCTAGGAAGAATATGTTGTCTTACATCATGCTAATCTTTTGTGTTTTGCTAATTTTTTAAGTAGAAGAAACATATTATAAGTTTTTTGACCAATATCTTTATCATATAATTATAATTTTCTCCAAGGTTGGTCACATATAAGATGTATTTCTTTCATAAGATATATATCTTTGCTAGTAGATCATAGTGTGACACATTCTTTGTACATTTATTTCTAGCAAATAAACCATATCTTATAGGGCGGGACTTATCTCTTTTTTTGTCAAAAGTGCATAAGGAGAGAATACAATTTTAGAAAAGTGTTTCCAATTGTATTTGGAGAATTAATAGGTGTACTATTATTGTTGATCATATACCCATAGATATTAGTTCTTACAATAACATTTGGGTATGTTTTATCTTGAAACTTACCATCTCCACCTAGGTAAATGCAATTAGGAATCTATCTTTGAACAAGGGGGGTTTTCATGTGTTTTTAGTAGAGACAACAAGGCCTTACTTGTGTTTATGATGTCAACCGTTAAATCTAATATGATGGTGAGGATGGGTGTGAAGCTTTCTGGGCACTTGTGGATGATAAGTAGGCAGAGAAAGAGAATAGCAGTATAGAATACATCAAACTATGCATGAGTTTCTAGATTCCTTGCCTAACAATATAAGAGATATTCTTCCTGAGAGGGATGGTAAATTTGAGTTCATCTCATGTCAAATAAAACTCAATCTAGTACATAACCACTGTAAGATCCATTATTTTTTGGTGAATAATAACAAATATATGATGCACTTACGTTAAATTATAGAAAACTAAAAACAACCACTATCAAGAACAAGTATGTTTTTCCTAGAATCAATGATCTATTTTACCAACTACATAAAAGAATACTATTTTACAATATTAAGATTAGTCTACCACCAAATTGATTATAATGGAAATAGATGTGTTTCTTTTGAAGCTCGATATGGGATTTATGAATTCTTAGCCATGCCTTTTTGGTTTTTTGATGTCAAGTAGATTTTATAGATATGATAAATCAAGTCTTCGGGTAGTTTACATTTTTAGGTCATATTTATAGATGATATTATGGTATAATCTTGAAATGGGGAACAACATGAAAAACACTTGTAGATAGATTATAGTTGTTGTGACAACAACATTTATATCTGAAGTATAGAAAGTGTTACTTTTGGTTGGTAGAGATTTCTTTACTAGGACATTATTTTAGGATAGAGAAATAGTTTTGATCCCAAGAAAGTCGAATTTTTACTTTAATGTAACAACCTAAAACTCATATAAAAATCTTACAACTTGTAGGATTGTCTAGATATTACTTAATTAAAATTGTCACTATTATAAAGAACCTCTTACCCTCCTAAAGGATGGATGCACATTTTTTTATCAAAGGCATGTGAAAAATGTTTGTAGATACTAAAAGAGAAGATAAAATCCACACCATATTTTTACATTGCAAAAACATCATAAAGAGTTCATATGTTTCATCAAGCACTTAGAAGAGGTTTATTTTGTGTATAATAAAGTATATTAGATGCTTATAGACATCTTAAGGAATAATAAGTATTATTCTACACTTCATAGTAAGATGTAGTAGAGGTTCTTGCATTGCATACTTGACATCATTGCCAATATAGTGAGTGATGTCAGATGCTTACTATCTATTATAGCTCGGAGTGCATTTTCACCCAGAAAGAGGTCAACCTGAGAAAATGAAGGTGCTTGGAACTGACCATATATCATGAGGGTGCCATTAATTGTAGTCCTAGAAAGGTTGATCTCATCTTTGATGTTATGACCAGAAAGTCTACATCTTCCATGGAAATGTTCTCTTTAGTATTTGAAGAAGGATGATAATTATTGGATCCCTAAGAGATTAATATATAGTTAAGACTATAAAAACATGGTGGCCTTATTGGTCAAATGCAAGTCAAACTGATTTTGTATTATAAGATAAAATTATACAATTAGTGAATGAGAAAACTAAACAAGACAAGACAAGACATGAGTATTGTAAACAGTATAGAAATTTTCCTTGAAGATGATAGTATGTTGTGTAATAAAAATAGAGTGCATAATGAGCAAAAGAAGGAAATTTCATATGAATCCCATTCCTATATGTCTATGATGCACCGGAGCAACACTAAAATGTACATGAAACTTAAGTAATTGTATTGGTTGAGATGTATAAAGAGATATGTTTATAAGTATGTCTTTGTAGATGATGGATATTGGTGTAATATAGTGGATCTTTATCTCTCTCTCTCTCTCTTCATGAATTTTAATATATCTACCTTAGACTATTTCTTACTCTTGTCTTCGATTTCATGTTTTGATGCATCTTGATGCTTATTTGAGTATAGATTACATTTACTTGACATGTGATGAATTTCAATTAGACAAGAAAACCTAGTTCGCACCTAGGTGATGCAATACTCCCTTCATCCCAATTTTGTTCCCTTTATGATTCTCTTTATGCAACAACTTTTTTCTCATAAGGTCGATAGATCTCTCACATTTCCAACACACCAACTTTCATCCAAATCAGAGCTCATATGAGGGACTTATGCCTATTCAATGATCTAGACCATCAAATCCTATTTTCTAACATTTTTCCACTTCTTTTACCATGAGTTGGGCCCAAGAGGGTGTCTGACCCACATTACCTTTCTTTTATCTCTTCTAGCCACTCTCCCAACCAGGACCTCCTATGCACCATTAAATTAGTGGATCGTCAATCCATTTTGGATCTGATAGAGGTGGGATCTTTGCCCCTCTTGTGTCACCCCCTATAACAATGTTACTCGCCAGCTTGCCTTCTCCTCTTTCCATCTCCTCTTCTTCCTCTCTCTCTCTCTCTCTCTTGTTTCTTTGACTTGCTTTTTCCACCTAATTTATCCCCAGAGTCAATGGGCATGAGGGGTAGCTTGGCAGGGCAGGCGAAACACTACTATCCCCCTTTTACCCCCTCTAATGGTTGTTAACCATCTTTGATCCCTAACCACCACCATGCTTCCTCATAGCACCTATAAAAACCACCCTCTAATTTTCCAGCCTCCTCTCTTTATTTCTTAGTTCATGTTCCAGCCCTAAAACCCCTCCAACTTCCCCTAGCATGCCATCATCACATGCTTAAGACTGGAAACCCTAGAGGTAGGGTTGAAGATGATGCACTAGGCATCAAATCTGAGGTGGTCGGCCTAGATTCTTCCCTCACTCTCACACATATTTTCCCTCTCTCACTCTTTCTCTCTCTATCTCCCTCTATATCTCATTCAAGCAAGGAACCCACCAGTGCTCATCCTCTCATGACGTGACACACATCCCTCGTTCCTATGTACTCAGATGCCTAGCTCAGGCCTTGTGCCTCATGATCGCTCATCCACTCACAACGTGACACACATCCCCCCAACCTATGCACCCGGATGCCTAACACAGCCCCAAGACTCTCATGATGGCTCGCCCTTGGCCTCACCTCCAGCAGTTACCACCCACACCAAAAGTTACTTGTGACTGCACAGTCATCACACACTACATGTGAAGGGTTCCCAACTACGAGCTAGCATGCATCCAGAAAACCTACCATGGGCACATACTATCACCCCCTCATCTCAGTCCAATTGAGTTAAAAAACCACTAAGAGAGAACATGTTTCACCATCCAACAAATACTGACACTGAAGATGGATCTATGGCACAGGGAAAACTATATGATTAGGTTCCACTTGATTAGTTATGTCAATTAGATGTCTTTTAGCATCGATCAAGTTACAACATACAAACCACAGACAAATCCTAAAAAAGTAAGGGCATAGTACAACTTCAAAAGTCATAAAATGTTTGCAAAAAAAACCTATCACAACATCATATGATACAACTACCATTCATGGCTAACACCACTGTCACATTTGCCATGGGATGTCAATCCCTCAATCACATAACTGGAGGTTAAAACCTCCAACTAGGAAATAAGCCTTTTCCAGGTCATAGGACCCATCCACATCATTTCTATATCTCATGTGTCTCAATATGCCTTATAAAGGCTCATATCCATCATATTGTGTCACATCATATTCACCATAGCATATAATAGCTATAATATTCATGTTAATACCACCTTCAAGGTTAGGGGCTTATAAGAAGAAGAGAGAAACATCATAATATGATAACCATTCCATGAGAGAGAAGCAAACATATAACATGGCCCAAAAATTAGGGTTAGGGTTCCATACATAGCCGATTAGGGTTTTAAAACTTTATTCAATCACCAAATCCTAGGTACAACCCTTCCCATTTTCTTGGATCATATCAAGGTTAAGGAACATGGTTAGAGTTTAACCAACCAATCATCCAAACATAATGATGCATGGTTCAAAACATGATTACTCATTTACATGTGTTGATTATATGATTAGGTGTGTGTCTTGACTAACACACACATATGTGTCTCAACCACCCATTAAGCAAGGTGTCTTGACCACCTTCACCCAAGGTGTCTCGACCACAACCACCACATGAATCTCAACTACAAAAACCACATGTATCGACCCCTCATGGGTTAGGGTTTCGACCACCCATCAAAGCACATGTCTCGACCACAAAGCTAGTACATGTCTTGACCTCAAAACCAGATGTGTCTCAACTAAAACTAAAGCAAGTTCATGACCAACACAAGGAATGTGTTTTGATTGAAACTAGAGAACATGTCTCGACCCAAAAAAGAAGCAACATCTCGACTAAAACACCAAGCATCAAAGGGTCTCAACCCAAGGACAAAACATGGTATATCGACCACTAAGGTCATGCTACCACTAAGGAAAGGGACCATCATCAAAATGGGGATTAACCAATATTAGAATAGGAGATAACCACATCCAAAACAGGAGATAACATCAATGAAAACCACCATCGTCAAGGAGGAACCTTTACACAAAATCGATCACCAAAAACCCTAAAACATGGGTCATGAAGCCACCATAAAATAACATCATGCAAGATAGATAAAACCACATTTTACACATACAAAATAGAAGCTAAACTCCAAATAGCATGCATGTAATCAAAACCAAGGTCAAAGGATAGGAATAAAACCACCATTACACATCCATCTCCAAAATCGGGTTCCTTACATTAGGGTTTCGGATTTCAAGAAAACCAAGCATGATAACCACTACCAATCAAGTTCTAGAGAATGGTATCATCTACTAGGATATCAAGATAATAATTTCAAGAGAGAAACGGCAATATACATGTAAGGTAAAGTGCAATAATAGAGAGGGTAGAGTGTTCTATAACTCATCTTAAGGAAGTCAACTCCAAGGATCACAAGCTCCAAGCACACAATCACCAAGGATGATGAAGCTCCACCAAAGGCTCCACATTTGGCCACAACATCACCTCAAAAATAAGAAGGTACCAAGGTCAAAGGTTGTTCAAGAAAAGAGGGTAAGAGAACCATAGGCCGAACCAAGGAAAGAAGAGACAAAGAGAGAAGAAACTTCCTCTCACTTGGGTACCACCTTGTCAAAACATGTCCTATGACCATTGTGATGAGGAGTTCTCATAAAAAAAAAACACCATGGATGATCCATGGTCTATGGCCAAGAAATAGAAGAATATGGGGTAGGAGGTCCAAAGAAAATGTCACAAAAGAAAGGCATGCACTTACCAAGGTTGAAGATGAGAAAGAGTCACCACATGCAAGTGATCTTGACCACCAAGAGCTCTAATATTAGTCCTCTGAGATACTCAAGGATACAAGGATGAGAAAGAGAGGGTGAGGAAGGAAGAGGGCCAAAAGGTTAACTTTCATGGAGAGAAAAAGGGGTTATATACCAAAGGAGGAGATAAGTAGAGTGAGGGGTGATGTGTCAACACCTAAGGGCACCAAAGGGACACTTGTCCACCCCAAGAAACCAACTTGCAACCACTTAAACCTTGCATTCATGAGATGTTGATACAACCAATGTTGGGTCTTGACCACTTAGGTCCCCAACATGTTGGTTTCAGTCACAACACCTTAAGGAGGTCGAAACAAAAGCCACAAACACATCTTGGTCGAGACAAATGGGTCACCAAGACACCAAGGTCAAAACATAACACAAGAAGAAACTATCTCGACCCAAACCACTCCTAGATCATCATGGTCGAGACACAACACCCCAAGGTAGGTGTCTCGGTTGAGACACACCCAAAACACACCACATGGTTGAGACATAGGTCAAGACACTCCAACCAAGCACACATGGTTGAGACATTGAAAACCCTAGAAACCCTAATCACCTCTAGTGATGTCACCACTCATCCAAGGCACCCCAGAACATCACATTCTCTCTCATGAAGCCAAGAAAGAGAAGGTACACAATAGGTGTGGTAGATTGCAATATAACCCTCACAAATGGGTAAATTGCAATTTGACCCGAAACAAGCACAAACATCATCCAAACAAGCTCAAATTGGAGACTTAATCTCTCCACAAGATCTAAAAGTATCTTAAAGGATTAGAGAAAGGTTCTTAACACTTAATCAAGACAAAGCAAATAGGGTTAGCCCAAAACATAGGTCAGTGGTCTTATAAGCCATAAACCCTTAACAAGGATTTCGCCCCCAAAATCCTAAGCAAAAGAGATAGGTAAGTCCTACGCATCTCTTCCTCAAGATCCCATGTGGTTTACTCAATAACACAATGATGCCACATAACCTTAACTAGAACAATATCCTTCTTCTTCAACTTATTCACTCTTCTATCAAGGATCAATACAAGTCCTTCAACATAAGACATATACTCCTTCAACTCAGCCTCCACAGGATGAAGCACTAACTATGTATTAGGGTGTCACTTCCTCAACATAGACACATGGAATACTAGATGCAACCCACACAACCCAGGTGGAAACTCCAACTTATAGGCCACCTTCCCAACATGTGCCACCACAGGATAAGGTCCCGTAAATTTGGGAGCCAACTTACCCTTCTTCCCAAACCTCAAAACACCCTTCCAAGAAGAGACCTTAAGATACACTCAATCTCCCACTTGGAACTCCAACGATCTATGGCGGATATCAGCATACAACTTCTGCATGTTCTGTGCATCCTTCAACTATTGTTGAATCACTTTGATCTTCTCTGTTGTATGCTGCACAAGCTCAAGACCTAGAAGATGATATTCTTCTATCCCATACCAACACAACAAAGATCTACAACATCTCCCATAAAGCACCTCATATGGTTCCATGTCTTGTAGTTGTTCTTATAAGAAAACTCTATCAAACTAAGGTGGATGTCCCAACTGGACAAAAACTACATAACACATGCTCTCAATAGATCCTCTAAGGTCTATATGGTCCTCTCAGACTGTCCATCTGGCTGTGGGTGAATGGCAGTACTGAACTTCAACTCTGTATCCAAAGTTGTATGCAAGCGCTCCCAAAAATGACTTGTAAAATGAGTACCTCCATCTAACATGATAGTTGTTGGGACACCATACAAACACACTATATCATCAACATAGATCTGAGTGAGATTCTATGGTGTATAAGTTGTTTTCACAGAAAGGGAATACAATGACTTGGTCAACCTATCAATGATCATCCAAATGGAATCATTACCTTTGGCTATCCTAGGCAGACCAACCACAAAGTCCATCGTAACATGATCTGATTTCCACTGTGGTATAGGAAATGGTTGCAACATCCCTACAGGATTCTGCTGCTCTACCTTAACCTACTGACATATGCAACAATCATCACCATGTTACGCTTCAAGCCAGGCCACCAATATAAGTCTTTTAGGTTATGGTACATCTTGGTGCTAACTGGGTGCATAGCATACATTGAAGAGTGAGCCTCTTCCAGAACCATCTTTCTCAAATTATCAACATCAGGAACCATGACTCTGATGTGGTAACACATTGTCCCATCATCTGCCTCATAGAATCCATCACGCTTCTTACTGCCAAACTATGGTTGTATCTATTGTATCACGCTATCAGCCTATTGTGCCACTCTAATCTATTGCCTTAGCATAGGCTTCACATGTAACTGTGCCAATAGCCCTGCTAACAAAGAAGCCTCTGGCTTAACATTCATTTGATGTAAGGAGACCAACATGTATCTCTTATGGCACACTAAGGTATACAATTGTTCCTTATCTATAGATGACGAAGAAGAATACTTCCAGCTCAGTTCATCTTCCACGAAATTTACCTTCCCTAGATGGTAATCAATTGTATAGTCATAATCTTTGATTAGCTCCATCCAGCATTGTTGTCTCATATTCAACTCCTGCTGTAAAAATATGTACTTCAAGTTCTTGTGGTTTGTGAAGATCTGACACTTATTGCCATAAAGGTAGAGAGTCTAGATCTTTATGGCATGAACCATTATAGCTAACTCCAAATCATGGTTTGGGTAGTTCTCCTCTTATTAATTAAGATGTCGTCAAGCAAAAGAAGCCATGTTCTTGTCTTGCATCAGCACACAACCCAATACATTCCTCAATGCATCACTTAAAACTATGTATCCCTTTCCTTGCTCAGGAAAAACCAGCATTGGTGTGCTTGTCAACTTCTCCTTCAACAATTGAAAGGCACGTTGACATTTTTCATCCCATGCGAATGGAACATACTTCCTTATCAGCTTTGTAAGGGGTAACGTTATGGTATAGAAGTTCTTAATTAACCTCATGTAATATCCTGCCAAACCCAAAAAACTACAAACTTCTGTCAACGTCTTCAGTTGTTCCCACTCCAGCACATATTAAACCTTCTTGGGGTCCATATGAACATCCTCAGTAGATATTATGTGTCCTAGGCAAGATACTTCCTTCAGCTAGAACTCACACTTGCTGAACTTGGTGTACAACTGGTGTTGCCTCAGCACGGTCAATGCCTGACAAAGATGTTATTCATGTTTCTCACTGTCCCTTGAGTATATCATGATATCATCTATGAAAAGCACCATGAACTGATAAAGGAATAGTCGAAACACTCTATTCATAAAGTCTATGAATGCTACAGGTGCATTGGTTAGCCCAAATAGTATAACCACGAACTCATAATGACCATACCGAGTCCTAAACGTTGACTTAGGTATGTCATCTCCCTTAATCCATAACTGGTGATATCTTGATCTCAAGTCTATCTTAGAAAAGACTACAGTTGTGAGAACCTATTACACTAAATGAGATTACTCAAAACATAAAACACAATCAATCACCAATTAACCACATACCCAAAAATATGGGTAAATTAAAACTGATATCAACGTTGGCACATGCTCAGAAACATTTGCATAAGAGCCCACATATTTCTTTTATCCATACTATGAAAATAATTTGATACAAATTGTTATATCACCTTAGCCACAACATATATACATAGGATAACAATATTTATATATGCCACACAAGCAAGCATTAACATGTTAATAAAATTTCGATTCGTTTAAAACACCATATACAAAGTTTTCCTACCCTGACTTGAGAGTACAGGGATGACTCTAGGACACACTAGACATCTAATCCCCTTTCTCATATATTCATTACTATAGCTCCTCTTTGCTGCCACATGTTTGTTTTCATCACTTCTGATTACCTAAAAAAATGTGGCAAACCACAAGGGTGAGACCCATGTCCCAGCAAGAGATATAACCTCCAACAATGCTTATTGATTCCAAAATTTTAAATAGTAGATAACTAAGAAGTTGGAGTATTTAATAATCAATTGAACAGATTGAATAGTTCAAGTATGCTAAACAGATTAAGCAATTAATCTTAGCAACAAGTATGATCATCAATGCACATATAGATAACAAATAAATCCATTTCTTTGGATAGATATCTACTCAAATATCATCAAATTGCATCTAACAACAATCATTATCATTAATTTGACTATCATCATATTCCTTGCTAACAGCACAAGCAATCTAGTAGCATAAGCATCCCTGACATCATGAATATGTCTAGTAACATAACATGGCTATCAATATTGGCATCTGAAATAAAGGGAATAGATCTATATCATAAGTAGAACTAACATCATAACACAATGAACTACATAGGCATGATTAGCAGTTTAAACATTTCTAATTACATAGGCATGGTCAGCATGCTAAACATAACTAAAAACATGAGATAGATAGAATCATGATTATAATCAGTAGTAGTAGTAGTATAGTTATCAACATAAGCATGGCTATTGTATGTACACATCTACAATCTTAAGCATATCCACAACCTAAGTATATCTACTATCTCTTAATTGCACTAAGCATCATCTTTATGTAAAGATAACAAACAAGGGTTGTCATCCAATGTGAAATGTCATGTATAACCCTAAACAAATATTCTACATGACTATGTTACATCTTTTATTAAGCCCTTGGGAGTTTGAGTCGTACCACTCAAAGTCCAACTGACCACTGCTTGGTCGCAATCAGTTCCATATAGGATCTAGGAAGAGATGGACTCTAAGATCTTCTCCATACTAAGTCAGTACGAGTCTGCACCGCAGTGACATATAGTCAAACTACAAAACAGCAACATATAGTCATGTAACTAACCCACCTTGGTACAGGTCACGGCACTAGCATATAGGGTATTCAAACCCAATCACTGAGGTACAACCGCAGTTGTCCTCTAATCACATCATTTTATAATCACTGAGTCTCAAACAAAGTTGTTCTCAAAAAGTAGGCTAGGTATGACTGCAGACATCCTCTCGAAACACTTGGTGTCAGGATGACAAGCACCCTACATACTCAATAGTATGCACTCTGAGTTGCCCTTAGGAATACTCGTTTCACCATCCAGCAAGTTCTGACACTAAAGATGGTTGTATGGCACAGGGAACTACATAATTAGAGTTTCACTTGATTAGTTATCTCCAATTGGGTGAATTAAGGATGTATTAAATAAGTGGACATACAAACCCTAATTCACTTCTAGCAAGCATATAAGTATCACAAATTCAAAAGATATAAAATGTGTAAAACATAATTTCTCATCTCATCATCACATGGTACTATTCACTTGTCATTCATGAGACTACACTAGTCATCATACTATCACAAGATATAAATCCTTTTCACAATATCATAGGGTATCAACCCTTATCAACACAAGAGGATTACACCTCATTTAGGGATCAACCATGCCCAAAGGTCATTAAGACCATAATACTATTCCATGCAAGATCATCATTATCTTTCCATGCCTTGTAGCAAGGCTCAACAACATCACTTACATATAATACATTGTATCAACACAATATTGCATTAACAAGATGGGAGATATCCATAAACAATCATAGCAGGGTTATATTAACATTAAGAACATTCCTTTGTCACATCAACATGCAAAGAAGGTAGATATGATTAACCCTCACCATAATCATAATGCATAGGTTTAGCATAAGAGAGTATCAACCATGTGGCTATGATAACCACCAATTAACACATTACGGTTATGATCATATAAGGAGATTATTCCACCATCATGCCATCATATAAAAAGGTTAAACATGAATACTCATATTTATCTTTTTCCATTAGAGTTAGGTTCAACAAGATAAATTATATTAATGTTACTAATCAGCACTCATACCCAAACCCTAACTCATGGTATCCCCATTAGATCAAGGATGCATAAGGTGAAGCATCACCATCACATTCCATACTATTCTCAAGTATGAACCCACACATAAATCAAGGTGTAACCATCGGGTTATAGCATACTAGGGTTTCAACAACAATAATAGAGTACTCCATGATTGTATTAGTCATTCAAGGACTATCCATACCCAATTACCATCATTTAGTTATATTAAAGATAGGTAAAACAAGCTATATATTCCTCATTAGGGTTACATATCAACACAGTATGATTATCATCCCTTCTATTCATATGAGTGAATGGGTAAGACTACCTTATTCAGGGTAACCCTCCATTTGTTCCATCATCATTCAACCCATATCACCATACCACAATGTCACCCAGAACCATTGGATGTTTAAAAGGTAAGACCATTGGTTGTTTACATAAGTAAACACATTAGATAAACCACCTATGAAGTCCTTGATTTTTTCTCTAGAAAGAGTCACCATCTAACCCTAGACATCCCTTTATGAACAACACAAAAAGTTCCATTGAGAGTAGGGTAAAAGCCACAATCGATTGTTCATTTAAAACAAGCCATCCACTGTCAACAAGTAAGATCCTTAAGTTGATCATATAAAGGAAACCATATAGATCAAATTATTAGGACCAACATATTACATTATCCATCATTCCACTTCATTGGAGGAATAAAAATTAGATCTTTACCTTTGGGTCAAGTTCATATGTTAAAATCATCAATTACAGTATAGGTCCAACCATTGCATCAAGTGACCCAAGAAACCATTGGTCTAAGGCTTAATTGATTCTACAACTATATGATTAACTCACCATAGGTTTTGGAGACCTAATCCACCATCATTAGTGACCATTAAGTCATCATAGGTTGTTATATCAACACTATATTCATTAATCAACATCAAATATCAAACTAATATCACCATTGATTGATAGCATCATTAGGGTACTTAGTTGTTAATGACTAGGCTTCTAATTAGGCCAACACCTTACCTAAGGGGTGAACATCAGTTGACACCCTTGGTCACCACCATCAGTTGTCATGAAGACAACACCATCGGTTGTTGCATTGGTACCACCATTGAGTTATGTGTTTATAGAAGAAATCAACTTTAAACCCTAAAATTGACCATTGGTTGATAGGTGTTTGGCACCATTGGTTGTCAAACCAACCTTGTCCAAGTCATATTATACCTTAGGAATAATGTACACATGATCACAAGTTCATCTAGAACTAAAATCAGAACAGGGAACATTATAAAAATCAAAATCCAAGTCAAACATAGCTTTTTAGTGCATGGATCATCATTTAAAAGAAAGAACATGAGCTAGCAAGCTTATTGTAAGCAATAAACGTGGAGCAAGTTATAAAAATCACCTCTAATTAAACATAAATTCCCAAACATAAGAAAACATGAGCAGGTAGGGTAGAAAATTCAAGCATAAGTTGTGAACTCGTCCATCTAGCACCTTTCTTCATCAAATGAGCAAACCCTAAGCATAAGGAGCAAGTAAGGTAGGATTTTAGAGCTTTAGAGAAATTTCTACCATGGAATAGAAGGTTTCGAGCTGGAGAAAGGTAGGAGGAAGGATAATAAAGAAATAAATGGAGGAAAGAAGGGGATTCTTACTATTTTAGGTGAAGATCACTATAAGGAAGCTTTTCAAACCCTAAAAGGAAGTCAATTGCAACCCTAGATTCTTTTTCCAAGAAGATCCCCTCTTTCTTATTCCTTGGATAGGAAATTCATAGAATAATAGAGGGAGAATGAGGTTCATAGAAGGAGGGAAGTGGTGAGCAAATGGCTCGTTTTGGTGCTTAGGTATAAACTATTAACAATATACAAGCACACACACAAGCATCTCCCCCACCGTCCAAAGAGTCATGCTTATCCCTCGTTTCTAGAATTTCCAAGCAAAACAAATAATTCATTAGTTGATAGCTAGTATATAGGTCTATGGAAGAGTCTGAATATGTGACATCATCTTCCCCGATTAGTATGAGAGTGGTAGTTACATATGAGTCAGACTACATTTTAGCTAGCCTGGCATATAGAGGCTCTTTGCTATAGAGATACAGTGTGTAGCATGTTCTCTGTTCAGGGTATGACCTTCAGTCCATCATGCGTATATATATTTGAGTCATGGACGCAACCATACTCTTCTTTTTGTATTAGAGCTACAGCCTCGACTGCACTCTTTAAGGAAATGGCTCGAATCCAATCCTTTCAATTTAGTATACAACTTGTACCCCACATATTCAATAATATGTGCTCTGAGTTAAACTCGTTTCACCATTAAGCAAGTTCTGACACCAAATGGATCTATGTCCAGGGCAACTACATTTTCAGTTCACTTGATAGGTTAAGTGCATTACTGCATCTTTTAGCATCAATCAAGATACAAGCATGAACTATTGGTAATTACTACCAAGGAAAGAATAATACATGTCTCAAGAAATGTGGTATCAATTGGAATACATTTTGCTATATCCTTCCTGGGATTTCAATCCCTTGAGCATATTACTGGGAATCTCATCTCTTAAATATTTGCATCATCATGATCACATGTTTGGGTATCAAACCCTCAAATTATCTTTGAATAGTGTCACCTCTTACTTGGCAACAATCATCTCTAGGTCATCCGACCCATATACTTAATTATCACATGCTACAGGGTTTTAATCATTTTAGTTCAATACTAGACAATGTCACATCTCATTAGGCAAAAACCAACTCTAGATCATATGACCCACATAAACATTATACATGTTGTTCAAGTATTTCACATGGCTCACAAGTCCCATTCAATCTCTGTATAATGTCACATCACCATAGCACATAGTTGGCTATGCTTATTGTCTCAAAGAATTTGCATGATTAGGGCTTCATGATTAAAGAGATATCAATTTAAATATCAGCACCATGTTGTGAGAGAATAACCCCTTAATCAATTTACAAATATAATAAAATGAAAGGAATATCATATTGTCTAATATTCCTTAACAATTAGAACACCTCTATGTCACCCTATCATTTTCTTTATGGGATATCAATCCTTTGAACTCACCATTGAGTACCACGTCACCTTCTGATCAATTATGTTTTTGCTAGGTCATCAGACCTATATAAATTCTTTCTGTGAAACTATTATTCCATAAGTCTCATTAGGCATAATCAATCTATACTAGATTATAGCCACTATAGCCCTCATTTGGCTATATCCATAAGGCCTTCATGGTTAAGATTTCATTACTATAACCACTTATTATTATCATCATGCCATTTCAAGTTATATTCCGTCTTCTGATTATGATTAGGGTTTCTCTTTTCAACTGATTATGGTTTCCAGGGTTATATTCAATTACTAAACCCAGACCATAACTCCTTATCTCTAGGATCTTATATTATCATCTTTACATTCAATTGTATCACAGATAATCACTTGATCAAGTTACAACCCTCTCATAATTAGGGTAGGACTTTTATTGTAACTAATTAAGGTCTTTAGGGTTTTATTCAACAATCGAACCCTAATTCATAACTCCTCATGTCTAGGATTTTAATTCATTACCACAAGTATTCAATCATACTTTATTACTCTCATCAATTATCATTAATTGATTATCAACATAAGGTATTACCTTTCTCATATGATTAGTACAAGCTTTCTCTTTCATCATTACTAGGATATTATATTCAACTTAACTTGTTGTATTGACTTGACCCTCTTTAGGGTATACTGGCCTACACTTTTCAAAGTATACCCATTTCATTACTTTATCGTGTGTCCATTGAATATATTCAAGTCATATCGGCCTACACGCATCGAGATGTGTCAGCCTAGGTGTATCATCCTACATGTTACACCTTGTATCGACCTAGACACATGTGTTTGTGTCGGACAAAGTACCATTACTTGTATCAGACAAGGCATTTCAATTGGTATCAGTTTAGAGATGCTTGAGAAGGTATATCGGCTATAGTGTGCTTTAGGGTATCGACCACCCTATCTCTTTGTGTATCAGCCACATCAACCCATTGTGTATCGGCCATATCAACTCATTGTGTATCAGTCATATCAACTTATTGTATATATCGGCCACACCATCTACTTAGGGTATCGACCACTCAACCAACTATTGTATTGGCCTCATCATCTACTAGTGTATCGGCTTAGCTTATCCCTTTGAGTATCGGCTACTCACTCTACTAAGATATCAGCTACACCATCAACTAGTGTATTGGCCACATATCTCATTATGGGATATCAACCTCTAGGGTTTAAGTTGTAATGGGTGAACCCTTGTTCAACACCTTAGTTTTCTCACCTATTGATCTCACTATTACTTGGTGTATTGGCCAAGGCTTCAAACAGTATATTACCCCCATTTTCACATGATGTATTGGGCTAGACGGTGTCAGATTATGAGTGTATCAGATTGGGGTTAGGCTTGGCCATGTTGGCCTCCACACTCAACTAAGACTTCATAGTTCGATATTCCATCTTCACTAAACATCTCCTTGGTCATAGTAACATAGTGCCTTTGAGCCATATCGTTCTTAGAATATCTAACATATCAGCCTATCAACAACATATCGTTTAGAGTATCACAAGTTATATTGGCCATCCATGTGATGGTGCAAGTATGTGCATCAACTTGGTTATCTTCTAGATATTGGCCTACCTTATTCTTAGAATTCAAGCAATAGTTTAATCAATTGAAATAATAGTAGTCCTTCTCATGAAATCAAACCAAAAGGATAGGAGTTCATGTGTATCGGTTTCTATGTATAAACCCTTGTATCGGGTTAGGGTTTACTACAAACCTATATCGATTTGTGCATATCAATTTCATCATCTTAAAGCTAAAACTATTCATTCATTACTACTCTAGTTCATGGACAAAATCCCCATATATTCATTAGAACTCATAGAACCATCATTTAATCAAGGAAAGCTGAAATAGAAAAAGAATCACCATGTATTGCATGATAGAAGGTAAATAATAATAAAGTTGAGTTCAAGTTATGTAACCTGCCTCAAGGTCACCACTAAAGCTTCAAGCTTCCAAGATACACATTCCCAAGGTTGAATATGACTTATCAAGAGTACAAGTCTTGATCATAGCACCTCTATATGAAAGGTGAAGCCATAGTAAGGAACTTGGTGAACAAGGAAAGAAAGAATCATGGTTCAAGAAGCATAGCCCATCCTAGGTAGGTAAATAACCATGGCTTTATCTTAGGCAAGTTGCTTAAGCTTCCTCTTCCTCCTTGAGCTCCTAGGGTCATCCACCAAGCAATATATAGTAAAGAAGTCTAAAGGTTTACTAGGATATGAAAATAGGGGTATATATAGTTGAGGCTCATGAAAGAGAGTATATGCAAGGTGTCATCACCACATGTACATGGGTGACACGTGTTCATGCATGGTGACTCCATGCAACCTTGTTTATTTTGAAATGCAAAACTCTTGTGGATAATCCAAGGGTAAGGTATCGTCCATTGGGTAGCTTCCTTGATAAGATATCACAACTTGTCATCACTTTGTGTACAAACTGATACCACTTTTGCAAGAAAGTCTCAAACCGATAGGCTTCTCCTATTTGAGGTACTTAGCCCGACATGAATTCTTCCAAAAGTTTCCAAACCTATAGGAACATCCCCTATGGTTTATAAACCGATAGGAACCCCCATATATGATTCACAACTCAACACAACCTCATCTAGGGTTCAAGGTACTCAACATTCTATGGTTTTAACATCACCATGAGTGTTATCACTCATCCAAGACTCAAACAAGGTGCCCCTTTTTCTCTCTCTCCTCTAGATGATACTAATATAGAGTAGGAACACTCTAGAGGTGATAAATTGCACATCAACCCTATATATTTGGTAAATTGCAAGTTTTACCAAAATTAACACATAAGGCACAAGCATCAACCATATAGGATCAATCTTGGAATTTAGGCTTTCCACAAAGCGCCCCTTAGCATCATGATATCTCTAGTTATGATAAAGTACTAAGGGAACACCCATCATGTGACATTTTTTAATATAACCCCCTTATCTTGGGTAAATTTCACTTTGGTCCAAAACAAGCAAACATTGCTCAAACATCATTCAAACAGGACCAACTTTAAACTTGATCTCTCCTTAAGTCTTAATTACTTTTCAAAAGATTAATAGGTTCTAATCATCTTACTTAGGCAAAACATCCAAGGTTATCCCAAAACCCAGGTCAGGGTCATTGCAGTTCCCTTGTGTTGCCTAGGGTTGGCGGTTTATGAGGTTCCCCATTCATCTTGGTCACCAACATCACCTAGGATTAGTGATTGTTTTCTTTTCTGATATCTCTAGTCTCCAACATCGTGGTTCAGCAGCCATTCTCTTTCTTTAGACCACCTTAGTTGATGGTTTTCTTGGTGAGTTGCTCTAGTTGCATTGATGGGTGTGGTGCTTGCATGGACAAGATACCTAGGACACATGGCTTGTTTTACTTGACACATACCCCCTTTATCTCTCTCCAATCTTAAGCTATATAACCCTCTCTCTTTGCATGCAAACAACCTCTTACACACCTAGTTTACTCTCTCTTCCTTCCTTGGTTGCTTGAATATAATCCCCTTTCTTTCTTGGAGGTGAAGGGGGAGCTCAAGGATAAAGAAGAAGGTCGATCTTCCTTGCATGTTGATCTAGGGTTTGCATCTACCCTTCTTGTGATCATTTTGGTGCTTCCTTACTCTTCTTCTTGGACTTGGTAAGTGAGATCTCTATCTATACCTTCGTTTTTCTTACTGCCCTACCCTCTCTCTTTCTCTTATTGGTCGAACCTATGGTGTTCCATGGTAGTGCTTGAGTTAGAGCATGAAGAACATCTTTTTCTGTCTTCCTTGAGCTAGGGTTTGCCTCCTTGGTGGTGGAGAAGCTAGCTTTGCCATGAGGATTGCTCAAGATAGGTTTTCCTCCCCTGTTTCCTTCAAGCTTATTTGTTGTTTGGAGTTTCTACATCATCTCTGAGGCAAGTTATATAACTTTCTCCTTAGTTTCTTCTTACTTTTACCTAGCATGCACATGATCTTACTCTAAAAATGTGGTTCCAAGTAAGATGTGTTTGTATGATATCTTGATTAGAACCTAGATGATATCTTGATCTAGGGTTTGTGTTTGTATGACAGTGCTTGATTAGTTATCCTCTTGAGATTGTAACATCCTAAAATTTTAGACCTTATAAAATAACCCCAATTTGAAACCCTAATTTGCTTTGTTTCAAAATTGATAACTAAAAATATATAATGATAAGATGATGGTTTCCAAATATGTTACATAAGTCGAATTTGATAACTTTTGCACTAAATTGAAAATCAATATCATCAAGTTAGCCCTAATTATTAAATAAGTGACATTTTGGGTTTAACATGAAATTTACCCAATAAAAGTTCTTTTATGGCCTAATAATTTTACAATAAGTTGATGTTGATAATTTAATGATTTACCCAAATTTCTATCTTCAAATTCATTTTAAGTCATCATATATGATTAATTAAACATTTATGCTAAAAAGAGAAACATAATAAGCTAAGATTGTCAAATCAGGAAAATAACTATATTTTTGGGTTCCTTGTGTCCTAATTAAGTAACACATGAAGTTTTATAAGATTTGGAGCCTCCTAGCTAATCCAATTGAACTTAACAAGAAAATAACCAAAAATTAATATATATATATAACCCTAATGTATATAATTTGGTCTGGACTTTGGTCTATCGTTTAAATGAGGGTAACGCTGACCAGCCGGGTCGGACTCTCACAGATCCAGCTGCATGTGGGGAGGCTGTCTCCTCCACTCGAGTCTCATGCACAGTGGTCTCCACAAAGTGGCTCTCCTCCTTGATCTCGATCTCTCTCGCCTATCCATCTCAGCATGAAAGAGTTGTCTTTTCACGATCCCCACACTGAACCGGACTCCCCCATACCAATTTTGTTCAGATTTCATCTATTATATCTCCTGGTCGACTAGAACTCTCCCTCTTTCCCCTATTTCTGCGGTGGCAGGGAAACCCAGCCCCTTAGGGCCATAGCCTATATAAATAAAACCTCGCAAAATCATTCACAGATGAGCAGTAAACCCTCCTCCACCATCCTTGTTCCTCTAGCTTGCCCGCGACCTACTCTCCCTTCTCAACCTTGATCCAACTACCTCCGGTGGTCGAGCGACAAGAAGCCTAGACACCCAAAGGTTCCATGATGCCCCAGGCTTCATCACAGAACCATCACAAACATTTCATGCACATGATTTCATCTCTGGCTCGGTAAATCTCGTTACCCCTTTTTCTCTTTGGTTGTTGTTTTGAAATTCCAGTTGTGCTTTTTGCATCTACGGACCTCGCCTGGTCTAATCTTCTTACTCTCTACCTTCGATAACATGGGCCAGATGCTCCCAAGTTGTTAGATGCCACCTGCATTGTTTTTTTTTACCCAGGTGTTGTTTCCCTTTGGTCTATTGGTCTTGCTCGCATGGTCAACCATGGCAAGAGAGGGTTATGTTTCCCCCAGACCCTAGAACGGCCTAGTTCAGGCTTGTTCAGCAAGTGTGGATGTGGGGAACTCCATGGTGGTTCAGATTTCTTGCTTGGTTTTGAACTCACAGATATGGATATCGTTGATCCTCAACCTGGTTTCAGTTCCCTTAGTTTTGGTCTTCGTTGTAGCAGAACGATGGTCCCAGGGGGCAAGCTTCCAACATTGCCCTCGACTTTTTGTTTTACACTAATCGCGCCTCCATGGGTAGTCAAGTAATTTTCACATCTTGGTCTTCCTAGTTGACCCCGTGCTTGCAAGCAATGGCTTGGTCCGAGTGGCGGGTTGGTATTGGGCTACCTCAACCTGTGACTAGGCGACCTATTTATTAATACGTTGATTTTTCGAGCTTTTTGATTGGCCGATCTATGGAAATTCATATTTTTTATTGGTTCAACCTATGGGGTCAAGTTATATATGTATTTTGCTCAGTTTTTCGAGATCTAGATGATGGGTTAAGTTTCATAGCCCGATTCAATGCCCTTTTTCACTATTTTCATCAAGAACCTGGTGAATGTATATTCATCATGTTATTCAATCGCCATCTTGGGCTCATTTTGATTCAATACATCCAATTTCGTTTACTAAACATCACAATGTGCAAAATTGCTTAATTGGTTCAATTGTCAAGGTTTTAACTGAGTTTATGTTGATTTTATGCAGTTCATTATGAGGATCAACCATCAGATGTCACCCACCTCCATTCAACCCTAATCCACAAAAATCACCACCATTCGATCTTCATCTCAATCAACCATCATCCATATCAAACCCTTATGAGTGGGACCCACCTTTCTCAACCATAGATCTACCTTCACTCATCCTTGGTCTTGACCAATGCATTTTGACCAAATGATCTGGATCAAATGGTCTCATCCATGGTTTCATCCAAACGGTTTCGACCTATCGGTCCTAGCCACTCATCCATACGGTCCTGATCAATTCAGTTTCACCCCATTCAATCCTAGGCTTTCCCTTCACCACATGATCACGGATCGACGACCCCCATCCATCCGACCACACAGTCTTAGCCCTCCTTTACCTAAACAGTTTTGAACTCTTTTTTTTCATACGGTCTCAAGACCATATGGGCAACCTCTACCCCAAAATCATTTGGATAATGGGAGGCGAGACTGTTTGTGTTGGGTTTTGTGGAGAAAACATGCGCGGCGGAAGCAATAAAATCCACGCAACCCGAAACAGGATCTCATCGACAACAACGTATTTGGAAGGAGTGTTTGCGAGATATACCTTATCGTGGAGCAAGTCCAGCGATGTCCCGTTGCATGACGGTGTGCAATATTGTTGGCCTACATGGACGGAACTTCTCTCCCATTTGTCAAGCACGTCGTAGGAAGATCCGGCAGCATTTCTTTGCAGCGGTGATGTACGCTGCTCGCAGCACGTACATGTGGTCATCGTCGTCCTCCGAACGTAGGCGTCAAGGCGTCTGCGTCTCTACTTCGTCCACGCGGATGGACGGAACTCCACGTCGCACTTCCCAAGCTGGCGGGAAGGAGTCATATCTCTGCGGCGGCATGCTAGCGGTGCATTTCTCTCCTTTCTCTCCTAAGGATGATGACGGCTAGGGTTTACGTGCGTAAGTGTAAACTGAAAAGCCTCTATCTATCTTATATAGATATTGGCCGTCAATCCTCCTTTAAATAGGATACGAAGGGAAATAGGGTTTCGTAAACCCATCGGTAAATAGAAACGTTGCGTTAATTAAAACGCTCGTGGATTAATTAGAATATTCTGGAATTCATTAATTAACCAAATAATCACATTAATTAATTAATATCTGACTCCATGCAATCGCTTGGGATGGCTTTATGTGCATATACGCCAACAAACTCCCACTTGCACTTAGAGCCAGTCACCCCAATATTATTCTAATCAATTACATAAAAATTTTAGTAATCAATGTGATTCGAAGCAATTCCAATCAAATCCACAATTATACTCCTATTCCAACACATCCTATGTGTGTGACCCAGTAGGATCCAAATTACGTTGGTAGTAATATCCATAATCATATTATGATTTCACAAGAAATGATTGGTATCTAGCAAGACTTCATTGCCACCCAAGTAATTGGAGAAGTTGGAGAACAACTTAACCTGTCATTCATGACTGGTGTTACAGTGATTGCATAGTTCCTTTGTCGCTGATATCCGAATTGAACTCGAGTCATGGAATTGTTATCCTTTTCAACATTCAATCCATGTTCCTTGAACTAGAGCATACTTTCTGAGATATATGTAAGCTCAATATCACATATTGACTCACATCATCATGGCCATGCATTTCTCAGTCTCGCTTATCAAGTGGCCAGAATATCAAACTCCCATAGGAAGGACAAATTCCATCTACATCACTCACAGTCATCCCCATGTGTCACAATGCACCCAATCACCATCTTTATGGCAATCCTTATTCAGGACCACGGTGGATGGTGTCAAAGTACACCGAATGACATGTGATAAGTGTAGTGACTTCAGGTCTAAGAACCACAATCACCAACATCATTATGAGATGTGACTCTAACTACCAATCATGGTATCCATATGTCACTCTTAAGGTGGGTCTATCTAATACACTATTCTCTAACAAGTATCTATGTATTTGGTTTGATATCTCCATATCATGGATAATGAGATTCTTCCATCAACCAACATACATTCTAATCTTATGTGTTATTGATGTCTATGGATATTTCCACAATAACAATCGATTAGGGACAAAACAAGAATACATACTCTTAACATACATATGATCTCACTATTCAGGTCATCAACCCGAAGACATATGTCGTTGAGTATATTATTCTATAGACATCTATAAGTTTTATGGTCATCTCACAATATAAAACACAAACATATAGATTGGAAACTTGCCTTTATTGATATGATCAACTAGTATTACAAATCATTTACATAGTATCCCATTACAATCATCGAATGATAGTCTCTATGGCCATACATACCAACAGATTCCCACTTGCACTTATACCCAATCACTCATGAATCTCAATCCAAGTGATCGAACATGTTCGTCATGTTTCTGCTGTGAAAGTGCTTTTGTGAGCGGGTCAGCCACATTGCTTTCTGTAGGTACTCTGCAAATCTTCACATCTCCTCGTTGTATGATCTCTCTTATGAGATGGAATCGCCATAGAATATGTTTGGAACATTGGTGCGATCTTGGTTCTTTAGCCTGTACAATTGCTCCATTGTTGTCGTAAAACAACTCAATTGCATCACCAATGCTTGGAACCACTCCAAGTTCAGAAATGAACTTCTTGATCCACATAGCTTCCTTCGCAGCATTAGATGTGGCAATATATTCGGCCTCTGTTGTAGAATCTGCAACCGTCTCTTGCTTGGAACTCTTCCAGCTCATAGCTCTGTTGTTCAGGCAAAACACAAATCCAAATTGCGATTTGTAGTCATCTTTGTCAGTTTGGAAGCTACCATCGGTGTAACCTTTTACCATGAGCTCTTCCTCACCACCGTATACCAAGAATTGATCCTTAGTCCTTTTCAAGTACTTTAGGATGTTCTTTACAGCCGTCTAGTGACATTCACCTGGATCTGACTGATACCAGCTCATCATGCTCAAAGCATACTACACATCAGGATGAGTACATAACATCGCATGCATGATAGATCCAATTGCTAATGCATATGGAATCTTACTCATGTGTTCCCGTTCATCACATGAAGTAGGACATTGGGATTTAGAGATCGTAACCCCATGGGACATGGGAAAGTTACCTCTCTTAGAACCCTCCATGCTAAACCTCTTTAGCACCTTGTCAATTTATGTGCTCTGGCTTAGGCCTAGAAGCCTTCTAGATCTATCTCTATAGATCTTAATCCTAAGTATATAGGATGCTTCACCTAAATCCTTCATAGAGAAAGTCTTCCCTAGCCAACCTTTTACTGTCTGAAGAGTAGGGATGTCATTTCCCATCAATATTATGTCATCCACATACAATATGAGAAATACGATTGTACTCCCACTAACCCTTTTGTAAACACAGGGTTCATCTTCATTTTGACTAAAGCCAAACTTTTTGACTGCTTCATCAAAACGTAGATTCCAACTCCGAGATGCTTGCTTCAATCCATAGATTGACCTTTGTATCTTACAGACTTTATTGGCTTCCTTTGGATCGATAAAATCCTCAGGTTGTGTCATGTACACATCCTCGAGTAAATTCCCATTAAGGAATGTTGTTTTAACATCCATCTGCCAAATCTCATAGTCATGATAAGCTGCAATGGCAAGCATCATCTTGATGGATTTAACCATGGCAACTGGTGAGAAGGTCTCGTCATAATCAACACCTTGAATTTGACGGAATCCTTTCGCAACCAATCTACCATTATAGGTTTGAACATTTCCATCCATGTCAGTCTTCTTCTTGAAGACCCACTTGCACCCTATGGGTCTTACCCCTTCAGGTGGATCCACCAAGGTCCATACCTTGTTGGTGTACATGGATTCCATCTCAGATCTCATGGCTTTGAGCCATTTCTCAGATTCTGGTCCCTTAGTATCTTCTAGATAGGAAGTTGGCTCATATGCTATGCCCAATTCATCACTATCTTGAGTCATGAGAAATCCAAATCTCTCAGGCTCAAGTCATGTCCTACTAGACCTATGAGGTTCCTGTGTTACATTTGGAACTTGAAATTTCACAACAACTTGTGAGTCTTCATGTTCCTTATGTACCTCCTCAGGTTCTCTACTTTCTTATTGGTCTCGAACTTCTTCGATCTCTACATTCCTCCTACTAATTCCTTTCTAAATAAATTCCTTTTCAAGAAATACAGCAGTCCTAGCAACAAACGCTTTGTTGTCAGTTGGTGTGTAGAAGTAGTATCCCCGAGTTTCCTTGGGGTATCCAACAAAATAGCATTTTTCCAATTTGGGTCCAAGCTTTTTAGGAAATTGTTTCCTAACATAAGCTTCACATCCCCAAATCTTTAACATAGACAAATTGGGACGATTCCCATTCCATATCTCATATGGTGTCTTTTGAACCGATTTGGAAGGTACACGGTTGAGTGTAAATGCTGCAGTTTCAAGAGAATATCCCCAGAATGATATTGGAAGTTCGTTTGAACTCATCATTGATCATACCATGTCTAATAATGTACGATTCCTTCTTTCTGACACACCATTATGTTGTGGTGTACCAGGTGGAGTCCATTGTGATACAATACCATGGTCTCTCAGAAGGTCCTCAAACTCTTGGCTTAAGTATTCGCCACCTTGATCTGAACGGAGTGCTTTAATACTCTTACCAAGTTGCTTCTCTACTTCATTCATGAAAGTCTTGAACATTTCAAGAGTTTCTAACTTGTGTTTCATAAGATATACATAGCCATACATACTGAGGTCATCAGTAAAGGTATTGAAGTATTGATAGCCTCCTCTAGCATTTGATCTAAAAGGTCCACATACATCAGTATGTATGAGCCCTAGCAGATCACTGGCTCTCTCACTGTGTCCAGTGAAAGGAGTTTTGGTCATCTTCCCTAATAAACATGCCTCACATGTCTCTAATGATTCAAAATCAAAAGAGTCTAGATAACCATCCTTATGGAGTCTGGATATGCGCTTCTCGTTTATGTGCCCAAGACGACAATGCCATAAGAATGTTTTGTTTGAGTTGTCAAGTTTTAACCTTTTAGTATTTACGTTGTATATGCTAGTCTCAAGTTCTAACAAGTAGATACCATAAGACATAGGGGCATTGCCATAAAAGATCTCATCTTTAGATATAGAAATAATTCCATTCGTAATGTGAAATTCAAATTCACTCTTGTCCATACAAGATACAGAAATAATATTTCTATTAATGGCAGGTACATAATAGAAATTCTCTAATTCTATTACAAGGCCCGTAGGCAAAGATAAACTAATAACTCCAACTGCGGTGGCAGTAACTCTTGCTCCATTAGCAACCCGCAGCTCGACTTAGCCCTTTTGTAAAGGCTTACTTCTTATCAGATCCTACATATTAGAACATATGTGAGATCCACATCTGGTATCCAGTACCCATGATGAAGAAGTATTTAAGTTTATCTCAATAACGTATATACCTGAAGTGGAGATCTCTATCCCCTGCTTCTTCTTCCTCAGTTCCTCCAGGTAGAGAGGACAGTTTCTTTTCCAATGTCCAGGCTAGTGACAATGGTGACAACTGCCTTCTTTGGAGATCCCACCTTTAGCTTTGAGCGCGGATGACTTTGGCTTCGTCCCGGCTTTAGAACTTTTCTTATCCTTGCCTTTGCCTTTTGACTTTACATATGCCTTGTTGATCACCATCAAAGACTTGGGCTTGTCTTTCTTCATTTGTGCTTCAGTTGTCCTCAACATGCACAACAATTCTGACAATGGCTTGTCAAAATTATTCATGTTGTAGTTCATGACAAAATGATTATATGATTCAGGCAACGATTGTAGAATCACATCAGTGGCCAACTCTTGACCTAGGAGAAATCCTAGCTTGGATAGGATTTCCACATACCCAATCAAGGTGAGTATATGGGGGCCAACTGAGTCTCCCTCTTTCATCTTGCTTTTGAACAAAGCCTTTGAGACATCATATCTCTCCTGTCTTGCTTGATGTTGATACATGTTCTTGAGATGTGTTACTGTGACGTCCCCGGATTTTGATTTCTCCAAACCCTATTGGGAATGAGAGGTCAGAATCCAAAAACATCATCCAATCATATCAGAGAGCGATGCGGAAGCATAATACGCACACATGAACATACAACCATAACATACTCAACATATTAATTATAACATGAACTATTACATATTACATTTACACATTGAATAGAAAATTTTACATATGTCTATGAACATGTATGCTAAACTAGGATCTACACAATAGGTACAACCTGTACAACTTGCTCACATCTTGTACTTTTCCTCCCATGCTATCTCTGAACCTAAAACATACGTGAAACAACAAATCAACACACAAGGTGTTGTGTACATGGGCAGAAAGATACATATATTTATGGCTTTCATAATTTTGAAAAAGATTTGCAGAAGGAAATAAAATCATAGAAAACACTTCTTTATTAAACGAAATATGCCAATTTAAGTCATTTTCCTAGATGAATTGCATTATCAAGGTGGACTAGTACCAAAACATAAATATTGGGCCCATCCCCGTATACCAAGTACTCTAGGGAAACTCCATGTACACCGTGTGCTCTAGGGAGGTGTACTAGCCAACATTAATCCATTCCCTCGTAAGGGGGATAATGAACACCTTAAATAACTACAAAGCATCTACTTATCATTTATGTTTACAAGTGATAAAACATCGAGTACTATATAGTTCTACTACATCCAATATTTGCAAATAGAAGAGAGCATACATACATATCATGATTGCAAGCAAGAAAACCATAGTCATATACTTAAATAAAACCCACGTACCTGAGTTCATAGATTTCTAACTTATCCTTGATCATCTAGAAGTCTGGTCATCACCTGATTAAGACAAGACCACATACTATCATCAGTTTCTCATCATTTTAACCCTATTCATGTTCATTAGGGTTTATATTATCTCATTAGGATATTCCAACGTTTACTTGCATTATTATCTAATATTTATCTTACTGATGCCATTTTCCAGATTATGATTCCTTATCTGAATACTAGGTCCCATATCCTTTTTGGATCACATAATATTAGGTCCCATATCCTTTTTGGTGCACATATTAACCCTAGTTTATATACATTATTCAAGTTAGGGTTACAACCCATGTATCAAGGTTCATCTTCTTACAACATGAATTTCGTGCACAAAACTGGTCTCATATTTACATATTATCTTTCAGTTACAGATATGAGAACGTTCTATGAATTTCATCATTTATTGAGCATATATATATTTATTGCATTTATCTTAGGGTTATTAGCCCTAATTAGCAATATGGAGCAAATTACATAATTTCATTTATTACCATGATCATATCTGACATCATATGCATTATAAACATGAATCATGATTTACTGGTATTTTCTCATAATATTAGGTCATTGTTTGATATTTATTATCTATCAATTAAGCATTTCACAACTAACAAGATATCACTGATATTAGTGCATCAAAATCTTGATATTATGATTTCATATTGTTCTACACATTGTTCTGAGAATTTCAGTATATTATATGAAGTTTTTGGATAAACGAGCTAATTTCTACGATTTATGCAAGATCTGATATTAATTGGATTTCCTACCTTTTTGGGCCAATACAAAGGTGACACGTGGCCAAGAAGAGGTGCAACTTTTGCCTGAGCTACTCAGTTCTCTAGCGGCTCACGTGCCTGGACCCGGTTGAGCTGGTCCTCTCTTCTCTCGTTGCGTGCTCGTCCGATGCTCCTCCCCGTTCGCGTGACTCAGGAACAGAGATGCCGCCATGAGGCTCGACTCCGACGAGTAGGTGATGACCGGTGTTGGGCGTCAACCTCAAAGGCACCATAGGCTCTGTAGTCCTCAGCTAGACCTTCACAGCTAGTCTCTCCTTGGGACGCAGCTGTGGAGCTCGATCTCCACAAGATTGTCGATGATGGTCATCGCCGCGGCGCCAAGAGAAGGGGAAAACCGATTGGGGCTTTGCTTTCCTCTGTCCCTCCTCTGCGTATAGCGCTGTCAAGGGATTCTAGGTGCCACTGCAAGATAGAACAGCCCCTGGATTGTGGTATCCAGGCTCTGACGGCTGCTCCGAGAGCTATACATCCTGCTCAACCAAAACCAATTTCCGGAGCTCCTCTATTGCTTATTCTAAGGTCGATTGATGTTGCAGGTAGAATTATATAGGTTGGGCGTTGGTTTTCTCAGCGCGGAATCAATCGGTTGGCCACCCTACTCACCCCCCTTCTCCCTAGGTAACTAGCTGTGAGGAGCCATGGAGAGAAATGAGAAGGCAAGAGGTGTATCTCCCTCGTCCCTGCACTCCACGCTCCACTAAGGGTTCGTTGGAAAGATCCTACAGTCACGGTGCACCTGGTGCGTGGATATGGGCCTGATCACCCCTGAAATCATGGAGAGTAGGATGCCCAACCATGACCAGTCCCTTCTCCCACAGGTTTCGGAGGTAGGTGACTAGGTCTGAACCGTTGGATCATAGTGACACCCCAAATCGGGCCACGCCACACAAAAAGCAGTGCCACAAGTCCTGACAATTCCGTGACCTATTGAATGTCACGGCTATCTCAACATTCATAGTCCTCAATGCATATAATTAGACATATATTTTCAATATTCAAACCATAATATCTTCACATAGGAACATGCTTTGACTTTGGAATTTTAACCAAAGATTCCTCTCAGTGTATAACACGTTATGTAAGCATTTGGTACTTAAACCCTATAATTTCATCCATCAATTAAGATGATGTAGAGGGATTCATACATTAGGATATTGAACTCATATTATACATCTAATATCATCAATGCAACTGAAGTTACTTAGTATGTCCAAGATGTATCCCATGTTTCATTATTCATTGGGACTCATTTCCATATGTCCTCAATTCGACTAAAACTTGTTGTTGATCACCTCCATGCACATAAATGGCATAGAATTTAAAATATGATGTTATGGTCATACTTGTTGGTAAAGGAATCCATTTTTAGATAGAAGTCACATGGCCTTGGGAAATAACCAACTAGGAATATAATTGGACCTCATATACTATATTGGTTATAGAAACCCTAAAAATCGGGTCATCACAGTTACCATCTCCATGACATTCATGTTCTCATGCTGCTCTTGCAACTCATAGTTCATTGAGCACAAAATCAGGCACTTGACATCCATGGCATCATCAAGGTGCTTCTTGTAAGCATCCTTTTCAGCCTTGGGCACATTTACGGCGAGCTCCTCTGGCTCTGGTGTTTCAAGGACATAGAGCTTATGCTCATGTGTGAGAACAATTCTCATCATCCTAAACCAGTTTTGAAAGTTGGTTCCGGTAAGTTTGTCCTTCCCAAGGACCGATTGCAATGAGAACGTGTGAGTGTTGTTTGCCATTTGATTGCTATAAAAGAAAATTTTGCATTTAGTCCAAAACATTTTGACTTGTAAAGATTTGATAAACGAGATTAATTAGGCCTTTAATTAATTACTCTCCCATTATTTTATTCAAATTGATAGCCCTCACTATCAACTCAGAAGATTGCAACGCACAACCTTCTAGTGAGCCAAGACCCAAAATAATTGGATCAATGCCCAGCCAACGTCGGCGTCAAAGACCAAATACTAAGGTAGGCAACTTTTTCCAATTGCATCATATGCAACTCTTGGATAGATGATCATGCACAACTCCTTACCATGATGCATCTGTGTGCCTCTAGGTACTTGATCCTATTAAGGTTCCCTAGTTAAGTCCAACCCATAAGCCAACACGATGAGTGTGCACCCTGTGGAGGCTGACCCACACACCCACCATCACACTTCCACGAGATAGATAGTGTACCACGCGGAGGCGTGCCCACACATAGTCGATCAAGATTTTCATGTGTGTTGCTTTATGGAAGGCAACTAAAACTTAATATTATTAATTGAGGGGTTTTATTAATACATATACATATCCAAACACCACATACTTATAGTATGTATCATATACTACTATATCCACAACCATAAACGATACACATGCAATCACAAACACAAACACATCGATTATGGCCATACTATTGTAATCCTTTGGAGCAACAAAGGATTATGGTCCACCTATGGTCTTATACATCTCGTGCAACACCTGTGAATCAACCTGTAAGCATGTAATGATTAACATTACAATGCACAACTTCACGGATGCTTCGTGAGGTTGGAACTTCAAGTTGCTTCTTGGAATTGGATCTTCTTGTTGCTTCTCCATGGACGCTCCTTGGAGTTGGATCTTCAGGTTGCTTCTTGGAATTGGATCTTCATGGTGCTTCTCCATGGACACTCCTTGGAGTTGGATCTTCAAGTTGCTTCTTGGAATTGGATCTTCATGGTGCTTCTCCATGGACACTCCTTGGAGTTGGATCTTCAAGTGGCCTCCTTACATCAAGTTTACAAAGACTAAAACTAATCCTATCTCTATTACTGTTGGATCCTACATGGGTGATTGGATGCTCTAGAGGGGGGGTGAATAGAGCTGAAAGCACTTAAACAAAACTCATTAAACCTTCAAATTATATGACAAGATAAGGTTGCTAAATAGGTAATTTGAGTGCAACTAAATCATGCATAGCAAGGATAAGAGAGATTGAACATGCACCAATTAGACAAGCTATTTAAAGTGGTTCCACACTTCAAACTAGAAGTGTGTCAGTCCACTTGCCTAGAGAGGTCAACCTCTAGGACTTCAAACAATTGCACTCCTATATTCATTAATAAGACATACAATACATGACCAACAAAGGACTTACCTATCCAATACAAAAGAGTCTTCAACCTTACCAAGGACTTACCCACTTTGCAAGAGTCTTCGGCCTTCTCCAAGGACTTATCCACTCTTGCACAAGTCTTCGGCCTTGTAGGAATTAACCACTCTTCTTGGATCTTCCGCCTTTGACTTCACCTTCACTCGGAGAAGCTTTCCACCAAGGACTTACCCACTTGAGCTTGAGTCTTCTGCCTTCTCCAAGGACTTACCCACTCTAGCTCTAAGTCTTCATCCTTGATCTTCACCAAGGGACTCCTTCCCTTGTTCTTCTTCACCTCTCTTGGACAAGAGAGAGAACCTTCATCTTCAAGATAGGAAATGAGAGATGGGGAGGTGGTGGAAGTGAGAGCCTCACAAGATATACAAATAATACTAGCTCTCTTACAAATCTCCTACTCACTCTAATGGATGTAGCAAGTGATTAAGCTTAGAGAGAGAGAGGAGGCTATGGGAAGCACTCAACTATAGAATAGGAACCTCACAAAGAGTTTGCAATGAATGCTCAACCTTGGAATGAAGCCCAAGGGGTCCTATTTATAGTTGGGTATGCCTCTTAGCCTTTGGGAACACTTAGGAACGAAAAATAGCCGTTTTACAAGTTGCAACGGATCTATTTTGGGTCCCAACAAAGTCTCCAACGGTTGGATTTGCTTTTTCTGCATTCCAGTACAGTTTGATCGGCCGAGTTTCAATAAAGGTAACTCGGCCGAACCACTAAAAGACAAGGCTGAAAGCTGGACTATCGGCCGAGTTTCCTTTGAGAAACTCGACCGATCGGTCCATTTCCAGACTTGGACCGATCAGTGGATCGGTCGAGTTTCCTAGCTAGAACTCGACCGAACGGTGGATCGGCTGAGTTTGTAACTCGGCCGATTCCAACAAAAATCCCAGAATATATGGATCGGCCGAGTTTGGAATTCGGCCGACAAAATCCCTGTTATGGGTATTTTGGAATTTTCGTTTAACCGTACAAATGATGGATTTTTGTGTCCCAATAATTTTTCTAAGCTTAATTACAAGTCATACAATCATTACAAGTGATTACAAAGCAATTCTAAGGTCATTTACATAGAGATCCCAAATTGCACACTTGTAGCTATTTTGACTTGTCTTTTCTCCAATTTGACATGCGCAAGTTAGGGCATTTGGAGTGTGTCTAAACCTAATCTGAAATCACTCAATGTAGAAGCATTAGACACCAATATGTGGAGTGGTTAGTCATCATCAAAACAAGGGTTTAGTCAATTTAGACATGAGTCAACATTGACCTAATTGACCTTGAGTCAACATTCTCCCCCTTTTTGAAGATGACAAACCATTCCATAAATGTATTGAAAGCTTGTACGTAAAATCATACCTTCGGAGAAACCTAGGGGTTTCAATAGGATTGATCTCATATGCTCCCCCTCAATTGATGCGCATGGAGTTCTCATACTCCCCCTCAATTGATGTTATTTCTCCTGCATGGTTAGCTTTCATAACATTTATAGAAACTATGTCTTCTACTCATATATGTTCTACACATATATGTCTTCTCCCATTTACCTTCTCCCCTTTACATGGACACGCTTCTTTGCTTCATGTAAGACATGCCTTCTCCCTGTTGTCAAAAGAAGACATATCTTTCTCCCCCTTTGTCATTTCAAAATGGTGGGGGTATGAAGAAACTAAGAAACACCACTTGTTAAGAGAAAGAAGATAACAAAAGTTATATAAGGAGAGTAGAAGAGCACAGATAGGGGCTTGTCCAAGCATAGAAAGAAAAGCAAGTTAAAGCATATACTTGAACAACCCAAAATGCAAGATGAAGTGCTGCAGAAAAACAATAAATTACAATTTTGACCCTTAAGATGATGGAATTTGACCAAAAACCATCGGAGCTCATGGCAAAGCGATGAGTCTTTCTCAGAAGGGTGTTTCTGCATAAAAAGCACTATACTTGCAGCAAAAACTGAAACTGGAGCAAAAGCTGCATAAAAACCAAAAATACTCCAATTTCTACATACAATGTAGCTCTATGTGCCCTGCATCACAATGTTATGCAAGCAACTCAAGATAGTAGATATGCAATTCAAGGAACATGCTTGAGCATATATGAGACAAGATACAAGCATATCATATAGATGAGCAAATATTCCAATTATGAACTGGGTTAGAGCTACATGTATATGAACTACTAGTAGATGATATCACAAGTTAGGACTACTAGTAGGATCTAGATCATAGCAAGATATACTAAAAGATACATAAGATAAAGCAAGCTATGAGTAGATATAGAGATATATCCAAACCAAGAGATATGCAATTTTATAAGCATGAAAGGATATAACTCACTATATATGCATCCTTACCATAAGATGATTACCACTAAGAACCTCAAGGTTGTATCAAAACAAGATATACACCTAGATAGATGAAGCAAGTTAGAGTACAACGGAAGCAATTTAAGACACAACCAAGAGATCCAAAGAGTTCATCATCAAAACCTGCAAAACAACTCAAAGCAAGTAATTGCAAGATATAGATATACCAATTTAGAGCAATTAGATAGATAGAGTTGTAAGCAAGATAGGCAATTTAGAAACATGGCAATATGCATATATAAAGGTACCAAATGGAGTGCCAAAGAATAAGGCTATTGGTTGAGAAAATCTAGTTGAGAGGGAAATTCCCATTCAATAAGCCAACTGTATACTCTGTGAATAGTGTTTTCGGTCGAGTTCTGTGTATTGGCAACTCGGCCGATCGCAGCTGTTGGCAACACCCATTGGTGCCTATCGGTCGAGTTTTAGACAGGACAAAACTCGGCCGACAAAACTACTATAGAAAAAGCACATATTTTTCATAAGACATATCTAGAGGCATGCTAAATATACAAACCATATCCAAACATGTCTAAGCAAGTTAGTAATGCACTATAGAAGCATTAGAAATAGTTTTTGAGCAAGAGTGTGAAGAGAATCACAAAATGTCACTTTTGACTCAAAAACCATATGTATAGTGCACACTAACTTGACAAAAACAAGTTAGAAATGGTTATAAGCAATAAAACCTTTACCTTTGTGCTTACCAATGCTTTTTCACTTGTTGTCACCCTCTACACATCTCACCTTTCTTCTTTCATGTGGATTGAGAAGTCAATTTGCAATTCAATAGCTCAAATCAATCCATTTGTAAATACCTACAAGAAGAAAGATGAAATGGTCCCCAATCATGTTTTTGGGTCCGGAGGGGTTAGTTTAGCAACCCAAATCCTATTGCTCTTGGGTGCTTTCCTAAAAGGACAACAAGTAGAATAATGACCAATTTCATTGCAATAGTTGCATGTGCCCATAGTCTTGGAACTAGAGGATTCTCCATGGAATATTGGAGGTCCTTTATCTTTGTTGTTCCCTTGACTACTATCATATCCTAAACCATGTCTACCAATTTGTTTAGTAGAATGGTGTAGGATGGCATTAAGACTCTTCTTACCAACTAAGAATCTTTGCAAAGAAGATCTTAAACTATCATTATCATGCTTAAGAGAAGCAATAGTAGAAGACAATTGATTAATGTTATCTCTAGCATGTAGAAGATCATTTTCTAGGCAAAGAGTTTTAGTTAAATAAGAATCTCTATCAATATGAAGAGAAGCAACATCATTCTCTCTATTAGTAGAACTAGAACAAGATTCATGCCCATTGATTTTAGCAAGCAAGGAGGCATTTTCTAGTTCTAATTCATGCAAAACAAAATCTTTGTTTTTGTTTTCAGATTTAAGAACATCAATGTCATGCATGAGAGAATCAACAATTAAAGTATGTTCTTCATTAGAATTAGGCATGAGAGGTTGAGCTTCTAGAAATTTAATCTTATCAAGTAAACTAGCATTTTCAAGTTTAAGAGAGTCTACTTGGCTAAGACAATCATTTTTATCAATAAGCAAGCAAGAATTTGCATATTCAAGATCATCTAGTTCTATATGCAAATTATCAACAATTTTAGCAAGCTTTTTCTTTTTCTTTTTAGAAGACTTAAGAGATGCACAAATATCATGAATGAGATCAATCAAGGATTCTTTATCTAAAGAGTCTAGATTTACCTCATTTGAGTCTTCACTTGTTGATGCTATAAGGGAAAAATGGCATTCCCCTTCATCACTAGAGCTTGAGCTTGATCCTTCACATGAATCTTCACTTGAGCTTGAGTTGGAGGAGCCACTTGAGCTTGAGTGCCATTTCTCCTTCTTGTGAAGATGGGTCTTTTTGCCTTGTGGGCAATCTTCCTTGTAGTGACCCTTCTTTCCACATGTGAAGCACCGGATGGAGGAGGACTTGCCTTTGTAGAGTCTACCTTTGGAGTACATGGCATCTTCTTTAGCTTGAGAGGATGGAGAGACTTTTTCCATGATAGCTTCAATTTGAGCCTTTATTTCAGCCTTCTTCATTCTCTTAAGCTCTTTCTTCTCTTGTCTTTCTACTTCCTCCCTCTTGTCAAGTGTAGCTTCATGTGCTTGTAGATTTCCAATGAGATCTTCAATAGGAATATCCCTAAGAGACCTTGCTTCTTCAATGGAAGTCACCTTGGATTCCCATCTCTTGGGGAGAGTTCTAAGGATCTTTGAGTTGATCTCTCCACTAGACATAGTGTAACACCCCTGACCTGGGTTATGATCTAACCCTGGAAGTTTTGCCTAAATATGTAATTAATATACTTGTGAACACTCCTCGGCATGTAATTAAGTTCCTCAGGAACATTTACTTTCAATATTGCTCCTTTTTGTATAAGGTTGTAGCATTATGTTGTATGCAGGGACCTATGTGCAAATTACCCAGTTTAAGGGTTGAACTTGCACAATTCACAAGATAAGATGTTCCTTTGATGTTGAGACATCATGAGGATGTCTATGATAAAGTTTGAGGGATTTCCCAAGCTTGAGCACCAAGGTGCAGCTGTGGAAGCAATTCCCATGCATAGAAACCCTAATTTAGGGTAAAGTGCAATTTACCCAAATTGAGGGGTCCAAGTTGTAATTCTTAATATCTAAAACATCTTTTAAGACTCTTGTCATCATTTAGAATGGAAATGATGAAAGGGGCACATCAAAGATTGATCAGATAAGAAAAGATGAACTTTGTGGTAAAAGACACCTAATTTGGGTATAGAAATCTTTCATGTATGTACCCTAGTTGAAGGTTGGATTCCTTTACCCTTAGATCTTGAGATTTCATGAGATTTGCATAAGGATAGATAGGTTTGGTCGTGCCCTTGAGCAAGGAGGGACCTAGATGTGATTTCCAATCTTGTGAGGTCCTTAGGGTGTAAAAGAGGCTAAAGTATATAAGCCCTTTTCCCTTGCAATTAAGTGAACGGACTTTCTTTCCTTCACTTCTCTTCTTTTCTTGCTCAAACGGCCAAGGATAGCTCTGGAGCTCAGGGGGGGACGACCAACCTGTTCTAGGTAAGAGAACCCCACCATCTAGCTCGAATTCATGAAGGAATTCACTTTCTAAGGTTGGTTTTGTGGTTAGCTTACTTAGTCTTCTTGTTCTAGCCGACCAAAGCAACGTTTCCTTGGAGAATCCACCTCTGACCAAGCTGTGGAAGCTCCAGGACGCCATTAAATCTTGGAGCTTGAAGGCTTGGAGCTCTAAGATCAACCTTTAGGCGGGTTTTATAATTCTAAACTCTTGCTTTATAAGTATGCTTTATTCTTGCAAATTTACTTGGTAAATTCTCCTTCTACCACCCTTCTTCCTCGCACGTTTGCAACCAAATCAGTGGAGAAACCGACCTTGCTAGAGGTTGAAGACGAGGGGCGTGATTCCCTATGTTGCTTTTCCAAACAACCTTGGACCCTTTTGGTCCAAACGGTTGCAAACCGTTTGGGTTCAAACGGTTTCAAACCGTTTGGGTTCAAACGGTTTCAAACCGTTTGCTCTCAAACGGTCTTGCAAGACCGTTTGGATTGAAACGGTCTCAAGACCATTTGAAAGAGTTGACCAAAGGACGACCGTTTGAGGGTTTGTTCCTAACATATTGAATTTCACCTCTGCAAAGAATCAAAGTCTAATTCTTAACCAATTGAGAGTTGAAGGTACTTCAACATGAAACCCTAATCGGGTGAAAGAGTGCTGATTTGACATATAGATCTTGTTGAGTTTTGGGTTGAAGGACCCAAACGGTCTCAAGACCATTTGGGGATTCCTCCAAAACGGTCCTAAGACCGTTTGGGCACAAGCCAAGACCGTTTGAAGGCCTAGGGTTAAGTTAATCTAATGGTTTGAGGGTCCAATTGTAGGAAATTGATGAATTGATGAAAATTACTGATTTTGACCTAATTGGACTTCAACCTTAGTCAAAACGACTTGGATTTTGGTCAAACTTTGGGCAAACGGTCTCAAGACCGTTTGGATGATGTCCAAACGACCTCAAGACCGTTTGGGCCAAGTTTGAGCCCAATTGGAGGTCAATTGATAGGTTCAACTTTGAATTGATTCACCTTGTTGAACATTGATGACCAATCAACTTGAAACCCTAATTAAGAACGATTGAACCCTAATTGGCTTGCAATTGAGGGTCAATTGGATGTCTAAGTGGTTAAGGCTAACCCTAATTGACTCAATTTATAAGTGGTTAGCATAGCCTTGACCGATTGAGGGCTTCAACACACATATCCATGAACATTGGTGACCTTTGAACCACTTTGGAGGTCCAAACGGTTTGGGCCCATTTGGACCAAACGGTCTCAAGACCGTTTGGATCCAAACGGTCTCAATACCGTTTGAGACCAAACGGTCTCAAGACCGTTTGGGGCCAAACGGTCTCAAGACCGTTTGGGCTCAAACGACCTCAAGATCGTTTGGTCCAATCGACCTCAAGCAATTCTGATCAAACGGTCTCAAATCGATTGAAGCTCCAAACGGTTTGGAAGTCAACCCTCCCAAACGGTCTTCACCTCCAAACGGTCTCAAGACCGTTTGGATCCAAACGGTCTCAAGACCGTTTGGGTGGTTGAAACCGTTTGAAGGTTGAAACCGTTTGGAGGTTGGTGATGGTTTGTACTTAACCATTTGATGATGTAATTAGTCCAATGATGATCCAAACTAAACCCTAATGGTAACCCAGGTCATTAAGGGACTATGTTATTAGTGAGTTAACCCATGATAGGGATCATGTGGCAAATTACCAAAATACCCTTGAGGGGTCTAAAGGGGTAAAACCTTGTCCTAATCAAACCCTAATCACATGATGTTGATGTCTTGGCTTATGTTAGTCAATGGAGACTTATCTCAACCTGATCTAGAGTGGTGTTGTCACCATCCACTAGTGGGAGGAGAGAGAAAGTATCTCTAGAGAGAGAAAGTATCCTAGAGAGAGAAAGTACCCTTTTAAAGAGGAAATTCAAGTGAGATACTTCAATTACATATGAATGTGCATGATTAGGGAATGACCCACCTATGTGAGGTCATGGAAACCCTAATTATGATATATAATGGATCTTAATCTGAATTAAGATCCTTAATGATGATGTTTCTCTTACATGATGATGTAATGAGTACAATTCACCATGGAGTGAATAGTAAACCCTAATTTTAGGGTATAGACATGAAAGATGAACAGTAAACCCTAATTGACAGGGTTATTGAATTAAACCCTAGTTGAGGGTGATTTCATGTGAAACCCTAGTTGAGGGTGATTCCATGTGAAACCCTAGTTGAGGGTGATTCCAAGTGAAATCCTAATTGGGAATGCATCCCTAATTATTGAATTGTTTACTATTATCTGTTGAACTAACCATGCAGGTTATTATGAGATAATGGTCATACCCAGGTATGAAATACCATGTTATATTCATTGGAAGCATGTCTTAAGCTTTATGAATAGTGAATCATCTTGATGCACTGCTAAGTGACATCTTTTGTGATTTATGGGCTGTAAGAGCCATAAACACCATCAAGGTCATGCTTAACAGATGACTTGTGATGAGATAATTGAGAACTGGTAATTGAAATGAGTTAGGCCTGCTACATTTTAGTATTCTCATATATAGCTGTGATGCTAATGTTAGTGTATGATGATATGAATACTGAATGTACCTAACTAATCAAGTGAAATGTAGAGCCCTGATCATAGATCCATCATTGTCAGAATCTAAATGATGGTGAAACAGGTTTTTCCTCAGGGAACTCCTGGATCACATACTTTTGAGTATGTGGGGTACATGGATGTGTAGAACCTTACATCCTAGTGTAGGTATTTGATGTAGATTCTTGTAGTCCGTCATACCTTCACTATAAAAGAAAAGGTGAGAGGATGATGTAGATTCTAGTAGTCCATCAAACCCCACCATAAAGTCCTAAAGGTGAGATGTATATCTACACTCCCTTAAAGACACAAATACCGTATCGGTGAAAGATAAACAAGAAATCTTCCGATGACGAAGAGAGTACAGAATGCCACTGTAACTCTAAAAATAGCGAAGGACCAGAGTACCCTGGTGAGCTATTATAAAGACATCCCGCCAGATGTCAAACAATCAATCCTCTAACTGACTGAGGAAGATGAGGTCATAAGAATCCGGCTCTTTTAATGACCTATGTATGATACTGATGTGACTTCTTAGCGATCAGCTGGAGTATGAGTGGTATGCCTCATCTCCACAGGGCATAATAATGTTTGAAAAACATAATCAACAGCGTAGTATATCTGCTAGAGTTAACTACGAGTTACTTGATTGATGTTACCTTGAATAGCATAGATGTTCTCATATTTTTAATATTGATTGAACTCTTGCTTATCTTCAGAACTGCTAGTGAATATCTTGAAGGCTCTTATTGCTTTAGTTATTCCTTGCTTTACTTATAAAGCCTAGTGGAGAGTTATAACTCTCGCTGGGGCAATTATGTATAATTGTCTCACCCCGTAGACTTCTACTTTTTAGGTGGTCGTCGAAGACGGAGGAACAAGAACACAGGTGACCAATCCCAGCAACAGCAGCATCAGGAGCAGTAAATATCTCAGGTGGAGATCTAGCCTGCTTCATGGTGTAGTTAGAGTCAAGTCCTATGTGTCCTCTGTACTCTCAGGTCCTGGAGTGTTTTGGAGTATGAATTCTTGAGAATTTTGGTATCATGTTGTATATAATTACTCAAGAAGTAATTGTCAGTGATGTAAACAGTTAAATCCTTTTTCTATGGAAAAGGTTTGTGGTTTCAGGCTCTTGTCTCGAAAAGATTTAATTTCCCGTGATTTTTGTCTTCCGCTGTTTGCCGATTGCTTCCGCACATGATTAAATCGGGATTAATTCGTGGTTTGGAGATCGGAGCCCACAATTAAGTGGTATCAAAGCTCCAGGTTCAGTCGAGTCTACAGAGGCATAGGACTTAGGATGTCGAGTCTACTTTTAGTACTCCTTCCTCATCTAATAGAATCTTCTGCTCCTCAGGAGAAGAAGATACTTAAGAATGTCAGAGCCACATGATGAGTATGTGGAAGAAAGTAGTGCCAGTGCACCCCAAGGCGGTGCAGGAGTACCAGAGTTGGAACAGCCTGTACCAGAATAACCTAGAGAGCCACCCCAGTTTGACCCAGATGACATGGGTAACCCAGCAGTCCAGACAATGTTTGGGCAGTTTATGACTGCCATGACACACATAACCGACAGGTTGCCTATGCCTGCACCTAGGGTACCTGTCCAGCCTGAGGGGCAAGGTATCGGGAAGACGTTCGAGCGACTACGTCGTGTCGGAGCTACTGAGTACCATGGGACTGCTGACCCCGCAGATGCTGATCTGTGGTTGACAGAGCTGGAGAAGGCTTTCAGGATCCTCAACATCCCTGAAGCTGAGAAGGTTAGACATGCTGTCTATCTTCTCAAAGGAAGTGCTGGTCACTGGTGGAACATGGAAGAGCAGAAGAGACATGGGGTAGAGTTCTCATGGGAAGAGTTTCGTCGGGAATTTATCAATAGATATTTTCCAAAGACCTTCCTAGACGAGAAGATCTCTCAGTTTGAGAGACTGAGACAGGGTATGATGAACATTAGCGAGTACGAAGCTAAGTTCATGGAGCTGTTGCGATTTTGTCCGCACATGGCTGCCACAGAAGAAGAAAGAATCAGAAGGTTTGAGAAGGGGTTGAATGCTGACATGTCTACCCCAGTGTCTGCCTTAGAGAACCGAGAGAGATTCTCTACCTTCGTTGAGTCAGTCCGAAGGATAGAGAGATCTGTGGTTGAGAAGAGGCAAACCCATAAAAGATATCCACAGTTTCAGGGTTCTTCATCTAGGGATTCCAAGAAACCTAGATTCTCTGCACCTAACCCTCCACCACCCAGATCGAGTTTTCAAACTCAACGGACACCAAGCAGAGGTAGAGGACGAAGTCAACCGCTTCAAGGGACGCACAGTTCTGCATCTGTGTCAGTTACTGGACCACCCAGACCACAGCAATAGGAAAAGAGTTGCTACAACTATGGTAAGGTGGGACACTTGATGAAGGATTGCCGTTCTAGGGCTGTCGGTGTGACACAACAAACCCCGAGACAGAATCAACTGGGATCTCAGAATAGACAACATCAAGGAGCAGCTCGAGGACGTGGACAAGCGTCTCAAGCTGGATCATCAGCACCACCTCAACAATAGGCTACAGCGAGGTTCTATGCTATGAACCCACCAGAGGCAGTGGTCAATCCACAAGTGGTGACAGGTCAGATGGAACTTTTATATTCTCATATGTCTAAATCTTGTGTAGTATCTGTTTTGATTGACCCGGGTGCTACGCACTCTTTCATCACTCGAAGAGTGATTCGTAACTGCAATATGACAACTAGTCATAGGGCAGATAAGTTGTTGTTGGAGACTCCGTTGAGTGGGTCTGCTGTTCTGCAAGAAGTATGCTCTCCTTGCGTACTTTTCTTTTCTAAGCATCGCATTCAAGTGGATCTCATACCGCTTGATATGCAAGGATTTGATATAATCCTAGGGATGGATACCTTGGAAAGGTATCGAGTTGTCTTGGATTGTGAATCCAAGCTGGCAGTGTTTGCTGATGAAAGCAACACATGGATCTTTCAAGGTGAAAGAAAGATTCTGCCCACCTATCTTGTATCAGCTATGGTTGCTGATAAGTTGATGAGGCAAGGATGCTACGCATTCTTAGCCCATGTGGTAGATGTTACCAAGGAGAGTTCCAACCCTGCTGAAGTTCCGATAGTCAGGGAATTCGAGGATGTGTTTCCCGAAGAACTTCCTGGTATACCACCACCCCGGGAAATTGATTTTGAGATCAATTTGGTCCCAGATACGAAACCCATAGCCCAGACTCCGTATAGGATGGCGCCTGCTGAGATGGCAGAACTCAAGAAACAGCTTCAAGAGTTACTTGAGAAGGGTTTCATCCGACCGAGTACCTCACCTTGGGGTGCTCCGGTTTTGTTTGTTAAAAAGAAAGATGGATCAATGCGGTTGTGCATTGACTACAGACAACTCAATAAAGTAACAATTAAGAATAAGTATCCTTTGTCGAGGATTGATGATCTTTTCGACCAGTTGCGTGGTGCAACAGTCTTTTCTAAGATAGACCTAAGGTCTGGATATCATCAACTCCGCATTAAGGACAGTGACATATCTAAGTCTGCCTTTAGGACAAGATATGGTCACTATGAGTTCACGGTTATGTCGTTTGGACTAACCAATGCACCGGCTGCATTCATGGAACTCATGAATAGAGTCTTTCGACCTTTCCTTGATCAGTGTGTTGTCATCTTCATAGATGACATACTGATTTATAGTAAGGATGCTCAGCAGCATGAGCAACACCTTCGCCAGACTTTGACCTTGCTAAGGGAACATAAGCTATACGCTAAGTTTAGCAAGTGTGAGTTCTGGTTATCTGAAGTATCCTTCCTTGGACATGTGGTATCTGCCTCGGGAATTCGTGTTGACCCTGCAAAGATAGAATCTGTTCTGCAGTGGGAACAACCGAAGACACCGACGGAGATTAGAAGTTTCTTGGGGTTAGCTGGTTATTATCGAAGGTTTATTAAGAATTTCAGTTCTATAGCCTTACCTTTGACCAAGTTAACCCGAAAGGATGTTCCTTTTGCTTGGAGTGATAAGTGTCAACAGTCTTTTCAGCTGTTGAAGGAGAGGTTAACAAGTGCACCTGTGCTTGTGTTACCTGAGCAAGGAAAGGAATATATAATCTTTTGTGATGCCTCCAAGAATGGATTTGGATGTGTGTTGATGCAGGATAAACAAGTGATTTCTTTTGCTTCCCGACAGCTTAAGAAACACGAGGAGAATTATCCGACACACGATCTAGAGTTAGCTGCTGTGGTCCATGCTTTGAAAATCTGGAGACATTATCTCTACGGAGAAACTTTCCAGATTTTCACAGACCACAAGAACCTTAAATACATCTTCACTCAGCATGAGCTTAATATGAGGCAACGTCGCTGGATGGAGTTAATCAAGGACTACGATTGTACAATTGATTACCGTCCGGGCAAAGCCAATGTGGTTGCTGATGCCTTGAGTAGGAAATCAGCAACATCAACCATGGATAGGGCACAACTAAGTTCCTTAGTATGCTCTAAAAGAGATATGCTTATCTCTTTAAGGCAAGACAATGTGCAGTTGAAGGCATCATTGTTAGCTGGTCTGTTAGCTGAGATGCAGATTAAACCTACCTTAAGAGAGCAGATAAAGGAGGCACAACAAGTAAATGTTTTTGTACAGCAGATTAGATCTGAGTTTGGTGATGAGAAACGAGAAGGTTTTCATGAGTCAGATGACCAGGTGGCATGCTATCATGGAAGGATGATAGTCCCAGATGTGGACAACCTGAGGAAGTTAGTCCTGGAAGAAGCTCATTCTTCGATGTATGCTATGCATCCAGGGAGCACCAAGATGTATTGAAATTTGAAAGATATGTATTGGTGGCCTGGGATGAAGAAGGATGTAGCTGAGTTTGTTCTGAGGTGTCCTGTGTGTCAGCAGGTCAAGGCTGAGCACCAAAAACCTGCAGGAACAATGCAACCCTTACCCATACCACAGTGGAAGTGGGACCATGTGACCATGGACTTTGTTGTTGGCCTACCCAGGACAAACAAAGGACATGATTCCATTTGGGTAATTGTTGATAGGTTGACAAAGACAGCACATTTCTTACCTGTCAAAACAACCTATTCTGCTGAAAGGTTATCCCAGTTATATGTTCAAGAGATAGTGCGTTTGCACAGAGTTCCTGTCACTATAATTTCTGACAGAGGTCCCCAGTTTACAAGTCGCTTTTGGGAACAGCTACACAGAGCCCTAGGCACCAAGCGAAGGTTTAGTACAGCCTTTCATCCCCAGACTGATGGACAGTCAGAAAGGACTATACAGACCTTAGAAGATCTGTTGAGAGAATGTGTTCTCCAGTTTACCGGGAGTTGGGATCTACATCTAAGTTTGATAGAGTTTGCCTATAACAATAGCTATCAACATAGCATTGGTATGGCACCATATGAAGCCTTATATGGTAGACGTTGTAGATCACCCTTGTGTTGGTATGAAACTGGTGAGCACCAGTTGTTAGGCCCTGATCTTGTGCAGCAAACTACAGAAAAGATTAAAATAATACAACAACAGCTTAAGACTGCACAAGATAGACAGAAATCATATGCCGATAAACGTCGTAGACCCCTAGAATTCCAGGTTGGAGACGGAGTGTATCTCAAGGTCTCACCTTGGAAAGGAGTCCTTCGTTTTGGGAAGAAAGGAAAGTTAGCTCTTAGATTTATGGGACCTTATCCAATTGTTGAAAAAGTTGGAAAGGTGGCCTATAAACTAGAGTTACCTCAGGAGTTGCAGAAGTTGCACCCTGTGTTTCATATTTCCATGTTGAGGAAATGTCATCCAGATACCGAGTCAGTTCTACAACCTATGGAAGTAGAATTGAATGAAGATATAACGTATGAGGAGGGACCAGTGTCAATCCTCGATAACAGAACAAAAAAGTTAAAGAAGAAGGATATAAGCCTTGTAAAAGTCCTCTGGAACCATCGTGGTGTTGAAGAAGCCACTTGGGAACTAGAAGATGAAATGAGAAGAAAATATCCTGCTCTTTTCTTATAATATGCCGTATCGATTTCGGGGACGAAATCCTTTTGAAGGGGTAAAGAATTTGTAACACCCCTGACCTGGGTTATGATCTAACCCTGGACGTTTTGCCTAAATATGTAATTAATATACTTGTGAACACTCCTCGGCATGTAATTAAGTTCCTCAGGAACATTTACTTTCAATATTGCTCCTTTTTGTATAAGGTTGTAGCATTATGTTGTATGTAGGGACCTATGTGCAAATTACCCAGTTTAAGGGTTGAACTTGCACAATTCACAAGATAAGATGTTCCTTTGATGTTGAGACATCATGAGTATGTCTATGATAAAGTTTGAGGGATTTCCCAAGCTTTAGCACCAAGGTGCAGTTGTGGAAGCAATTCCCATGCATAGAAACCCTAATTTAGGGTAAAGTGCAATTTACCCAAATTGAGGGGTCCAAGTTGTAATTATTAATATCTAAAACATCTTTTAAGACTCTTGTCATCATTTAGAATGGAAATGATGAAAGGGGCACATCAAAGATTGATCAGATAAGAAAAGATGAACTTGGTGGTAAAAGACACCTAATTTGGGTATAGAAATCTTTCATGTATGTACCCTAGTTGAAGGTTGGATTCCTTTACCCTTAGATCTTGAGATTTCATGAGATTTGCATAAGGATAGATAGGTTTTGTCGTTCCCTTGAGCAAGGAGGGACCTAGATGTGATTTCCAATCTTGTGAGGTCCTTAGGGTGTAAAAGAGGCTAAAGTATATAAGCCCTTTTCCCTTGCAATTAAGTGAACGAACTTTCTTTCCTTCACTTCTCTTCTTTTCTTGCTCAAACGGCCAAGGATAGCTCTGGAGCTCAGGGGGGGACGACCAACCTGTTCTAGGTAAGAGAACCCCACCATCTAGCTCGAATTCATGAAGGAATTCACTTTCTAAGGTTGGTTTTGTGGTTAGCTTACTTAGTCTTCTTGTTCTAGCCGACCAAAGCAACGTTTCCTTGGAGAATCCACCTCTGACCAAGCTGTGGAAGCTCCAGGACGCCATTAAAGCTTGGAGCTTGAAGTCTTGGAGCTCTAAGATCAACCTTTAGGCGGGTTTTATAATTCTAAACTCTTGCTTTATAAGTATGCTTTATTCTTGCAAATTTACTTGGTAAATTCTCCTTCTACCACCCTTCTTCCTCGCACATTTGCAACCAAATCAGTGGAGAAACCGACCTTGCTAGAGGTTGAAGACGAGGGGCGTGATTCCCTATGTTGCTTTTCCAAACGACCTTGGACCCTTTTGGTCCAAACGGTTGCAAACCGTTTGGGTTCAAACGGTTTCAAACCGTTTGCTCTCAAGCGGTCTTGCAAGACCGTTTGGATTGAAACGGTCTCAAGACCGTTTGAAAGAGTTGACCAAAGGACGACCGTTTGAGGGTCTGTTCCTAACATATTGAATTTCACCTCTGCAAAGAATCAAAGTCTAATTCTTAACCAATTGAGAGTTGAAGGTACTTCAACATGAAACCCTAATCGGGTGAAAGAGTGCTGATTTGACATATAGATCTTGTTGAGTTTTGGGTTGAAGGACCCAAACGGTCTCAAGACCGTTTGGGGATTCCTCCAAAACGGTCCTAAGACCGTTTGGGCACAACCCAAGACCGTTTGAAGGCCTAGGGTTAAGTTAATCTAATGGTTTGAGGGTCCAATTGTAGGAAATTGATGAATTGATGAAAATTGCTGATTTTGACCTAATTGGACTTCAACCTTAGTCAAAACGACTTGGATTTTGGTCAAACTTTGGGCAAACGGTCTCAAGACCGTTTGGATGATGTCCAAACGACCTCAAGACCGTTTGGGCCAAGTTTGAGCCCAATTGGAGGTCAATTGATAGGTTCAACTTTGAATTGATTCACCTTGTTGAACATTGATGACCAATCAACTTGAAACCCTAATTAAGAACGATTGAACCCTAATTGGCTTGCAATTGAGGGTCAATTGGATGTCTAAGTGGTTAAGGATAACCCTAATTGACTCAATTTATAAGTGGTTAGCATAGCCTTGACCGATTGAGGACTTCAACACACATATCCATGAACATTGGTGACCTTTGAACCACTTTGGAGGTCCAAACGGTTTGGGCCCATTTGGACCAAACGGTCTCAAGACCGTTTGGATCCAAACGGTCTCAAGACCGTTTGAGACCAAACGGTCTCAAGACTGTTTGGGGCCAAACGGTCTCAAGACCGTTTGGGCTCAAACGACCTCAAGATCGTTTGGTCCAATCGACCTCAAGCAATTCTGATCAAACGGTCTCAAATCGATTGAAGCTCCAAACGGTTTGGAAGTCAACCCTCCCAAACGGTCTTCACCTCCAAACGGTCTCAAGACCGTTTGGATCCAAACGATCTCAAGACCGTTTGGGGCCAAACGGTCTCAAGACCGTTTGGGTGGTTGAAACCGTTTGAAGGTTGAAACCGTTTGGAGGTTGGTGATGGTTTGTACTTAACCATTTGATGATGTATTTAGTCCAATGATGATCCAAACTAAACCCTAATGGTAACCCATGTCATTAAGGGACTATGTGATTAGTGAGTTAACCCATGATAGGGATCATGTGGCAAATTACCAAAATACCCTTGAGGGGTCTAAAGGGGTAAAACCTTGTCCTAATCAAACCCTAATCACATGATGTTGATGTCTTGGCTTATGTTAGTCAATGGAGACTTATCTCAACCTGATCTAGAGTGGTGTTGTCACCATCCACTAGTGGGAGGAGAGAGAAAGTATCTCTAGAGAGAGAAAGTATCCTAGAGAGAGAAAGTACCCTTTTAAAGAGGAAATTCAAGTGAGATACTTCAATTACATATGAATGTGCATGATTAGGGAATGACCCACCTATGTGAGGTCATGGAAACCCTAATTATGATATATAATGGATCTTAATCTGAATTAAGAGCCTTAATGATGATGTTTCTCTTACATGATGATGTAATGAGTACAATTCACCATGGAGTGAATAGTAAACCCTAATTTTAGGGTATAGACATGAAAGATGAACAGTAAACCCTAATTGACAGGGTTATTGAATTAAACCCTAGTTGAGGGTGATTTCATGTGAAACCCTAGTTGAGGGTGATTCCATGTGAAACCCTAGTTGAGGGTGATTCCAAGTGAAACCCTAATTGGGAATGCATCCCTAATTATTGAATTGTTTACTATTATCTGTTGAACTAACCATGCAGGTTATTATGAGATAATGGGCATACCCAGGTATGAAATACCATGTTATATTCATTGGAAGCATGTCTTAAGCTTTATGAATAGTGAATCATCTTGATGCACTGCTAAGTGACATCTTTTGTGATTTATGGGCTGTAAGAGCCATAAACACCATCAAGGTCATGCTTAACAGATGACTTGTGATGAGATAATTGAGAACTGGTAATTGAAATGAGTTAGGCCTGCTACATTTTAGTATTCTCATATATAGCTGTGATGCTAATGTTAGTGTATGATGATATGAATACTGAATGTACCTAACTAATCAAGTGAAATGTAGAGCCCTGATCATAGATCCATCATTGTCAGAATCTAAATGATGGTGAAACAGGTTTTTCCTCAGGGAACTCCTGGATCACATACTTTTGAGTATGTGGGGTACATGGATGTGTAGAACCTTACATCCTAGTGTAGGTATTTGATGTAGATTCTTGTAGTCCGTCATACCTTCACTATAAAAGAAAAGGTGAGAGGATGATGTAGATTCTAGTAGTCCATCAGACCCCACCATAAAGTCCTAAAGGTGAGATGTATATCTACACTCCCTTAAAGACACAAATACCGTATCGGTGAAAGATAAACAAGAAATCTTCCGATGACGAAGAGAGTACAGAATGCCACTGTAACTCTAAAAATAGCGAAGGACCAGAGTACCCTGGTGAGCTATTATAAAGACATCCCACCAGATGTCAAACAATCAATCCTCTAATTGACTGAGGAAGATGAGGTCATAAGAATCCGGCTCTTTTAATGACCTATGTATGATACTGATGTGACTTCTTAGCGATCAGTTGGAGTATGAGTGGTATGCCTCATCTCCACAGGGCATAATAATGTTTGAAAAACATAATCAACAGCGTAGTATATCTGCTAGAGTTAACTACGAGTTACTTGATTGATGTTACCTTGAATAGCATAGATGTTCTCATATTTTTAATATTGATTGAACTCTTGCTTATCTTCAGAACTGCTAGTGAATATCTTGAAGGCTCTTATTGCTTTAGTTATTCCTTGCTTTACTTATAAAGCCTAGTGGAGAGTTATAACTCTTGCTGGGGCAATTATGTATAATTGTCTCACCCCGTAGACTTCTACTTTTTAGGTGGTCGTCGAAGACGGAGGAACAAGAACACAGGTGACCAATCCCAGCAACAGCAGCATCAGGAGCAGTAAATATCTCAGGTGGATATCTAGCCTGCTTCATGGTGTAGTTAGAGTCAAGTCCTATGTGTCCTCTGTACTCTCAGGTCCTGGAGTATTTTGGAGTATGAATTCTTGAGAATTTTGGAATCATGTTGTATATAATTACTCAAGAAGTAATTGTCAGTGATGTAAACAGTTAAATCCTTTTTCTATGGAAAAGGTTTGTGGTTTCAGGCTCTTGTCTCGAAAAGTTTTAATTTCCCGTGATTTTTGTCTTCCGCTGTTTGCCGATTGCTTCCGCACATGATTAAATCGGGATTAATTCGTGGTTTGGAGATCGGAGCCCACACATAGGATGTCCTAGAACAGCAAGACCATTCAAGATGGTGTTGAGCCTTGAGTACATGTTGGCTATGCTCTCTTCCTTTCCCATCTTGAAGTTCTCAAGCAACCCTTTGATCATGTAGACTTTGCTTTCCTTCACAAGTGATGCAAAGCTTTCTCCATACCTCATAGGCTGTCTCACAAGAGGAAATCCGGTTGAACTCGATGGGGGTCATGGAGGCATATAGGATGTGCATGGCTCTAGCATTCAAGGTTGCTTTCATCAAGGTGGCTTCATCCCATTCTTCAATGTTTGTCTTTGGTAGAATGTATGGGTTGTTCACCATTTGCCACATCTCGAGACTTGATCCTTGGATGAAGAATTGAAGTCTTCTTCTCCAATAGAGGAAGTTGCTCCCATTGAAGATTGGAAGGCTGGTCGAGAGTCTCCCTCCTAGGTAGTCACCCATCTTCTCCTACTTGTTTAAGTATGCTTGGAGAAGACCCGCTCTGATACCACTTGTTGGATCCTAGATGGGTGATTAGATGCTCTAGAGGGGGGGTGAATAGAGCTGAAAGCACTTAAACAAAACTCATTAAACCTTCAAATTATATGACAAGATAAGGTTGCTAAATAGGTAATTTGAGTGCAACTAAATCATGCATAGCAAGGATAAGAGAGATTGAACATGCACCAATTAGACAAGCTATTTAGAGTGGTTCCACACTTCAAACTAGAAGTGTGTCAGTCCACTTGCCTAGAGAGGTCAACCTCTAGGACTTCAAATAATTGCACTCCTATATTCATTAATAAGACATACAATACATGACCAACAAAGGACTTACCTATCCAATACAAAAGAGTCTTCAACCTTACCAAGGACTTACCCACTTTGCAAGAGTCTTCGGCCTTCTCCAAGGACTTACCCACTCTTGCACAAGTCTTCGGCCTTGTAGGAATTACCCACTCTTCTTGGATCTTCCGCCTTTGACTTCACCTTCACTCGGAGAAGCTTTCCACCAAGGACTTACCCACTTGAGCTTGAGTCTTCTGCCTTCTCCAAGGACTTACCCACTCTAGCTCTAAGTCTTCAGCCTTGATCTTCACCGAGGGACTCCTTCCCTTGTTCTTCTTCACCTCTCTTGGACAAGAGAGAGAACCTTCATCTTCAAGATAGGAAATGAGAGATGGGGAGGTGGTGGAAGTGAGAGCCTCACAAGATATACAAATAATACTAGCTCTCTTACAAATCTCCTACTCACTCTAATGGATGTAGCAAGTGATTAAGCTTAGAGAGAGAGGAGGCTGTGGGAAGCACTCAACTATAGAATAGGAACCTCACAAAGAGTTTGCAATGAATGCTCAACCTTGGAATGAAGCCCAAGGGGTCCTATTTATAGTTGGGGATGCCTCTTAGCCTTTGGGAACACTTAGGAACGAAAAATAGCCATTTTACAAGTTGCAACGGATCTATTTTGGGTCCCAACAAAGTCTCCAACGGTTGGATTTGCTTTTTCTGCATTCCAGTACAGTCTGATCGGCCGAGTTTCAATAAAGGTAACTCGACCGAACCACTAAAAGACAAGGCTGAAAGCTGGACTGTCGGCCGATTTTCCTTTGAGAAACTCGACCGATCGGTCCATTTCCAGACTTGGACCGATCAGTGGATCGGCCGAGTTTCCTAGCTAGAACTCGACCGAACGGTGGATCGGCTGAGTTTGTAACTCGGCCGATTCCAACAAAAATCCCAGAATATATGGATCGGCCGAGTTTGGAATTCGGCCGACAAAATCCCTGTTATGGGTATTTTGGAATTTTCGTTTAACCGTACAAATGATGGATTTTTGTGTCCCAATAATTTTTCTAAGCTTAATTACAAGTCATACAATCATTACAAGTGATTACAAAGCAATTCTAAGGTCATTTACATAGAGATCCCAAATTGCACACTTGTAGCTATTTTGACTTGTCTTTTCTCCAATTTGATATGCGCAAGTTAGGGCATTTGGAGTGTGTCTAAACCTAATCTGAAATCACTCAATGTAGAAGCATTAGACACCAATATGTGGAATGGTTAGTCATCATCAAAACAAGGGTTTAGTCAATTTAGACGTGAGTCAACATTGACCTAATTGACCTTGAGTCAACATTCTCCCCCTTTTTGAAGATGACAAACCATTCCATAAATGTATTGAAAGCTTGTACGTAAAATCATACCTTCGGAGAAACCTAGGGGTTTCAATAGGATTGATCTCATATTCTCCCCCTCAATTGATGCGCATGGAGTTCTCATACTCCCCCTCAATTGATGTTATTTCTCCTGCATGGTTAGCTTTCATAACATTTATAGAAACTATGTCTTCTACTCATATATGTTCTACACATATATGTCTTCTCCCATTTATCTTCTCCCCTTTACATGGACACGCTTCTTTGCTTCATGTAAGACATGCCTTCTCCCTGTTGTCAAAAGAAGACATATCTTTCTCCCCCTTTGTCATTTCAAAATGGTGGGGGTATGAAGAAACTAAGAAACACCACTTGTTAAGAGAAAGAAGATAACAAAAGTTATATAAGGAGAGTAGAAGAGCACAGATAGGGGCTTGTCCAAGCATAGAAAGAAAAGCAAGTTAAAGCATATACTTGAACAACCCAAAATGCAAGATGAAGTGCTGCAGAAAAACAATAAATTACAATTTTGACCCTTAAGATGATGGAATTTGACCAAAAACCATCGGAGCTCATGGCAAAGCGATGAGTCTTGCTCAGAAGGGTGTTTCTGCATAAAAAGCACTATACTTGCAGCAAAAACTGAAACTGGAGCAAAAGCTGCATAAAAACCAAAAATACTCCAATTTCTACATACAATGTAGCTCTATGTGCCCTGCATCACAATGTTATGCAAGCAACTCAAGATAGTAGATATGCAATTCAAGGAACAGGCTTGAGCATATATGAGACAAGATACAAGCATAGCATATAGATGAGCAAATATTCCAATTATGAACTGGGTTAGAGCTACATGTATATGAACTACTAGTAGATGATATCACAAGTTAGGACTACTAGTAGGATCTAGATCATAGCAAGATATACTAAAAGATACATAACATAAAGCAAGCTATGAGTAGATATAGAGATATATCCAAACCAAGAGATATGCAATTTTATAAGCATGAAAGGATATAACTCACTATATATGCATCCTTACCATAAGATGATTACCACTAAGAACCTCAAGGTTGTATCAAAACAAGATATACACCTAGATAGATGAAGCAAGTTAGAGTACAACGGAAGCAATTTAAGACACAACCAAGAGATCCAAAGAGTTCATCATCAAAACCTGCAAAACAACTCAAAGCAAGTAATTGCAAGATATAGATATACCAATTTAGAGCAATTAGAGAGATAGAGTTGTAAGCAAGATAGGCAATTTAGAAACATGGCAATATGCATATATAAAGGTACCAAATGGAGTGCCAAAGAATAAGGCTATTGGTTGAGAAAATCTAGTTGAGAGGGATATTCTCATTCAATAAGCCAACTGTATACTCTGTGAACAGTGTTTTCGGTCGAGTTCTGTGTATTGGCAACTCGGCCGATCGCAGCTATTGGCAACACCCATTGGTGCCTATCGGTCGAGTTTTAGACAGGACAAAACTCGGCCGATAAAACTACTGTAGAAAAAGCACATATTTTTCATAAGACATATCTAGAGGCATGCTAAATATACAAACCATATCCAAACATGTCTAAGCAAGTTAGTAATGCACTATAGAAGCATTAGAAATAGTTTTTGAGCAAGAGTGTGAAGAGAATCACAAAATGTCACTTTTGACTCAAAAACCATATGTATAGTGCACACTAACTTGACAAAAACAAGTTAGAAATGGTTATAAGCAATAAAACCTTTACCTTTGTGCTTACCAATGCTTTTTCACTTGTTGTCACCCTCTACACATCTCACCTTTCTTCTTTCATGTGGATTGAGAAGTCAATTTGCAATTCAATAGCTCAAATCAATCCATTTGTAAATACCTACAAGAAGAAAGATGAAATGGTCCCCAATCATGTTTTTGGGTCCGGAGGGGTTAGTTTAGCAACCCAAATCCTATTGCTCTTGGGTGCTTTCCTAAAAGGACAACAAGTAGAATAATGACCAATTTCATTGCAATAGTTGCATGTGCCCATAGTCTTGGAACTAGAGGATTCTCCATGGAATATTGGAGGTCCTTTATCTTTGTTGTTCCCTTGACTACTATCATATCCTAAACCATGTCTACCAATTTGTTTAGTAGAATGGTGTAGGATGTCATTAAGACTCTTCTTACCAACGAAGAATCTTTGCAAAGAAGATCTTAAACTATCATTATCATGCTTAAGAGAAGCAATAGTAGAAGACAATTGATTAATGTTATCTCTAGCATGTAGAAGATCATTTTCTAGGCAAAGAGTTTTAGTTAAATAAGAATCTCTATCAATATGAAGAGAAGCAACATCATTCTCTCTATTAGTAGAACTAGAACAAGATTCATGCCCATTGATTTTAGCAAGCAAGGAGGCATTTTCTAGTTCTAATTCATGCAAAACAAAATCTTTGTTTTTGTTTTCAGATTTAAGAACATCAATGTCATGCATGAGAGAATCAACAATTAAAGTATGTTCTTCATTAGAATTAGGCATGAGAGGTTGAGCTTCTAGAAATTTAATCTTATCAAGTAAACTAGCATTTTCAAGTTTAAGAGAGTCTACTTGGCTAAGACAATCATTTTTATCAATAAGCAAGCAAGAATTTGTATATTCAAGATCATCTAGTTCTATATGCAAATTATCAACAATTTTAGCAAGCTTTTTCTTTTTCTTTTTAGAAGACTTAAGAGATGCACAAATATCATGAATGAGATCAATCAAGGATTCTTTATCTAAAGAGTCTAGATTTACCTCATTTGAGTCTTCACTTGTTGATGCTATAAGGGCAAAATGGCATTCCCCTTCATCACTAGAGCTTGAGCTTGATCCTTCACATGAATCTTCACTTGAGCTTGAGTTGGAGGAGCCACTTGAGCTTGAGTGCCATTTCTCCTTCTTGTGAAGATGGGTCTTTTTGCCTTGTGGGCAATCTTCCTTGTAGTGACCCTTCTTTCCACATGTGAAGCACCGGATGGAGGAGGACTTGCCTTTGTAGAGTCTACCTTTGGAGTACATGGCATCTTCTTTAGCTTGAGAGGATGGAGAGACTTTTTCCATGATAGCTTCAATTTGAGCCTTTATTTCAGCCTTCTTCATTCTCTTAAGCTCTTTCTTCTCTTGTCTTTCTACTTCCTCCCTCTTGTCAAGTGTAGCTTCATGTGCTTGTAGATTTCCAATGAGATCTTCAATAGGAATATCCCTAAGAGACCTTGCTTCTTCAATGGAAGTCACCTTGGATTCCCATCTCTTGGGGAGAGTTCTAAGGATCTTTGAGTTGATCTCTCCACTAGACATAGGATGTCCTAGAACAGCAAGACCATTCAAGATGGTGTTGAGCCTTGAGTACATGTTGGCTATGCTCTCTTCCTTTCCCATCTTGAAGTTCTCAAGCAACCCTTTGAGCATGTAGACTTTGCTTTCCTTCACAAGTGATGCAAAGCTTTCTCCATACCTCATAGGCTGTCTCACAAGAGGAAATCTGGTTGAACTCGGTGGGGGTCATGGAGGCATATAGGATGTGCATGGCTCTAGCATTCAAGGTTGCTTTCATCAAGGTGGCTTCATCCCATTCTTCAATGTTTGTCTTTGGTAGAATGTATGGGTTGTTCACCATTTGCCACATCTCGAGACTTGATCCTTGGATGAAGAATTGAAGTCTTCTTCTCCAATAGAGGAAGTTGCTCCCATTGAAGATTGGAAGGCTGGTCGAGAGTCTCCCTCCTAGGTAGTCACCCATCTTCTCCTACTTGTTGAAGTATGCTTGGAGAAGACCCGCTCTGATACCACTTGTTGGATCCTAGATGGGTGATTAGATGCTCTAGAGGGGGGGTGAATAGAGCTGAAAGCACTTAAACAAAACTCATTAAACCTTTAAATTATATGACAAGATAAGGTTGCTAAATAGGTAATTTGAGTGCAACTAAATCATGCATAGCAAGGATAAGAGAGATTGAACATGCACCAATTAGACAAGCTATTTAGAGTGGTTCCACACTTCAAACTAGAAGTGTGTCAGTCCACTTGCCTAGAGAGGTCAACCTCTAGGACTTCAAACAATTGCACTCCTATATTCATTAATAAGACATACAATACATGACCAACAAAGGACTTACCTATCCAATACAAAAGAGTCTTCAACCTTACCAAGGACTTACCCACTTTGCAAGAGTCTTCGGCCTTCTCCAAGGACTTACCCACTCTTGCACAAGTCTTCGGCCTTGTAGGAATTACCCACTCTTCTTGGATCTTCCGCCTTTGACTTCACCTTCACTCGGAGAAGCTTTCCACCAAGGACTTACCCACTTGAGCTTGAGTCTTCTGCCTTCTCCAAGGACTTACCCACTCTAGCTCTATGTCTTCAGCCTTTATCTTCACCAAGGGACTCCTTCCCTTGTTCTTCTTCACCTCTCTTGGACAAGAGAGAGAACCTTCATCTTCAAGATAGGAAATGAGAGATGGGGAGGTGGTGGAAGTGAGAGCCTCACAAGATATACAAATAATACTAGCTCTCTTACAAATCTCCTACTCACTCTAATGGATGTAGCAAGTGATTAAGCTTAGAGAGAGAGAGTAGGCTGTGGGAAGCACTCAACTATAGAATAGGAACCTCACAAAGAGTTTGCAATGAATGCTCAACCTTGGAATGAAGCCCAAGGGGTCCTATTTATAGTTGGGGATGCCTCTTAGCCTTTGGGAACACTTAGGAACGAAAAATAGCCGTTTTACAAGTTGCAACGGATCTATTTTGGGTCCCAACAAAGTCTCCAACGGTTGGATTTGCTTTTTCTGCATTCCAGTACAGTCTGATCGGCCGAGTTTCAATAAAGGTAACTCGGCCGAACCACTAAAAGACAAGGCTGAAAGCTGGACTGTCGGCCGAGTTTCCTTTGAGAAACTCGACCGATCGGTCCATTTCCAGACTTGGACCGATCAGTGGATCGGCCGAGTTTCCTAGCTAGAACTCGACCGAACGGTGGATCGGCTGAGTTTGTAACTCGGCCGATTCCAACAAAAATCCCAGAATATATGGATCGGCCGAGTTTGGAATTCGGCCGACAAAATCCCTGTTATGGGTATTTTGGAATTTTCATTTAACCGTACAAATGATGGATTTTTGTGTCCCAATAATTTTTCTAAGCTTAATTACAAGTCATACAATCATTACAAGTGATTACAAAGCAATTCTAAGGTCATTTACATAGAGATCCCAAATTGCACACTTGTAGCTATTTTGACTTGTCTTTTCTCCAATTTGACATGCGCAAGTTAGGGCATTTGGAGTGTGTCTAAACCTAATCTGAAATCACTCAATGTAGAAGCATTAGACACCAATATGTGGAGTGGTTAGTCATCATCAAAACAAGGGTTTAGTCAATTTAGACGTGAGTCAACATTGACCTAATTGACCTTGAGTCAACATTCTCCCCCTTTTTGAAGATGACAAACCATTCCATAAATGTATTGAAAGCTTGTACGTAAAATCATACCTTCGGAGAAACCTAGGGGTTTCAATAGGATTGATCTCATATGCTCCCCCTCAATTGATGCACATGGAGTTCTCATACTCCCCCTCAATTGATGTTATTTCTCCTGCATGGTTAGCTTTCATAACATTTATAGAAACTATGTCTTCTACTCATATATGTTCTACACATATATCTCTTCTCCCATTTACCTTCTCCCCTTTACATGGACACGCTTCTTTGCTTCATGTAAGACATGCCTTCTCCCTGTTGTCAAAAGAAGACATATCTTTCTCCCCCTTTGTCATTTCAAAATGGTGGGGTATGAAGAAACTAAGAAACACCACTTGTTAAGAGAAAGAAGATAACAAAAGTTATATAAGGAGAGTAGAAGAGCACAGATAGGGGCTTGTCCAAGCATAGAAAGAAAAGCAAGTTAAAGCATATACTTGAACAACCCAAAATGCAAGATGAAGTGCTGCAGAAAAACAATAAATTACAATTTTGACCCTTAAGATGATGGAATTTGACCAAAAACCATCGGAGCTCATGGCAAAGCGATGAGTCTTGCTCAGAAGGGTGTTTCTGCATAAAAAGCACTATACTTGCAGCAAAAACTGAAACTGGAGCAAAAGCTGCATAAAAACCAAAAATACTCCAATTTCTACATACAATGTAGCTCTATGTGCCCTGCATCACAATGTTATGCAAGCAACTCAAGATAGTAGATATGCAATTCAAGGAACAGGCTTGAGCATATATGAGACAAGATACAAGCATAGCATATAGATGAGCAAATATTCCAATTATGAACTGGGTTAGAGCTACATGTATATGAACTACTAGTAGATGATATCACAAGTTAGGACTACTAGTAGGATCTAGATCATAGCAAGATATACTAAAAGATACATAACATAAAGCAAGCTATGAGTAGATATAGAGATATATCCAAACCAAGAGATATGCAATTTTATAAGCATGAAAGGATATAACTCACTATATATGCATCCTTACCATAAGATGATTACCACTAAGAACCTCAAGGTTGTATCAAAACAAGATATACACCTAGATAGATGAAGCAAGTTAGAGTACAACAGAAGCAATTTAAGACACAACCAAGAGATCCAAAGAGTTCATCATCAAAACCTGCAAAACAACTCAAAGCAAGTAATTGCAAGATATAGATATACCAATTTAGAGCAATTAGAGAGATAGAGTTGTAAGCAAGATAGGCAATTTAGAAACATGGCAATATGCATATATAAAGGTACCAAATGGAGTGCCAAAGAATAAGGCTATTAGTTGAGAAAATCTAGTTGAGAGGGAAATTCTCATTCAATAAGCCAACTGTATACTCTGTGAACAGTGTTTTCAGTCGAGTTCTGTGTATTGGCAACTCGGCCGATCGCAGCTGTTGGCAACACCCATTGGTGCCTATCGGTCGAGTTTTAGACAGGGCAAAACTCAGCCGACAAAACTACTATAGAAAAAGCACATATTTTTCATAAGACATATCTATAGGCATGCTAAATATACAAACCATATCCAAACATGTCTAAGCAAGTTAGTAATGCACTATAGAAGCATTAGAAATAGTTTTTGAGCAAGAGTGTGAAGAGAATCACAAAATGTCACTTTTGACTCAAAAACCATATGTATAGTGCACACTAACTTGAAAAAACAAGTTAGAAATGGTTATAAGCAATAAAACCTTTACCTTTGTGCTTACCAATGCTTTTTCACTTGTTGTCACCCTCTACACATCTCACCTTTCTTCTTTCATGTGGATTGAGAAGTCAATTTGCAATTCAATAGCTCAAATCAATCCATTTGTAAATACCTACAAGAAGAAAGATGAAATGGTCCCCAATCATGTTTTTGGGTCCGGAGGGGTTAGTTTAGCAACCCAAATCCTATTGCTCTTGGGTGCTTTCCTAAAAGGACAACAAGTAGAATAATGACCAATTTCATTGCAATAGTTGCATGTGCCCATAGTCTTGGAACTAGAGGATTCTCCATGGAATATTGGAGGTCCTTTATCTTTGTTGTTCCCTTGACTACTATCATATCCTAAACCATGTCTACCAATTTGTTTAGTAGAATGGTGTAGGATGTCATTAAGACTCTTCTTACCAACTAAGAATCTTTGCAAAGAAGATCTTAAACTATCATTATCATGCTTAAGAGAAGCAATAGTAGAAGACAATTGATTAATGTTATCTCTAGCATGTAGAAGATCATTTTCTAGGCAAAGAGTTTTAGTTAAATAAGAATCTATATCAATATGAAGAGAAGCAACATCATTCTCTCTATTAGTAGAACTAGAACAAGATTCATGCCCATTGATTTTAGCAAGCAAGGAGGCATTTTCTAGTTCTAATTCATGCAAAACAAAATCTTTGTTTTTGTTTTCAGATTTAAGAACATCAATGTCATGCATGAGAGAATCAACAATTAAAGTATGTTCTTCATTAGAATTAGGCATGAGAGGTTGAGCTTCTAGAAATTTAATCTTATCAAGTAAACTAGCATTTTCAAGTTTAAGAGAGTCTACTTGGCTAAGACAATCATTTTTATCAATAAGCAAGCAAGAATTTGTATATTCAAGATCATCTAGTTCTATATGCAAATTATCAACAATTTTAGCAAGCTTTTTCTTTTTCTTTTTAGAAGACTTAAGAGATGCACAAATATCATGAATGAGATCAATCAAGGATTCTTTATCTAAAGAGTCTAGATTTACCTCATTTGAGTCTTCACTTGTTGATGCTATAAGGGTAAAATGGCATTCCCCTTCATCACTAGAGCTTGAGCTTGATCCTTCACATGAATCTTCACTTGAGCTTGAGTTGGAGGAGCCACTTGAGCTTGAGTGCCATTTCTCCTTCTTGTGAAGATGGGTCTTTTTGCCTTGTGGGCAATCTTCCTTGTAGTGACCCTTCTTTCCACATGTGAAGCACCGGATGGAGGAGGACTTGCCTTTGTAGAGTCTACCTTTGGAGTACATGGCATCTTCTTTAGCTTGAGAGGATGGAGAGACTTTTTCCATGATAGCTTCAATTTGAGCCTTTATTTCAGCCTTCTTCATTCTCATAAGCTCTTTCTTCTCTTGTCTTTCTACTTCCTCCCTCTTGTCAAGTGTAGCTTCATGTGCTTGTAGATTTCCAATGAGATCTTCAATAGGAATATCCCTAAGAGACCTTGCTTCTTCAATGGAAGTCACCTTGGATTCCCATCTCTTGGGGAGAGTTCTAAGGATCTTTGAGTTGATCTCTCCACTAGACATAGGATGTCCTAGAACAGCAAGACCATTCAAGATGGTGTTTAGCCTTGAGTACATGTTGGCTATGCTCTCTTCCTTTCCCATCTTGAAGTTCTCAAGCAACCCTTTGAGCATGTAGACTTTGCTTTCCTTCACAAGTGATGCAAAGCTTTCTTCATACCTCATAGGCCGACTCACAAGAGGAAATCCGGTTGAACTCGGTGGGGGTCATGGAGGCATATAGGATGTGCATGGCTCTAGCATTCAAGGTTGCTTTCATCAAGGTGGCTTCATCCCATTCTTCAATGTTTGTCTTTGGTAGAATGTATGGGCTGTTCACCATTTGCCACATCTCGAGACTTGATCCTTGGATGAAGAATTGAAGTCTTCTTCTCCAATAGAGGAAGTTGCTCCCATTGAAGATTGGAAGGCTGGTCGAGATTCTCCCTCCTAGGTAGAAACCCATCTTCTCCTACTTGTTGAAGTATGCTTGGAGAAGACCCGCTCTGATACCACTTGTTGGATCCTAGATGGGTGATTAGCTGCTCTAGAGGGGGGGTGAATAGAGCTGAAAGCACTTAAACAAAACTCATTAAACCTTCAAATTATATGACAAGATAAGGTTGCTAAATAGGTAATTTGAGTGCAACTAAATCATGCATAGCAAGGATAAGAGAGATTGAACATGCACCAATTAGACAAGCTATTTAGAGTGGTTCCACACTTCAAACTAGAAGTGTGTCAGTCCACTTGCCTAGAGAGGTCAACCTCTAGGACTTCAAACAATTGCACTCCTATATTCATTAATAAGACATACAATACATGACCAACAAAGGACTTACCTATCCAATACAAAAGAGTCTTCAACCTTACCAAGGACTTACCCACTTTGCAAGAGTCTTCGGCCTTCTCCAAGGACTTACCCACTCTTGCACAAGTCTTCGGCCTTGTAGGAATTACCCACTCTTCTTGGATCTTCCGCCTTTGACTTCACCTTCACTCGGAGAAGCTTTCCACCAAGGACTTACCCACTTGAGCTTGAGTCTTCTGCCTTCTCCAAGGACTTACCCACTCTAGCTCTAAGTCTTCAGCCTTGATCTTCACCAAGGGACTCCTTCCCTTGTTCTTCTTCACCTCTCTTGGACAAGAGAGAGAACCTTCATCTTCAAGATAGGAAATGAGAGATGGGGAGGTGGTGGAAGTGAGAGCCTCACAAGATATACAAATAATACTAGCTCTCTTACAAATCTCCTACTCACTCTAATGGATGTAGCAAGTGATTAAGCTTAGAGAGAGAGAGGAGGCTGTGGGAAGCACTCAACTATAGAATAGGAACCTCACAAAGAGTTTGCAATGAATGCTCAACCTTGGAATGAAGCCCAAGGGGTCCTATTTATAGTTGGGGATGCCTCTTAGCCTTTGGGAACACTTAGGAACGAAAAATAGCCGTTTTACAAGTTGCAACGGATCTATTTTGGGTCCCAACAAAGTCTCCAACGGTTGGATTTGCTTTTTCTGCATTCCAGTACAGTCTGATCGGCCGAGTTTCAATAAAGGTAACTCGGCCGAACCACTAAAAGACAAGGCTGAAAGCTGGACTGTCGGCCGAGTTTCCTTTGAGAAACTCGACCGATCGGTCCATTTCCAGACTTGGACCGATCAGTGGATCGGCCGAGTTTCCTAGCTAGAACTCGACCGAACGGTGGATCGGCTGAGTTTGTAACTCGGCCGATTCCAACAAAAATCCCAGAATATATGGATCGGCCGAGTTTGGAATTCGGCCGACAAAATCCCTGTTATGGGTATTTTGGAATTTTCATTTAACCGTACAAATGATGGATTTTTGTGTCCCAATAATTTTTCTAAGCTTAATTACAAGTCATACAATCATTACAAGTGATTACAAAGCAATTCTAAGGTCATTTACATAGAGATCCCAAATTGCACACTTGTAGCTATTTTGACTTGTCTTTTCTCCAATTTGACATGCGCAAGTTAGGGCATTTGGAGTGTGTCTAAACCTAATCTGAAATCACTCAATGTAGAAGCATTAGACACCAATATGTGGAGTGGTTAGTCATCATCAAAACAAGGGTTTAGTCAATTTAGACGTGAGTCAACATTGACCTAATTGACCTTGAGTCAACATTCTCCCCCTTTTTGAAGATGACAAACCATTCCATAAATGTATTGAAAGCTTGTACGTAAAATCATACCTTCGGAGAAACCTAGGGGTTTCAATAGGATTGATCTCATATGCTCCCCCTCAATTGATGCCCATGGAGTTCTCATACTCCCCCTCAATTGATGTTATTTCTCCTGCATGGTTAGCTTTCATAACATTTATAGAAACTATGTCTTCTACTCATATATGTTCTACACATATATCTCTTCTCCCATTTACCTTCTCCCCTTTACATGGACACGCTTCTTTGCTTCATGTAAGACATGCCTTCTCCCTGTTGTCAAAAGAAGACATATCTTTCTCCCCCTTTGTCATTTCAAAAATGGTGGGGTATGAAGAAACTAAGAAACACCACTTGTTAAGAGAAAGAAGATAACAAAAGTTATATAAGGAGAGTAGAAGAGCACAGATAGGGGCTTGTCCAAGCATAGAAAGAAAAGCAAGTTAAAGCATATACTTGAACAACCCAAAATGCAAGATGAAGTGCTGCAGAAAAACAATAAATTACAATTTTGACCCTTAAGATGATGGAATTTGACCAAAAACCATCGGAGCTCATGGCAAAGCGATGAGTCTTGCTCAGAAGGGTGTTTCTGCATAAAAAGCACTATACTTGCAGCAAAAACTGAAACTGGAGCAAAAGCTGCATAAAAACCAAAAATACTCCAATTTCTACATACAATGTAGCTCTATGTGCCCTGCATCACAATGTTATGCAAGCAACTCAAGATAGTAGATATGCAATTCAAGGAACAGGCTTGAGCATATATGAGACAAGATACAAGCATAGCATATAGATGAGCAAATATTCCAATTATGAACTGGGTTAGAGCTACATGTATATGAACTACTAGTAGATGATATCACAAGTTAGGACTACTAGTAGGATCTAGATCATAGCAAGATATACTAAAAGATACATAACATAAAGCAAGCTATGAGTAGATATAGAGATATATCCAAACCAAGAGATATGCAATTTTATAAGCATGAAAGGATATAACTCACTATATATGCATCCTTACCATAAGATGATTACCACTAAGAACCTCAAGGTTGTATCAAAACAAGATATACACCTAGATAGATGAAGCAAGTTAGAGTACAACGGAAGCAATTTAAGACACAACCAAGAGATCCAAAGAGTTCATCATCAAAACCTGCAAAACAACTCAAAGCAAGTAATTGCAAGATATAGATATACCAATTTAGAGCAATTAGAGAGATAGAGTTGTAAGCAAGATAGGCAATTTAGAAACATGGCAATATGCATATATAAAGGTACCAAATGGAGTGCCAAAGAATAAGGCTATTGGTTGAGAAAATCTAGTTGAGAGGGAAATTCTCATTCAATAAGCCAACTGTATACTCTGTGAACAGTGTTTTCGGTCGAGTTCTGTGTATTGGGAACTCGGCCGATCGCAGCTGTTGGCAACACCCATTGGTGCCTATCGGTCGAGTTTTAGACGGGACAAAACTCGGCCGACAAAACTACTGTAGAAAAAGCACATATTTTTCATAAGACATATCTAGAGGCATGCTAAATATACAAACCATATCCAAACATGTCTAAGCAAGTTAGTAATGCACTATAGAAGTATTAGAAATAGTTTTTGAGCAAGAGTGTGAAGAGAATCACAAAATGTCACTTTTGACTCAAAAACCATATGTATAGTGCACACTAACTTGACAAAAACAAGTTAGAAATGGTTATAAGCAATAAAACCTTTACCTTTGTGCTTACCAATGCTTTTTCACTTATTGTCACCCTCTACACATCTCACCTTTCTTCTTTCATGTGGATTGAGAAGTCAATTTGCAATTCAATAGCTCAAATCAATCCATTTGTAAATACCTACAAGAAGAAAGATGAAATGGTCCCCAATCATGTTTTTGGGTCCGGAGGGGTTAGTTTAGCAACCCAAATCCTATTGCTCTTGGGTGCTTTCCTAAAAGGACAACAAGTAGAATAATGACCAATTTCATTGCAATAGTTGCATGTGCCCATAGTCTTGGAACTAGAGGATTCTCCATGGAATATTGGAGGTCCTTTATCTTTGTTGTTCCCTTGACTACTATCATATCCTAAACCATGTCTACCAATTTGTTTAGTAGAATGGTGTAGGATGTCATTAAGACTCTTCTTACCAACTAAGAATCTTTGCAAAGAAGATCTTAAACTATCATTATCATGCTTAAGAGAAGCAATAGTAGAAGACAATTGATTAATGTTATCTCTAGCATGTAGAAGATCATTTTCTAGGCAAAGAGTTTTAGTTAAATAAGAATCTATATCAATATGAAGAGAAGCAACATCATTCTCTCTATTAGTAGAACTAGAACAAGATTCATGCCCATTGATTTTAGCAAGCAAGGAGGCATTTTCTAGTTCTAATTCATGCAAAACAAAATCTTTGTTTTTGTTTTCAGATTTAAGAACATCAATGTCATGCATGAGAGAATCAACAATTAAAGTATGTTCTTCATTAGAATTAGGCATGAGAGGTTGAGCTTCTAGAAATTTAATCTTATCAAGTAAACTAGCATTTTCAAGTTTAAGAGAGTCTACTTGGCTAAGACAATCATTTTTATCAATAAGCAAGCAAGAATTTGTATATTCAAGATCATCTAGTTCTATATGCAAATTATCAACAATTTTAGCAAGCTTTTTCTTTTTCTTTTTAGAAGACTTAAGAGATGCACAAATATCATGAATGAGATCAATCAAGGATTCTTTATCTAAAGAGTCTAGATTTACCTCATTTGAGTCTTCACTTGTTGATGCTATAAGGGTAAAATGGCATTCCCCTTCATCACTAGAGCTTGAGCTTGATCCTTCACATGAATCTTCACTTGAGCTTGAGTTGGAGGAGCCACTTGAGCTTGAGTGCCATTTCTCCTTCTTGTGAAGATGGGTCTTTTTGCCTTGTGGGCAATCTTCCTTGTAGTGACCCTTCTTTCCACATGTGAAGCACCGGATGGAGGAGGACTTGCCTTTGTAGAGTCTACCTTTGGAGTACATGGCATCTTCTTTAGCTTGAGAGGATGGAGAGACTTTTTCCATGATAGCTTCAATTTGAGCCTTTATTTCAGCCTTCTTCATTCTCATAAGCTCTTTCTTCTCTTGTCTTTCTACTTCCTCCCTCTTGTCAAGTGTAGCTTCATGTGCTTGTAGATTTCCAATGAGATCTTCAATAGGAATATCCCTAAGAGACCTTGCTTCTTCAATGGAAGTCACCTTGGATTCCCATCTCTTGGGGAGAGTTCTAAGGATCTTTGAGTTGATCTCTCCACTAGACATAGGATGTCCTAGAACAGCAAGACCATTCAAGATGGTGTTTAGCCTTGAGTACATGTTGGCTATGCTCTCTTCCTTTCCCATCTTGAAGTTCTCAAGCAACCCTTTGAGCATGTAGACTTTGCTTTCCTTCACAAGTGATGCAAAGCTTTCTTCATACCTCATAGGCCGACTCACAAGAGGAAATCCGGTTGAACTCGGTGGGGGTCATGGAGGCATATAGGATGTGCATGGCTCTAGCATTCAAGGTTGCTTTCATCAAGGTGGCTTCATCCCATTCTTCAATGTTTGTCTTTGGTAGAATGTATGGGCTGTTCACCATTTGCCACATCTCGAGACTTGATCCTTGGATGAAGAATTGAAGTCTTCTTCTCCAATAGAGGAAGTTGCTCCCATTGAAGATTGGAAGGCTGGTCGAGATTCTCCCTCCTAGGTAGAAACCCATCTTCTCCTACTTGTTGAAGTATGCTTGGAGAAGACCCGCTCTGATACCACTTGTTGGATCCTAGATGGGTGATTAGCTGCTCTAGAGGGGGGGTGAATAGAGCTGAAAGCACTTAAACAAAACTCATTAAACCTTCAAATTATATGACAAGATAAGGTTGCTAAATAGGTAATTTGAGTGCAACTAAATCATGCATAGCAAGGATAAGAGAGATTGAACATGCACCAATTAGACAAGCTATTTAGAGTGGTTCCACACTTCAAACTAGAAGTGTGTCAGTCCACTTGCCTAGAGAGGTCAACCTCTAGGACTTCAAACAATTGCACTCCTATATTCATTAATAAGACATACAATACATGACCAACAAAGGACTTACCTATCCAATACAAAAGAGTCTTCAACCTTACCAAGGACTTACCCACTTTGCAAGAGTCTTCGGCCTTCTCCAAGGACTTACCCACTCTTGCACAAGTCTTCGGCCTTGTAGGAATTACCCACTCTTCTTGGATCTTCCGCCTTTGACTTCACCTTCACTCGGAGAAGCTTTCCACCAAGGACTTACCCACTTGAGCTTGAGTCTTCTGCCTTCTCCAAGGACTTACCCACTCTAGCTCTAAGTCTTCAGCCTTGATCTTCACCAAGGGACTCCTTCCCTTGTTCTTCTTCACCTCTCTTGGACAAGAGAGAGAACCTTCATCTTCAAGATAGGAAATGAGAGATGGGGAGGTGGTGGAAGTGAGAGCCTCACAAGATATACAAATAATACTAGCTCTCTTACAAATCTCCTACTCACTCTAATGGATGTAGCAAGTGATTAAGCTTAGAGAGAGAGAGGAGGCTGTGGGAAGCACTCAACTATAGAATAGGAACCTCACAAAGAGTTTGCAATGAATGCTCAACCTTGGAATGAAGCCCAAGGGGTCCTATTTATAGTTGGGGATGCCTCTTAGCCTTTGGGAACACTTAGGAACGGAAAATAGCCGTTTTACAAGTTGCAACAGATCTATTTTGGGTCCCAACAAAGTCTCCAACAGTTGGATTTGCTTTTTCTGCATTCCAGTACAGTCTGATCGGCCGAGTTTCAATAAAGGTAACTCGGCCGAACCACTAAAAGACAAGGCTGAAAGCTGGACTGTCGGCCGAGTTTCCTTTGAGAAACTCGACCGATCGGTCCATTTCCAGACTTGGACCGATCAGTGGATCGGCCGAGTTTCCTAGCTAGAACTCGACCGAACGGTGGATCGGCTGAGTTTGTAACTCGGCCGATTCCAACAAAAATCCCAGAATATATGGATCGGCCGAGTTTGGAATTCGGCCGACAAAATCCCTGTTATGGGTATTTTGGAATTTTCGTTTAACCGTACAAATGATGGATTTTTGTGTCCCAATAATTTTTCTAAGCTTAATTACAAGTCATACAATTATTACAAGTGATTACAAAGCAATTCTAAGGTCATTTACATAGAGATCCCAAATTGCACACTTGTAGCTATTTTGACTTGTCTTTTCTCCAATTTGATATGCGCAAGTTAGGGCATTTGGAGTGTGTCTAAACCTAATCTGAAATCACTCAATGTAGAAGCATTAGACACCAATATGTGGAATGGTTAGTCATCATCAAAACAAGGGTTTAGTCAATTTAGACGTGAGTCAACATTGACCTAATTGACCTTGAGTCAACATTCTCCCCCTTTTTGAAGATGACAAACCATTCCATAAATGTATTGAAAGCTTGTACGTAAAATCATACCTTCGGAGAAACCTAGGGGTTTCAATAGGATTGATCTCATATTCTCCCCCTCAATTGATGCGCATGGAGTTCTCATACTCCCCCTCAATTGATGTTATTTCTCCTGCATGGTTAGCTTTCATAACATTTATAGAAACTATGTCTTCTACTCATATATGTTCTACACATATATGTCTTCTCCCATTTACCTTCTCCCCTTTACATGGACACGCTTCTTTGCTTCATGTAAGACATGCCTTCTCCCTGTTGTCAAAAGAAGACATATCTTTCTCCCCCTTTGTCATTTCAAAATGGTGGGGGTATGAAGAAACTAAGAAACACCACTTGTTAAGAGAAAGAAGATAACAAAAGTTATATAAGGAGAGTAGAAGAGCACAGATAGGGGCTTGTCCAAGCATAGAAAGAAAAGCAAGTTAAAGCATATACTTGAACAACCCAAAATACAAGATGAAGTGCTGCAGAAAAACAATAAATTACAATTTTGACCCTTAAGATGATGGAATTTGACCAATAACCATCGGAGCTCATGGCAAAGCCATGAGTCTTGCTCAGAAGGGTGTGTCTGCATAAAAAGCACTATACTTGCAGCAAAAACTGAAACTGGAGCAAAAGCTGCATAAAAACCAAAAATACTCCAATTTCTACATACAATGTAGCTCTATGTGCCCTGCATCACAATGTTATGCAAGCAACTCAAGATAGTAGATATGCAATTCAAGGAACAGGCTTGAGCATATATGAGACAAGATACAAGCATAGCATATAGATGAGCAAATATTCCAATTATGAACTGGGTTAGAGCTACATGTATATGAACTACTAGTAGATGATATCACAAGTTAGGACTACTAGTAGGATCTAGATCATAGCAAGATATACTAAAAGATACATAAGATAAAGCAAGCTATGAGTAGATATAGAGATATATCCAAACCAAGAGATATGCAATTTTATAAGCATGAAAGGATATAACTCACTATATATGCATCCTTACCATAAGATGATTACCACTAAGAACCTCAAGGTTGTATCAAAACAAGATATACACCTAGATAGATGAAGCAAGTTAGAGTACAACGGAAGCAATTTAAGACACAACCAAGAGATCCAAAGAGTTCATCATCAAAACCTGCAAAACAACTCAAAGCAAGTAATTGCAAGATATAGATATACCAATTTAGAGCAATTAGAGAGATAGAGTTGTAAGCAAGATAGGCAATTTAGAAACATGGCAATATGCATATATAAAGGTACCAAATGGAGTGCCAAAGAATAAGGCTATTGGTTGAGAAAATCTAGTTGAGAGGGAAATTCTCATTCAATAAGCCAACTGTATACTCTGTGAACAGTGTTTTCGGTCGAGTTCTGTGTATTGGCAACTCGGCCGATCGCAGCTGTTGGCAACACCCATTGGTGCCTATCGGTCGAGTTTTAGACAGGACAAAACTCGGCCGACAAAACTACTGTAGAAAAAGCACATATTTTTCATAAGACATATCTAGAGGCATGCTAAATATACAAACCATATCCAAACATGTCTAAGCAAGTTAGTAATGCACTATAGAAGCATTAGAAATAGTTTTTGAGCAAGAGTGTGAAGAGAATCACAAAATGTCACTTTTGACTCAAAAACCATATGTATAGTGCACACTAACTTGACAAAAACAAGTTAGAAATGGTTATAAGCAATAAAACCTTTACCTTTGTGCTTACCAATGCTTTTTCACTTGTTGTCACCCTCTACACATCTCACCTTTCTTCTTTCATGTGGATTGAGAAGTCAATTTGCAATTCAATAGCTCAAATCAATCCATTTGTAAATACCTACAAGAAGAAAGATGAAATGGTCCCCAATCATGTTTTTGGGTCCGGAGGGGTTAGTTTAGCAACCCAAATCCTATTGCTCTTGGGTGCTTTCCTAAAAGGACAACAAGTAGAATAATGACTAATTTCATTGCAATAGTTGCATGTGCCCATAGTCTTGGAACTAGAGGATTCTCCATGGAATATTGGAGGTCCTTTATCTTTGTTGTTCCCTTGACTACTATCATATCCTAAACCATGTCTACCAATTTGTTTAGTAGAATGGTGTAGGATGTCATTAAGACTCTTCTTACCAACTAAGAATCTTTGCAAAGAAGATCTTAAACTATCATTATCATGCTTAAGAGAAGCAATAGTAGAAGACAATTGATTAATGTTATCTCTAGCATGTAGAAGATCATTTTCTAGGCAAAGAGTTTTAGTTAAATAAGAATCTCTATCAATATGAAGAGAAGCAACATCATTCTCTCTATTAGTAGAACTAGAACAAGATTCATGCCCATTGATTTTAGCAAGCAAGGAGGCATTTTCTAGTTCTAATTCATGCAAAACAAAATCTTTGTTTTTGTTTTCAGATTTAAGAACATCAATGTCATGCATGAGAGAATCAACAATTAAAGTATGTTCTTCATTAGAATTAGGCATGAGAGGTTGAGCTTCTAGAAATTTAATCTTATCAAGTAAACTAGCATTTTCAAGTTTAAGAGAGTCTACTTGGCTAAGACAATCATTTTTATCAATAAGCAAGCAAGAATTTGCATATTCAAGATCATCTAGTTCTATATGCAAATTATCAACAATTTTAGCAAGCTTTTTCTTTTTCTTTTTAGAAGACTTAAGAGATGCACAAATATCATGAATGAGATCAATCAAGGATTCTTTATCTAAAGAGTCTAGATTTACCTCATTTGAGTCTTCACTTGTTGATGCTATAAGGGCAAAATGGCATTCCCCTTCATCACTAGAGCTTGAGCTTGATCCTTCACATGAATCTTCACTTGAGCTTGAGTTGGAGGAGCCACTTGAGCTTGAGTGCCATTTCTCCTTCTTGTGAAGATGGGTCTTTTTGCCTTGTGGGCAATCTTCCTTGTAGTGACCCTTCTTTCCACATGTGAAGCACCGGATGGAGGAGGACTTGCCTTTGTAGAGTCTACCTTTGGAGTACATGGCATCTTCTTTAGCTTGAGAGGATGGAGAGACTTTTTCCATGATAGCTTCAATTTGAGCCTTTATTTCAGCCTTCTTCATTCTCTTAAGCTCTTTCTTCTCTTGTCTTTCTACTTCCTCCCTCTTGTCAAGTGTAGCTTCATGTGCTTGTAGATTTCCAATGAGATCTTCAATAGGAATATCCCTAAGAGACCTTGCTTCTTCAATGGAAGTCACCTTGGATTCCCATCTCTTGGGGAGAGTTCTAAGGATCTTTGAGTTGATCTCTCCACTAGACATAGGATGTCCTAGAACAGCAAGACCATTCAAGATGGTGTTGAGCCTTGAGTACATGTTGGCTATGCTCTCTTCCTTTCCCATCTTGAAGTTCTCAAGAAACCCTTTGAGCATGTAGACTTTGCTTTCCTTCACAAGTGATGCAAAGCTTTCTCCATACCTCATAGGCCGTCTCACAAGAGGAAATCTGGTTGAACTCGGTGGGGGTCATGGAGGCATATAGGATGTGCATGGCTCTAGCATTCAAGGTTGCTTTCATCAAGGTGGCTTCATCCCATTCTTCAATGTTTGTCTTTGGTAGAATGTATTGGCTGTTCACCATTTGCCACATCTCAAGACTTGATCCTTGGATGAAGAATTGAAGTCTTCTTCTCCAATAGAGGAAGTTTCTCCCATTGAAGATTGGAAGAATGGTCGAGAGTCTCCCTCCTAGGTAGTCACCCATCTTCTCCTACTTGTTGAAGTATGCTTGGAGAAGACCCGCTCTGATACCACTTGTTGGATCCTAGATGGGTGATTAGATGCCCTAGAGGGGGGGTGAATAGAGCTGAAAGCACTTAAACAAAACTCATTAAACCTTAAAATTATATGACAAGATAAGGTTGCTAAATAGGTAATTTGAGTGCAACTAAATCATGCATAGCAAGGATAAGAGAGATTGAACATGCACCAATTAGACAAGCTATTTAGAGTGGTTCCACACTTCAAACTAGAAGTGTGTCAGTCCACTTGCCTAGAGAGGTCAACCTCTAGGACTTCAAACAATTGCACTCTTATATTCATTAATAAGACATACAATACATGACCAACAAAGGACTTACCTATCCAATACAAAAGAGTCTTCAACCTTACCAAGGACTTACCCACTTTGCAAGAGTCTTCGGCCTTCTCCAAGGACTTACCCACTCTTGCACAAGTCTTCGGCCTTGTAGGAATTACCCACTCTTCTTGGATCTTCCGCCTTTGACTTCACCTTCACTCGGAGAAGCTTTCCACCAAGGACTTACCCACTTGAGCTTGAGTCTTCTGCCTTCTCCAAGGACTTACCCACTCTAGCTCTAAGTCTTAAGCCTTGATCTTCACCAAGGGACTCCTTCCCTTGTTCTTCTTCACCTCTCTTGGACAAGAGAGAGAACCTTCATCTTCAAGATAGGAAATGAGAGATGGGGAGGTGGTGGAAGTGAGAGCCTCACAAGATATACAAATAATACTAGCTCTCTTACAAATCTCCTACTCACTCTAATGGATGTAGCAAGTGATTAAGCTTAGAGAGAGAGAGGAGGCTGTGGGAAGCACTCAACTATAGAATAGGAACCTCACAAAGAGTTTGCAATGAATGCTCAACCTTGGAATGAAGCCCAAGGGGTCCTATTTATAGTTGGGGATGCCTCTTAGCCTTTGGGAACACTTAGGAACGGAAAATAGCCGTTTTACAAGTTGCAACTGATCTATTTTGGGTCCCAACAAAGTCTCCAACGGTTGGATTTGCTTTTTCTGCATTCCAGTACAGTCTGATCGGCCGAGTTTCAATAAAGGTAACTCGGCCGAACCACTAAAAGACAAGGCTGAAAGCTGGACTGTCGGCCAAGTTTCCTTTGAGAAACTCGACCGATCGGTCCATTTCCAGACTTGGACCGATCAGTGGATCGGCCGAGTTTCCTAGCTAGAACTCGACCGAACGGTGGATCGGCTGAGTTTGTAACTCGGACGATTCCAACAAAAATCCCAGAATATATGGATCGGCCGAGTTTGGAATTCGGCCGACAAAATCCCTGTTATGGGTATTTTGGAATTTTCGTTTAACCGTACAAATGATGGATTTTTGTGTCCCAATAATTTTTCTAAGCTTAATTACAAGTCATACAATCATTACAAGTGATTACAAAGCAATTCTAAGGTCATTTACATAGAGATCCCAAATTGCACACTTGTAGCTATTTTGACTTGTCTTTTCTCCAATTTGATATGCGCAAGTTAGGGCATTTGGAGTGTGTCTAAACCTAATCTGAAATCACTCAATGTAGAAGCATTAGACACCAATATGTGGAATGGTTAGTCATCATCAAAACAAGGGTTTAGTCAATTTAGACGTGAGTCAACATTGACCTAATTGACCTTGAGTCAACATTCTCCCCCTTTTTGAAGATGACAAACCATTCCATAAATGTATTGAAAGCTTGTACGTAAAATCATACCTTCGGAGAAACCTAGGGGTTTCAATAGGATTGATCTCATATTCTCCCCCTCAATTGATGCGCATGGAGTTCTCATACTCCCCCTCAATTGATGTTATTTCTCCTGCATGGTTAGCTTTCATAACATTTATAGAAACTATGTCTTCTACTCATATATGTTCTACACATATATGTCTTCTCCCATTTACCTTCTCCCCTTTACATGGACACGCTTCTTTGCTTCATGTAAGACATGCCTTCTCCCTGTTGTCAAAAGAAGACATATCTTTCTCCCCCTTTGTCATTTCAAAATGGTGGGGTATGAAGAAACTAAGAAACACCACTTGTTAAGAGAAAGAAGATAACAAAAGTTATATAAGGAGAGTAGAAGAGCACAGATAGGGGCTTGTCCAAGCATAGAAAGAAAAGCAAGTTAAAGCATATACTTGAACAACCCAAAATGCAAGATGAAGTGCTGCAGAAAAACAATAAATTACAATTTTGACCCTTAAGATGATGGAATTTGACCAAAAACCATCGGAGCTCATGGCAAAGCGATGAGTCTTGCTCAGAAGGGTGTTTCTGCATAAAAAGCACTATACTTGCAGCAAAAACTGAAACTGGAGCAAAAGCTGCATAAAAACCAAAAATACTCCAATTTCTACATACAAGGTAGCTCTATGTGCCCTGCATCACAATGTTATGCAAGCAACTCAAGATAGTAGATATGCAATTCAAGGAACAGGCTTGAGCATATATGAGACAAGATACAAGCATAGCATATAGATGAGCAAATATTCCAATTATGAACTGGGTTAGAGCTACATGTATATGAACTACTAGTAGATGATATCACAAGTTAGGACTACTAGTAGGATCTAGATCATAGCAAGATATACTAAAAGATACATAACATAAAGCAAGCTATGAGTAGATATAGAGATATATCCAAACCAAGAGATATGCAATTTTATAAGCATGAAAGGATATAACTCACTATATATGCATCCTTACCATAAGATGATTACCACTAAGAACCTCAAGGTTGTATCAAAACAAGATATACACCTAGATAGATGAAGCAAGTTAGAGTACAATGGAAGCAATTTAAGACACAACCAAGAGATCCAAAGAGTTCATCATCAAAACCTGCAAAACAACTCAAAGCAAGTAATTGCAAGATATAGATATACCAATTTAGAGCAATTAGAGAGATAGAGTTGTAAGCAAGATAGGCAATTTAGAAACATGGCAATATGCATATATAAAGGTACCAAATGGAGTGCCAAAGAATAAGGCTATTGGTTGAGAAAATCTAGTTGAGAGGGAAATTCTCATTCAATAAGCCAACTGTATACTCTGTGAACAGTGTTTTCGGTCGAGTTCTGTGTATTGGCAACTCGGCCGATCGCAGCTGTTGGCAACACCCATTGGTGCCTATCGGTCGAGTTTTAGACGGGACAAAACTCGGCCGACAAAACTACTGTAGAAAAAGCACATATTTTTCATAAGACATATCTAGAGGCATGCTAAATATACAAACCATATCCAAACATGTCTAAGCAAGTTAGTAATGCACTATAGAAGCAAGTTAGCTCTGATACCACTATTGGGTTTTACAGAGAAAACATGCGCGGCAGAAGCAATAAAATCTACGCAACCCGAAACAGGATCTCGTCGACAACAACGTATTTGGAAGGAGTGTTTGCGGGATATACCTTATCGCGGAGCAAGTCCGGCGATGTCCCGCTGCACGAAGGTGTGCAACGCTACTGGCCTACACAGACGGAACTTCTCTCTCGTTCGTCAAGCGCGTCACAGGAAGATCCGGCGGCGTTTCTTTGCGGCGGTGATGTACGCTGCTCGCAGCGCGTACATGTGGTCATCAACGTCCTCTGAACGCAGGCGTCAAGGCGTCTGTGTCTCTACTTCGTCCACGCAGATGGACGGAACTCCACGTCGTGCTTCCCAAGTCGGCGGGAAGGAGGCGTGTCTCTGCAGCGGCATGCTAGCGGCGTGTTTCTCTCCTTTCTCTCCTAAGGACGATGACATCTAGGGTTTACGTGCATAAGCGTAAACTGAAAAGCCTCTATCTATCTTATATAGATATCGGCCGTCAATCCTCCTTTAAATAGGATACGAAGGGAAATAGGGTTTCCTAAACCCATCGGTAAATAGAAACGTTGTGTTAATTAAAGCGCTTGTAGATTAATTAGAATATTCCGGAATTCATTAATTAACCAAATAATCACATTAATTGATTAATTAATATCTGACTCCATGCAATCGCTTGAGATGGCTTTATGTGCATATACGCCAACAGTTTGGGCAACTCGACATGCAGCATAGGTGGCGCACAATCTCATACTGATAGAACAGAAAGCCACCAAATTGTTTGGGCATGTGCCCAATCGAAGGTCCAAGACCTTTTGCGCAGATCGATCGAATAGAGAGTCCAAGACCGATCGATAGAGACCGCTTGGATCGTTGAACACTCGAGATCATTAGAACGGAGACCAAGACTGATTGGTGATGACCGTTTGGACATCAAAGATAAAGACCGGTTGGCTACCGCAATTGGTCTTATAGACCATTTGGACGACGTTGAACGCAAGACTGATCGATCAATCCCAAACCATTTGGGCATCACAATATGCAAGACTACTTGGGGTGATCGGTCTCTGAGACCGTGTGGAGTCATAGTCCAAAACCGTTTGGACACTTAAGCCTCCCAAACCGTTGGCGATGAAGACCGTTTGAAGCTACTGGTTCTCAAGACCGTTTGATCACTGAACACATGAAGACCGTTTGGAGGATACTAAACAGTCTTGCAAGACTGTTTGGAGGAGGCACTCCAACATTGATTGGAGGCACATATCCAAGACCGTTTGGAGATGAAAAGCAAAAGACCGTTTGGTCATATACACCAAACCGTTTAAGCAAGTTGTAAAAATTGCAACTGGGCCCAAATCGTGAGACCAGACCCGAACCTATAAATAGGACCAGGAGGGTCCTCATTTGGGGCATCGGATTCGGGACGCCGCCAGGATTCCCACACATAAGGTTCAGTCTAGATCCATCCACGTACGTCCACGCCATTGCTACTCCACCTGCTGCTCCTTTTGCTACAAGCAAGAAGGTCAAGATGAGAAGAGAAGAAGGAGAAGAAGTGTTGCCCGGTCTGCCTTAGTGGTTCTTCCTTGTCATCCAAAGCGGATCCGACACGACGTAGAAGACCGCATCATCTTCACTGAGTTGTGACTACCTTCTACATCATGCTCATGGAATATTCTACCCTCTCTCTTATTCTTCTTATTTCTCGCATCATGAGTGAGTAGTTCTCTTTCACTGGGGTGTGGGGACTAGCCCCGCTGCCCATGAAAACATGTTCTTTTATTAAACTTTCCATGGCAATGTATATAAATTTTCATTTCGTTGTTAATCGTTGATGTTTGTATATTGGTTACCTTCTTGCTTTCATCATGTATCTCCCCTATTTTGTGAGAACTTCTATATGTAGGGTAGAATGTCGATTAATGAGGTTGACTCCCAAACTAGAAATAGAATGGGATTCCTTGAGTTCGTAAGTGTATGATCTGTGAGGGGACGAGCCATCTAGCCTACGGTGACACTTCTGTGGCCTAAACATCCCACAAGAAGGACCACAGCCTTAGTTGGATTTTGTATCTTATTTGTTAATCGTTGATGTTTGCTTGTAGATTAATCGACTGCTTGCTTAACATTTAGCACGGTTGACTTCCAAACTAGAAATATAATGGGATTCCTTGAAGTCGTAAGTGTATGATCCATGAGGGGACGAGCCTTCTAGCCTACGATGGCGCTTCTGTGTGCCTAACGCATGTATAGGGGGCCCACAGCTTCAGTTAGACTTTATATCTTTGGATCTATAAGTATATGAACTGGATGGTGATGAGACATCTGATGCCAAAGGTGATGCTTATGCAAACCTAACGCCCATATGGGGTGGTTTTCAGTAGCTCTACTTGGATGGTTATACCTTTCCTGGATGTTTGATGTTTGGATGTGTTTGCATGTGTAGTGGTGGTGAAACCCGAGACCATCCCGGCAATTCCGTATCATTAATCTAGATCCAACTTTAATTCTGCTCTTTTCTTTCTCGCAATTAGTTTAATTAACTCCAAATCAACCGTTGGTTCTAAATATTAGTCTTACTTGAGCTAGATTCGACTAATGATGATTCTTAAAAACGTTGTCTCTTGGGATTCGATCCTTAACTATACTGCGATAAGATCTGTCCGCTTGCGGGTGGTATTATTGCACAAGGTTTTGGTAAAAGCTCAGGGATTTCAACCCCGAGTGAGTTTGTTAGTGCAATAATAAACCACGAAAAATTCTGTCACCGTTACTGGGGACAACGAAATTAGTTAGTCAAATCTAGTTCTTTTAAGGCTAATCTAGGATTTTTGTTTTTCTTTTGATACAATCGATCATCTACTTGAATTTCACTCCACTCCATCAATCTTACTTCAGATCTTTTCATTTCAGGTACCCCCAAGACTGGTGCATGCATCGTCTAAATAGTCTCAGACTCACCGCTAGCTTTGACCCTGAGATAGATAGAACTTTTCATCGAAGGAACAGGGAAAACCACGCAAGAATGGATCAAGAGGAGGAAATAGCCCGTAGGGTGGCTCAAGGTATCAATTCACAGAGAGAAAGTCTCATGCAATAAGCCAGAGTCGTAGTCCAAGAAGAAATCCTAGTAGCACAAGCAGCAGAACTACAAAAGGATCTTAGGGAGTTCTCAATCCCTAAAGCTGTCAATGTTCATCACCTAGTTCAACCTCCTCCCATCCATGCTCCAAATTTCGAGATATGAGCACATTGGATCACCCTACTTCAAAACAACTCATTCTATGATAAACAAGGAGAAGATAGTCAAGAACATCTTCTGAGATTCATTGATCTATGTGCCATGACAAAGTAAAATGGAGTGTCCGATGATGTCATTAGACTCCATCTTTTCAAGTATTCTCTTGCTGATAGAGCTATAAGTTGGTACAATTCCTTTCAATGTGAGCCCATCACTACACGGGAACAACTGCAAAATGTTTTCCTTGAAAAAGTTTACCCTCCTTCTCTCACCTATGAAATTAGGGGTCGAATAACAATGTTCCCTCAAGTTCCTGGAGAAACCCTTTCTAAAGCATGGGAAAGATATAAAGACCTTCTACGCAAGTGTACACACCATGGAATCCCTAAGAATCAACTTATTGAAATCTTCTATAGGGGTGTTGATGATGATATCAAGAGGTTTTTAGACTCCTCATCTGGAGGAAATTTCATACAACAAAGTTACGATAGTGCATGGAGGGTTGTCACCCTTGGAGCTAAAAATCAAGCTAATTGGGGTAGGTCTGTAGGTAAGGGAGTATTGAAGGTAGGTATGGCTGAAGTTATTCCAGAATACAAGTCTATCGCTGAGACCCTCAAACTCTTAGTTGGCAAGCAAGACCATATTCAATCATCCCTTTCTACTTTTGGAAGAGGACGTTCACCACCTCAACAACAAGAACAGATCAAGTCAGCTTCATTGTTCTGTGAAGCATGTAAAGGTACTAATCATTTCACTTTAGCATGCAAAGTTCTCTATGATGTTTTTCTAAGCAACGCTTATGGTCAAGGAGATAACGGCCAGATGGAAAGTCTGAATGTTGTCAACACTATCCCTGGTCAAGGATACTATAACTCGAATCAGAATAGGAGCCATCCCAATTTTCAATATGGAAATCCTTCGGGAGCATTAAACTCACATCAACTTGGTTCATATAACCAGCAACAAAATTTTGGGAATCAAGGGAACTATAGGGGCAATGTTTAGAACAGGAACTACAACAATTACCAGAACAACCCTCAGTTCCAGGATCCCAGCCAAGTCCCATACCAGAACCCAAAATAAGGGCAACAAGTTGGTCCCATCTCTTTGAATGAGAAACTATCAGCCATTGAAAAGATGCTACAGTCACAATAGACGATGATAGCTAACCAGCAAGCCCATCAGAAGGCTATTGAATCTCAACTAGATCAACTTGCAGCTAGTATGAAACCACCTACTGGAGCCTTTGCTGGCCAACCAGAGAATAACCCTAAACACCTTGAGCAACTAAAGGTTGTCACCATCAGGTCTGGAAAAGACTATTCCGGTCCTCTTGTCAAGGCACTCCGTAATTGAAAAAGACTCTACCACACCTGAGTCTCAAGCAAAAGGGCCAGCAACTACTGATAAGACAGACAAGGGAAGTTCTGAAAAATTTTCTGTCGAAGAACCAAAAACACCAAAACCAGAGGTTCCTGTATATAAGCCTCGTATACCTTTTCCAGTCTGTCTAAGGAAAACCAAGCATGATACTCATTTCAATATGTTCAAAGAAGCTATGAAGAAGCTTCGTGTTGATACACCATTTTTGGATGTGCTAGATGAGATATTAGCTTGGACGAAGTACTTGAAGTCACTCCTCACAAGGAAATATATAACTGAAGAGTACGAAATAGTCAAATTAGTGAAAACCACTTCAGACATCATCCATAGTAAGATGCCCAAGAAGAAGAAAGATCCTGGATCTTTTGGTATCTCATGTCATATTGGTGATTCTACATATAAGAAGGGACTAGCTGATCTTGGTGCTAGCATTTTGATCATGCCACTTAGACTTTGCAAGAGACTAGGATTTTCAAAATTTCTTCTGACTAGAATGACTATACAACTTGTAGACAATTTGATAAAATGTCCATTAGGAATTCTCAAAGATGTCCCAGTCAAGGTTGGAAGGGACACATATGTTCCGTGTGACTTTGTCATTATGGACATAAAAGAAGACACCAGATATCCTCTCATCTTTGGACGTCAATTCCTTGCCACTACAAGATCTCTAATTGATGTTGAAGCAGGTACCTTGCTTCTCAGACTTGGTAAAGAAACTCTCAAATTCAAAGTTTTTGAAAGTATGTGAAGACCAAGCATGCAAGAAGAAGTCTACTTGATTGAGTGTATAGAGCAGATGTCACTCCTTACGCAAGAGGATTATGAACAAGAATATCCTTTAGGAGTGGCCCTTACTAATCCTAATATGGAAAGTTCAGTTGACAAACAAGTAAAGGATTACATCAAATTTCTTGACTCTGCAGAAGAAGATGTTGAAGCTACTTTTGAATAACTCAAGCCTATAGAAACAATTGAAGACATCTGTGAAAAGGAGGAGACACCCCTCATCCCTGTCATACCAAACCATTTTTAGGTTTACGTGGGCCTCCCCATCTAGAAACAACCATCCTTGGGAATGCACCAGTAGCCCAACAGACAAAGTCTATTGATTTCATCCTCCCTCCGCAACAAAATCTGGACTGCAGTTTCTACCGAGAACATCCACCAGATCCATATCTGATTGACAGCAATGTCCATCATTGCCACGATGAAGGGATAGTACATCAACAAAGTAACTTTTCTTCTGAGCCTCAACAGCACTACTTTGTCAATGAAGTCGTTCAGATCCCCTACAACTATTCTCCACCTCGAATTGAGCAACAAAGAACAAGTCAACATAACTTGGGATGTTTCCATATGTGTTCTGACAATGCTCGCTCTGTATGGGGAAGAATACAAGAGGCTAGAATCATATCAAAGATTAATGAATGGCTGAGAAAGAAACCACCAAAAGAATATGTCAGCCCAGCTCAAGCTCCACCCAGAGCCCCACCATGGTGATAGTATCCATGTCGAGCCATCGACATAAAACAAAGGTGCTTATCAGGAGGCAACCCGGTCAATAAATTCATATTTGGTTTTAATTTTCAATTAGAAAAAATTTCTTAATTTTATTTTTACCTTTTAGATAATTTTACACCAAATAAAAATTGCATTGTGAGATGTTATCTTGAGTTCTGATTTATCTTCATTTTTGAGATTTTTAGATGGAGGATGCACGCTGATTGGAATGCAACCACATCTGGTGGTCTAACCAGCATGAATTTTCCCCTCCATCTCAGATTTAGAGTCTGCTTGGGACGAGCAAAATTCTAAGTTCAGGGTGGAGGGTGGGTTGTATGTATTTCACTTTCCACCTACACCCATCCTTTCCTGACTAAAGATTTCACTGTTGCATTTTTTACCAAAATTTTCAAAAAAAATTCAAAAAACTTAAAGTTTCCAAAAGAAATTTGAACAGATACCGGATGAAGTTTTGACACTTTTCGTTTCAACCTCTATGCATTTTGAATCATTATACCCTCCTTATTTGAAGCAGATCCTCAAAAGGACCTCCTTCTGAAAACTAGCCTTTTGATTGAAATCATCTTGTGAAGCTTATGAATCCTAACATCATAATCTTTACGCAAAAATGGCAAGTGTTTGTCGAACTAATAGGGATCAAACATGTAGTGCTTCCTAACTGACTAGTGGAACAATAACATGGGATCCCCACCGGATCCTCATCAAGTCATTATTTGAGTAGAGTACGATAAAGAGAACAACCCGATGCACGGAATTGTAAATCAAGTTGCATTCTGATCTGAACTCTCTTCTACACTTCTTCTATCATCTTCGTACCCCTCCATCCATCAAAAAGAAACAAAAATAGCCAATATAGTTCCAAACCCTAAGTTTGGGGTGGCACACCACTTCCCTCTATATCCACTTCTTCCATACCCCTCACAAATTAATAGGGTCATACCATCAAGAAAAGATGCCAAAGCGCACACAAAAAATGCAATCTCGAGTCGAATAGAGGAGAGATTCGCATAAAAATATGCAATAAATGAAATTGCAAATAATATAATAAAAATCTTGAGTCGAATAGAGGAGAGATTTATTTCTTCCTTCCATACCACCCTTCACTCCCTTTTCTACCTAAAGGCACAATGAATGCCTCCACTATCATGAAAAACACTAGTGTCATATCAGGTGCGCACTTGTTATTTTGTGGGTATCTCTGGACTCTTACAAAACTCTTTGACATGCTTGTTGTTGGAAAAGGTGAGGAGGAAGTGATATTGGAAAGAAAACTCAAGAAAGAAGATATGGTAAGATGTGTTTAGTGGTCTCAAGAGGTTGAAACACTTAGTCATACTGATCAGAAAGAAAACAATCGTGATGTAAAGATGAGGAAATCACACGAGTTGAAAGTATTCATTTGGCGACTGTTTCAGATTTTGTGTTACTCAAGGACGAGAAACGTTTAAGTTCGGGGTGTTTTGATGAATGCATATTCATCATGTTATTCATTCGCCATCTTGGGCTCATTTTGATTCAATACATCCAATTTCATTTACTAAACATCACAATGTGCAAAATTTCTTAATTGGTTCAATTGCCAAGGTTTTAACTGAGTTTATGTTGATTTTATGCAGGTCATTTTGAGGTTCAACCAACCGATGTCACGCACCTCCATTCAACCCTAATCCACAAAAATCACCACCATTCGATCTTCATCTCAATCAACCATCATCCATATCAAACCCTTATGAGTGGGACCCACCTTTCTCAACCATAGATCTACCTTCACTCATCCTTGGTCTTGACCAATGGGTTTTGACCAAACGATCTTGATCAAACGGTCTCATCCATACGATTTCATCCAAAAGGTTTTGACCTATCGGTCCTAGCCACTCATCCATATGGTTCTGATCTATTCGGTTTCACCCCATTCAATCTTGGGCTTTCCCTTCACCACACGATCACGGATCAACGGCCCCCATCCATCTGACCACACGATATTAGCCCTCCATTGCCTAAACGGTTTTCAACTCTTTTTTTTCATACAGTCTCAAGACTGTATGGACAACCTCTACCCCAAGACTGTTTGTACGATGGGAGCTGAGACCGTTTGGGCAACTCGACCTGTAGCATAGGTGGCGCACGGTCTCAGACCGATAGAACAGCAGGCCACCAAACTGTTTGGGTGCGTGACTGATTGAAGGTCCAAGACCGTTTGTGCAGACCGATCGAATAGAGAGTCTGAGACCGATCGACGGAGACCGCTTGGATCATTGAATGCTTGAGACTGTTAGAACAGAGACCAAGACCGATTGGTGACAACCGTTTGGACGTCGGAGATAAAGACCAGTTGGCTAGTGCAATCGGTCTTACAGACCGTTTGGACGATGCTGAATGCAAGATTGATCGATCGATCCCAAACCGTTTGGGCGTCGCAAGATGTAAGACCGCTTGGGGTGATCGGTCTCTGAGACTGTGTGGAGTCACAGTCCAAAACTATTTGGACACTTAATCCTCCCAAACCGTTGGCGATGAAGACCGTTTGAAGTTGTTGGTTCTCAAGACCGTTTGATCACTGAACACATGAAGACTGTTTGGAGGATACTAAATGGTCTTGCAAGACTGTTTGGATGAGGTACTCCAAGACTGATTGGAGGCACATATCCAAGACTATTTGGAGATGAAAAGAACAAGAACGTTTGGTCATATACACCAAACCATTTAAGCAAGTTGTAAAAATTACAACTGGGCCCAAATCGTGAGACCAGACCCGAGCCTATAAATAGGACCAGCATGATCCTCATTTGGGGCATCGGATTTGGGATGCCTCTAGGCTACCCACACACAAGGTTCGGTCCAGCTCCATCCACGTACGTCAATTCCATTGCTACTCCACATGCTGATCCTTTTTCTACAAGTAAGAAGGTCAAGACGAGAAGAGAAGAAGGAGAAGAAGTGATGCCCGGTCTGCCTTGGTGGTTCTTCCTTATCATCCAAAGTGGCTCTGACACGACGTAGAAGACCACATCATCTTCACTGATTTGTGACTACCTTCTACATCATGCTCATGGCAGATTCTACTCTCTCTTATTCTTCTTGTTTCTCGCATCATGAACGAGTAGTTCTCTTTCACTGGGGTGCGGGGACTAGCCCTGTTGTCCATGAAAACATGTTATTTTGTTAAACTATCCATGGCAATGTATATAACTTTTCATTTCATTGTTAATCATTGATGTTTGTAGATTGGTTACCTGCTTGCTTTCATCATGTTTTTCCCCTATGTTGTGAGAACTTCTATACGTAGGGTAGAATGTCGATTAATGAGGTTGACTCCCAAACTAGAAATAGAATGGGATTCCTTAAGGTCGTAAGTGTATGATCTGTGAGGGGAGGAGCCATCTAGCCTACGGTGACACTTTTGTGGCCTAAACATCCCACATGGAGGGCCACATCCTTAGTTGGATTTGGTATCTTCTTTGTTAATCGTCAATGTTTGCTTGTAGATTAATCGACTGCTTGCTTAACATTTAGCAAGGTTGACTCCCAAACTAGAAATAGAATGGGATTCCTTGAAGTCATAAGTGTATGATCCGTGAGGGGATGAGCCTTCTAGCCTATGGTGATGCTTGTGTGTGCCTAACGCCAGTATAGGGGGCCCACAGCTTCAGTTGGACTTTGTATCTTCGGAGTCATAAGTATATGAACCGGATGGTGACGAGACATCAGATGCCAAAGGTGATGCTTATGCAAACTTAACGCCTGTATGCGGGGTTTTGCAACACCTCTACTTGGATGGTTATACCTTGCCTAGATGTTTGATGTTTGGATGTGTTTGCATGGGTAGTGGTGCTGAAACCTGAGAACATCCCGACAATTCTGTATAATTAATCTAGATTCAACTTTAATTATGCTCTTTTCTTTCTCACAATTAGTTTAATTAACCCCAAATCAACCCTTGGTTCTAAATATTAGTCTTACTTGAGCTAGATTCGACTAATGACGATTCTTAAAAACGGTGTCTCTTGGGATTCGATCCTTAACTATACTGTGCTAAGACATGTCTGCTTGCGGGTGGTATTATTGCACAAGGTTTTGGTAAAAGCTTGAGATTTCAACCCTGAGTGAGTTTGTTAGTGTGATAATAAACCACGACAGAACCCCAAAACCCTAAAAATTAACTTGAATACAAATTATTAATTAATGATAATTGCTTTAACAGAGTAATTTAGGGTTTCTTAACCCTAGGAACGTGTTTAGGGTTTCATCAACCTAAGAAGAGCATCTAAGTCTTATCTAAGAGAGAGAGGTAAGTGGTCCATGCACTTTGAACATAAATATTTGATTGATTGTATATATGTATGCATAGTGAATGTTATGAATGTAATATTTACTATTTCAATTGTTAAAAGTCAACGAATTTATACTGAACTAAATGCCATGTTTAATGTCAATATTATTGTATCATTTTCATGCAAATTAAGAGTAAATTTAAAGTTCAGTTTTAAGAGCATAGTAAGAGTTTCCAAGAGAATGATAATGTTAAAAGATAACTTATATAAGGTCCTCATCAAGAGGCTCCTCAGAGAAAAACTAAGAGGCACTTCAGTGCATAAGAGAAGAGGCACTCTGGTGCAACCCAAGAGGCACTTCGGTGCATAATAGAAGAGACACTTCGGTGCAAAAATCAAGGATTCTTATATAGGTCAAGATAAAAGACTTCATTTAAAAGCAATTGTGTTTTCTTTTCAATGTCTAATGCTTAAAGTTTATTTTCAAGTTTACATGCTTTCTTAAATTGTAATATGTTCAATTTCACTTACCAATTGTTTGATGCATGGCTGGGGGTGTGATGCCCGTAGGAAAGGAGCAACGTCAAGAATAAAGCCATCTAAGGACCAGTTGAAGAAGAGGCTCAAGGACATCTAGACCAAACCTGGTGGGGTGCCAACTATCCATAGATTAGATTTCTTTTATGTTTATGAATCATGTGTTTTAGTTTAGTGTGAGTTTTATGAGAAAGTGTAGGATGGTTAAGAGTAAACATGTTTAGTTTTATTCATGTTTGAGTTATGATGGGGACTTGAGTATGAGAACTGTTATTTTATCCTATGTTGGTATATATGAACTTTGTTTTTATGCAATGATAATCATGTTTGTGACATCCCAATGAGATATATGCTTCCTCTTAGTGTTTTGCATGTTTTAGAAATTGGGGTGTTACTATATGGTATCAGAGCAAAAAATATAGTTGGCCACTAGGCTTTTCTCAAAATCTCATATAGTTTATGTTCCCTCTTGTAGATGGCTCCCAAGAAGAGATCTGATAAGGGCAAGGAGCACGTAGATGGAGAGGGAAGCTCTTCCAATGGAGAAAGTGATCAGAATGCTTCTGGAGGGGCTAACCCTAATGGTAACCCTAATGCACCTCTAGAAGTGCTTATCAAGGCTCTGACTGATGCTATCACTAGACAACAAGGAAGACCACATCAATTGAGGAACCAGGAGTTGACCTTAGTTGACTTCTTGAAGATCAATCTTGATGCTTTTGCTAGAGAAGAAGAGCTAGATGTGGTGGGAAAAGCCGAAAGTTGGTTGCAGAACATGGAGCATTGTTTTTGTGACCTAGATTGACCTAACCCATCTAGTGTTCATTTTGGGACTCACATGCTCAAAGGTGCTGCTAAGACTTGGTGGGAGAACCTGTTAGGATCCCGTGAAGCTGATGCTCCTCCACTCACATGGGAGGAATTCACATAATCCTTTAAAGACCATTGCATATCTGAGGCTATGATTGATAAGAAATAAGAGGAGTTTTGCAACCTTCATCAACGTGGTGATATGACAGTCACACAATACGCCATGAAGTTCAGAATCTTGCAGAAGTATGGATATGATTATGATGAATGACGCACGGAGAAGAAGTTCATTAGGGGTCTTAAGGAGGATCTTAGCTTTGCTTTATCTGGATGAGGACATTGCACCGTGCAAGGTGCTCAAACAATGACCATGATTCCTCGAGCGGCTTTGCCATGAAAGTGCCCCCGCAGGAAGAGTCTACATTGTTTTGGCTTTTCTCTTCAAGCCCAGTGTAGAAGGCCTGAACGAGCTGCCACAGAGGAACCTCATGATGGGGGAAATCGCGAAGTAGCTTTTGGAACCTTTCCCACACCTCGTGGAAGGGCTCGTTCTCTTTCTGGGCAAACGACGTGATGCACCTTCTCATATAAGATAACTTGGCGATGGGGAAGAACTTCTTGAGAAACTCATTCTTCACCTCATTCCATGTGACCAACTCTGGCTTCGTCACATACCACTCCTTGGCTTTCTCCTTGAGGGAGAAAGGAAAGAGTGTCCTCCTGATTGAGTCGTCGGTGATGGCTGGAGTGCAGAAGGTAGAGCACGTTTCAAGGAACGCGTCTATGTGGTGGTAGGGATTCTCGTTCTCCATACCGAAGTATGTAGGGAGAAGTCCCAGGAGTGCCGGATGGATGGAGAACTGTTGACCTGGCATCTGGTCAACCAGAGTGGCGATGGGGGAGTTGTAGTTCCCCAGTGTGAAGTACTCATGAAGCGGGCGATGTGGCGGTGGAGGGGGAGCATCCGGTGGCGGGTTGTTTTCATCCATCTCAGCCTCTCGGTGTAGGTTGCAGCGAGCTTGACGCATCCTCCTACCAATCTCGGGGTCGTATACCACCAAGTCGTTGCAAGTAGAACGCGTGCTACGCATGCACAGTTGTCACCTGCGCAAGGCACAAACAAACAACAAGAAACCAAGTTAGCAAACCAAGATGCAAAAGGACAACAAAGAATAAATAATAGCAATGGTGAGGGAAAAAGGAAAGGCTAATCTACACTATCTAACTAGGCCGAGCGCCTCTATCCCCGGCAATTGCATCAAAAAAGCTTGGTGTGTCCCCACTAGTGGTTCTTTTACACCCCACGAGATCGGAGTGCATGTGATATGGGATCTTATGCTTTCAAAATTTGTAAGACATATACTAACTACCTACGTCTACTAAGACACTACACCCGCAAGCGCATGGGGTCGTGTCATAGTATAGGTGAGGCATCAAGTACAGGGTCGGTCCACAGAGATAGAGGGGGCACTAGAGTTAGACGGTGCGAGCTACGTTCCTTTTGCGAAGCTTAGGGTTTTAGGGTTTTTGAAAGGTTTGATTGTTGATTAAGCTAATTGAACATGTAAGAAATGCAAGATGGAAACTAAGTTATGGAAGAGAAAGCAAATTAGTAAACTAAATTAACAAACTAACTAAGCAAGATAAAGAGCCTAAGTTAACACTAAAGAGTAAAACTAAGCAATTAACTAGATTAAGCAAAAGTGACTAAACTAGACTAGCATGAACAAGCAAGCTAAGAAAGATGGGTTTTAAGCAGTTGATTAGGGTAGGTGGGCTGTTTGGGGGATGTAACTTTGCTATTAGTTGGGGGAGATCATTAAACATGCAAGGATCTCATTTCATATCTATATTACCAAACCAAAAAACAAGGACAAAGCCATTAGAATACACCCTATACTACTAGTAGAAGACTAGGGTTAGGTGTAATTCTAATGGGATTAACCAAATCTAGGTTTATAGAGTAAGTGATAGTGAGAAATTGAGGGTTGAGGGTAGAGATGGGAGTAGAGATGAGGGTATTTTACCTCATGCCACTAGCCACTCTAACCTTTAGAAGGCCCTAGGCAATTGCATCACTCTCACTTACACTAGCCACTTAAATCTTACACTCACTTGTAGGAGGGAGGATGTGTATGTAGGAACAAAGGGGGCTAGCTAGGGATCCACTAATTGGACCTAGGAGCCAATCCTAAGATTCCCACATACACTCCAATCCCTCCTAGAAGCTAAGTGTCAACAAGCATCTCAAAATAAGCAATCCATGTTATAAGCACAAACCACATGCAATAAAATGGGAAATGAGATAGAAGCAAGAGGCAATAATATGAATTAAGTTCATTACAAGCAACTTTCCCCCAACATGGTATCAAAGTCACATTTTAACCCCAAACATCCCACCACTAGGGGCTTAGATACACATAGTCAAAGAAACTACAAAAGAGAGGGGAAGAAGAGGAAGAAACTCCATGAAGCTTGATGAAGTGGCCTTATTCTTCACCTCCAATCTGGTGCATACGACCTCCCTCCTCCAAGGGTGTAGGGGAGCATGGAAATGTGGGGGTTTATGGATGGAAACCTAGGAAACTAGGATTCCATGGTGGAATGAGGGTGGAAATGGTGGATGATGAGCCAAAATGCAAAGGGTTTGCACTCAAAGCTCAAGGAAGGGGAATGGAGCTTGGAGTAGCTGTAGGGGCATCTAACCTAGTGATAGGGCCACCACCCAGGTATATATAGGTGGTGGTGGAAGTACTAGGGTAAGTAGGGGTAGTTTAGGAAAAGTAGTGAAAAGTTGTGTAGGGTCGGTGATCACCACGGTCATGGTGGGTGTGCCATAGCCGTGGTGAGGGTAGTGGGGAATGGTTGTGGGGGGTGAATATGGTTGTGGTATGTTAAGGGTAGTAGAAATGCTAAGTGGGGAAGTGGCCAGGCCGTGGCGGAGTGCCACAGTCGTGGTGGGTAACATGCACCACGGTCGTGTTGCGTAACACAACCGTTTTGGAGGAGGTGGAGGTGACCGTGGGAGGAGCCACGGTCATCTTGATCATCTTCGGCCATGGTCGTGGTGACTTGGAGGAAATCCCTATTGGAGGCTCACTTCTTGATCAATAGACACACGACCGTGGGAGGAGCCCACGTCCATTTTCTCTTCTCAAGGCCACGACCGTGTTGATGGCCACGGTCGTGGTGTCTTCACTGGCCACGGTCGTGGCTGGGAGGCCACGGTCATGGGCGATCTATACAAATCCATGTTGAAACTATTGGATCTTGGCAATAAACACATGACTGTGGCATAGTGCCCACAGTCGTGGTGAGGTTGTCCAGCTTGATTTCACTTCAATCTTCGTCATTCTTGGATGTCTTTGCTTGGGGACGATTCTTGACCATTGGAGGTAGGTTGAGGGAGACTTTAGGGCCTTCTTTGGGTCCCTACATGTGTGGGGGAACCCTATAACTCCTTCTTTCTCTCTCTTCCATCTAAGCATGGTTCAAGTACCTTAAAAATAGTGCAAAGAACATCCATAAGCATATTTGCAATGATAAGCATATTAGGGGTAAAAAGCTTGTAATCTACATGTTTAGATGTGACTTAAGTACAAAATGGCACAGGATGGAGCCCTAAAATAGGGCTACATCAGTGGTCCATGCACTTTGAACATAAATATTTGATTGATTATATATATGTATGCATAATGAATGTTATGAATGTAATATTTACTGTTTCAATTGTTAAAAGTCAATGAATTTATACTGAACTGAATGCCATGTTTAATGTCAATATTATTGTATCATTTTCATGCACATTAAGAGTAAATTTAAAGTTAAGTTTTAAGAGCACGGTAAGAGTTTTCAAGAGAAATATAATGTTAAAATATAACTTATATAAGGTCCTCACCAAGAGGCTCCTCTGAGCAAAACTAAGAGGCACTTTGGTGCATAAGAGAAGAGGCACACCGATGCAACCCAAGAGGCACTTCGGTGCATAAGAGAAGAGTCACTTCGGTGCAAAACCTGAGGATTCTTATATAGGTCAAGATAAAAGTGTTGGGTTTTAGGGGAGACAAAGAAGGCAGCAGAAACAAAAATTTTCTCCCCAACCCATACCGAGGAAACGCGTCAACGTCTATATAATAGGAAAGGATGGTTTGTGGAATCATACCTTGTCCCGAGGCTTGCTCGGCGACAATACCTCGCGCAATGCGCGGTCTTCAACTCCGGTCTTGGACGGTGTCTGTGCAGCTCCTGGTCGCACCGGGACTGACGACTCCTCCTCCTACCGGACTGTCGGATGACAGTTGTCCTCCTAAGCGGCAGTGTCCTCCCGCCTCTGTAGTAGTCCACACGGACCACCTGGAACTCCACTCTCCTTATCCCACAAGGAAGTGGAAGGATTCGCACCCTCCTGTTGACGTACTAGTCGCCAACACACTCTCCTGCTACCAGTTGCAACTGCAGTTGTCCTTCCCTTGTTGCACCTCCCTTTTGCGGGAAGCACTTGCTCGGGATCTCTCACGGTTACCAAAACCAGAGAGAATGACAACTTCGCAAAGCAACCGGCTTGCATTGAGTTGTACTTTGAGAAGCCCCCAATACCCCTATATATATAGGCGGGTCATGGGACAGGGTTCTCTGTGTCCGGCAATATGGGACTAAAGCAGGAGTAGAAGGGTTCGAGAATTTTCCACAAAAAGCAACCGGTTCGCAACTTGAAATGATCGGTTCACAACTGAACCGATCGGTTCGGCCATTGAGTCGATCAGTTGGACCTGAGTCGATCGTTTGGGGCACTCCAACCGATCGGTTGGTGCCCTGAAATGATCGGTTCATAGTCCTAATCCGGCTCAAAAAGACTTTCCTTGTTTCGTTTCCAATTGGTATCAAATACCAATGTTATTCCCAATCGAATTGGGCAATTTGAAACCAAAGGAAAATTCTTGCCGACATGACTTTTCCCAACTGGTCGGTTGCACCAGTTGAGCCGATCGGTTCAACCCTTGAACCGGTCATTTCAACCTGGGCATGAGCCGATCGGCCTGGACACTCCAGCCGACCGGTTCAGCTGCCTCAGCCGACCGGTTCATCATATGAACCGATCGGTTGGGAGCACAGGTTGGGCAAAATCAGTCAATTGCGATTTCAATCAATCTGATACTCCAATCAATGCGTCCAACACCTTGAACCATACGATATTGAGCCATCGACTGATTGAGTGTTTAATTGAACTACGAAACTCCTTTAGTAATCAATCTAAACATTGCTTTGTGGACAAAACTCCTCTTCCAGGTTAAATCCTATGTGTGTGACCCTGCAGGTCCATTTCACGTTGGCAGTGAAAGTCCATAACACTTATGACTTCACAAGCAAAGAGCGGTGCCTAGTCACACATCAGTGCTACCCAAGTGAAAGTAGAAAGTTGGAGAACAACTTTCATCCTACAATCCGTGAATGGTGTTACAGTGAATGTATAATTCCTTTGTCACTGATATCCCGAATGAACTCAAGGCATGGAACAGTCATCATGTCAACGTTCATTCACTTTCTTGATCTCAAAGCAGATTGAATGAGATATGTATGACATCAATATCACATACTGATTCACACATGCGTGCGCACGCCTATCTCAATCCTACTCATCAAGTGGCCTTGGATATCAAACTCCCTCAGGAGGGACAAATCCCATATCTATCACTCACCCCTCAAAAGCCCCATGTGTCAAAGCCACCCAATCATCACCTTTATAACAGCCCATGTTTCAGGACTGCGTTTGATGATGTCAAAGTGTGACCAACGACATGTGTTGAGTGTAGTGATTTCAGGTCAAAGAATCACACTCACCACCATCATTGTGAGTATTGACTGTGACTACCATCTCATGGTTCCATGTGTCAAACTCACGGTGGGTCTGTCCGGTACACTTGTTCTCTAACAAGTACCTATGTGTTTGGTTTGATATCTCTATATCATGACTAATGAGATTCTGTCATCAACCAACACCACAATCTAGTCTTGTGTGTCATTGCTGTCTATCTTCCTTCCACAATGACATCCGACTAGGGACATAACAAGAATGTACAAACTCTTAGCATCCGTATGATCTCATCGTTCAGGTCCTTAACCTGAAAGCATATGTCATTGAGTATTGTCATTCTCTAGACATTCAATCTGTTCTATCACTATCTCATATGACTGAACCAGAATGAATTGGAAGCTTGCCTTTGATGTTTATAAAATCAATCTTAATGTATCCCACCAATCATCCCATGATTGGCTCTCAGGGCATACATACCAACAAAAAGACTTCATTTAAAAGCAATTGTGTTTTCTTTTAAATGTCTAATGCTTAAAGTTTATTTTCAGGTTTACATGCTTTCTTAAATTGTAATATGTTCAATTCCACTTACTAATTGTTTGATGCATGGTTGGGGGTGTGATGCCCGTATGAAAGGAGTAATGTCAAGGATAAAGCCATCTAAGGACCAGTTGAAGAAGAGGCTCAAGGACATCTAGACCAAACCTGGTGGGGTGCCAACTATCCATAGATTAGATTTCCTTTATGTTTATGAATCATGTGTTTTAGTTTAGTGTGAGTTTTATGAGAAAGTGTAGGATGGTTAAGAGTAAACATGTTTAGTTTTATTCATGTATGAGTTATGTTGGGGACTTGAGTATGAGAATTGTTATTTTATCCTATGTTGGTATATATGAACTTTGTTTTTATGCAATGATAATCATGTTTGTGACATCCCAATGAGATATATGTTTCCGCTTAGTGTTGTGCATGTTTTAGAAATTGGGGTGTTACAGCGATGAACCCTAAATCTTGTGCATGATTTTCTTAATTGAAGTGGTCATCCTAGGCCTTTTTTGCATGTAGAAAATGATGACTTTTTCTATCACAAAAGATGGTTTCTTTCTAGGGTTTCAAACTGATTTTTCCTCCTTGTGTTTGAACATGATGGTTTGGTTTTGGTTTGGTTTTTCTTTACTTCCATGTACCAATCGATGGCATTGACCTTGTTCCTATTTTGCACCTTGATGGTCACTGAGTTTTCACCCCTTATGTGGTCGATGAGTTAGAGCTTTCGTGGTCACCAAGATTGAACCCACTTTGGTCACCAATGTTACCTAACTATAGCGATCACTATGTTCCCTAACCTTAGCAGTTGATGAAAGTTTTGAATCATGAATGGTCTCTATGTTATCTGATCTTTAGCGGTCGATGACATTTCTAATCTTCAGTAGTCGATGAAAATTTTGATCCATGTTGGTCTTCATGGTCATGAACCCTAGTGGTTACTAAGTCACCTAACCATAGTGGTCGTTAAGGTGCCTCTAACCCATATGGTCTCTATCTTTCCTTGACCTAGATGGTCGATGAGATTTCCTTATCCTATTGTCAATGGTTGTGTTTGACTTTATGCTTTCATGCTTGATGGAGATTCTAAACTTAGGGTTTACCTTTAATTTCTATTTTGGAAACCCTAATTCACTTACCTTGTTGAACCTAACCCTAATCCAAGTAAATGTTGATGTTACTTATCTTTTTTGAGTAACTAGTATGATGAAGGATGTGTTTTCTCTCTCTAAATTGTTGTAACCCAAATTTTTTGGTATATGAACAACATAGTTCTTAAATGCAATGTTATGGTGAACTAATGTATCTCATGTATGATGATTAAAAAGAAGAGCCTTGATGAGGCTTGGAAAGATAATGATATTCTTGCGAGGAATAATGTGAATGGTCTTATGACCTTAGACATGGTTTTGTGCCCTAGTTGAGGTGTTAACCTCTTCATGATGTGACTAGGACTTGTATCCTATGATAGTATGATGATGAGTATGGTCTCATGTATGGCAATGAAATAGTACCATGTGATGATGTGATAAGCATTATGTTTCATATGTTTTATATCTTTTAAAGTTGCAATCAACTCATGCTTTTGTAAGACTCTTTTAGGGTTTGTATGTAAACTGATTGATGCAACCTTGAATCACCAAAATGATCTAAACTAATCAATGGAAAACTTAATCATATAGTACCATATGCCATAGATCCATTCCAATGTCAGGATTTGTTGGATGGTGAAATGAGTATTCTTCTGATGGATACTCAGAGTCGTATATGTTATGGTTTACATGTACTCTCAAGTTTGGGAAGGGAATGTTTTGTAGATAATATGTATATCGACACCTATTTTGTCAGTATGTTGCATTTTGTAAATGGCATGTATATGTGGAATATCTCTTTTGTATATAGGTTGTGGTTGAGGTCACTGAACAGATATGTATTTATCTGATATGGTATGTGTTGATATTCAGTTTGTTGGACCTTTATGTAAATGTTTATGAACATAATGGTAAAATATTTTTTAATTATTCAGTTTTTCTGGCTATGTGAATGTTCAGTAGTTGATCATGTGATTTGTTTTGAGTTATCTCATTTAGCATGATAGTGTTTTCACACTTTCTTTCTTCCTTCCATAATCAGTGGTAGTAGTAAATGAATTTAAGGATGCTTATCCCTAGTCATCGCATGCATGACTACCATTTGTTGATGTCTTTTGTGCCTCTTTCAAAAGGAGAGCATGAGGTTGAATAACATATGGTCCATGTGTGCTCTAATGGGTCAGCACCCACTTTGGGTTGGAAACAAGTCATCTAGAAAACAATCTCCCCCTCCATCCTTACAAGAAGTCTATGCTTTCCTTAGTTGGATTCCAAACTGAAAAACTCCTTATAGCTAGAAAGATTCTTTGTAGGAACTTCTTTTGTCAGCATGTCAAAAGCATTATCATTAGTGTGGACCTTCTCCAACTTCAACTGGTTTTTACTGATGGCTTCATGTAACTAATTGTATATCATATCTATTTTCTTTTGATCGCCTTCACAAATCTGGTCCAAAATAATAGTAATATTGAGCCAGATCTTTAAGAATTTGACTTTGAATTTATAACTCAAATCCTTGAGGCACTATCAACAAAATACATGGTCATAAGTAGTAGACATTATCAAACACATGGAAAAGGGTGATAAACCATTAGGACCTTAGATCTTAGCTTAGCTTGGCCAAATCCTGGTGTAAAGAAGTGTTGCATTAGGAATGAAGTAGCAAACTGAAATTAAAATCAAGTAAAACAAAATAAAACCAATATGACAAACAAAACAAGCGATGGAACTTTTTGGAAAATTTTGATAACGATGGAACTGTGATTGGGTTTCACAAATAGGTGCATTCACTAAACATGTAAGTATTCATACTGTAAAGAAGTGAAATCACTTCCTTACTAAAAATTTGAACAATAAAACCTCCAGTCCAAACACCCTCAGAAGGTATGTTGGAGTGGGTGCAAAATTTTCAAATCTTTATATAATGGTAACAAAAGACCAAGTTATAGCAGCGGAATACAAACATGACTATATTCAATTATAAAACAAAGGGAACATCTTAAACTTACTTCACAAGGATCCATGTAGAGTAAATCTAAACCACCTCAAGATTGTCTCCAAGCTTAACTTCATATTCTAAGTCCAGGTCATCAAGCCTTGTCATCCAAGTCTTCTACCTAGGGTTGGAAGCATACCCCAGCAAAGAGAAACAATAGCAGACATCAGCAAAAGCTGGTATGTGCATACTAAAAAGCAAACTTGAGCAATTTATAAAGAATAAGGGATATCAAAATAAAAGGATTCCCATGCAAGAGATAAGTACCACCCAAACGGGTATCAAGAGAAAAGATCACCACAAAAGGGATACTTGCCATAAAACAATAAAGTAGTGCCACATAAGCACATATCAAGTTGTGGGCACATAACCCATCAACAATTTCATCAACCTACATGCATGTGAGATAATCATAGCCCTAGAACAATATAAAGACAATGGCGGCCAACCCCCATAAAGCTGAATCCTGATAGAGAATGGCACATAACCTGTAAGGACCCTGACCTGCGTTTAGGGCTTACCCTGTTTGTTTTGCTTAACCTTGATGGTTTGAGGCTTGCTAATCACCTTTGAGTGGTGATTAGGGTTTGGTTGTGCTTTGTTGAGGGTTGAAGGTGCTACTTGCAATTAACCCAAGTCTAGGGTTTTGGGAGCAAGATTGTCACCTTGAGAGGTGTTCTTCTCTCTCTTTACTTCCTCTAGGGTTGAGAGGAAGGTTTGGGCTTGTTGCTTGAGTTCTTTGGGCCTTTGTTGAGCTTGTTTGGGCTTTGAGGTACCTTGTTTGGGCTTGCTTGGGCCTTGTGTCGGCCAAGTAGAGCTTGTGTCGGCCTAGAGTGGAGCTTGTGTCGCCCATGGTGCTTGGTCCAACCTTGGTCATGTTTTGAGAACACATGGTGCACATCTTGGACAAGTGTCTTATGGCTTGCAAGAGTGGTGGCTTGAGTTGGTGGACAAGTGTCCTTTGGGTGGACGACACATAGCAAGTGTTTACCTTGGTTTCTCCTCCTTTCTCATCTATATAGGTGGTCCCTTCTTTAGCTTGGGGTCCCTTTAGTTCCTCTCCCCCTTGTGCACGACACACTCTTCCTTTCCTTTGCTTGGTGGCCGACACACCCTTGGAGAAGGAGGTGGTGGCCGATACACACCCTCTTGGAGGAGCTTTGGTGGCCGACAACCCTTGGAGCTCAAAGTGCATCTTCTTCCTTGGAGCTTAAGGCGGGTTGCATGATTCTAACCCTAACTACTCTATCCTCTTCTTTCATATGTTGTCTTAATCTTGCCTTTATACGTTAGTAGTTGATCTTTAGTTATCTTGCATGTTGGCCGATCCTTGTGTTAGGGTTTAGGAGAGCAACACTCCTTTCTCCCCTTGGTCTAGATGAGTGAGCTTGAGCTCTAATGCCATGATCAACACCCCTCTTTCCTACCCGATTGAGGTGAGCACATGACTTAGTAACTTGAGCAAGACTCTCCTCTCACCTTGGGCAAGATGGTGAGCTCATTTAGATGGCTTGAACCTTAGTTGAGATGTGTGGGGAGGTGTTTCCCGATAGCCCTTGCCCTAGTTTTCTCTTGCACGGTTGGAGTGAGAAAGTTTCTCTTTTGTGCCTTGAGCGGGTGAGCACTCTGACTCTGCTCGCTCAGTCGTCTTGCTCACCCAGTAACCTTGCTCGCCCAATATGACTCTGTTCTGCTCACTCGGTTTTCCCTTGCTCACCTGCACACGTGTCGCCAAACACCCTGGCTTTGCTCGCCCGATACTTCTTTGGCTCGCCCAGTAGCTTATCTCGCTCGATAGCTCAGAGTGTTGCTCACCCGGTTTCCCCCAGCGCGCCCTGCTCGCTCACGTTTTGGCTCGCCCAGCTGTGTCGCCCGACACAATGGCTAACTCACCCAGTTCTATCTGGCTCGCCTGATACCAGTGTACACCCGACACCCTCTGTGCATGTCGCCCGACAGGGCTGCTCGCTCATGTTCTATCTCGCTCAACCCTCTTTTGCTCACCCGACACATGAGTGCTCGCCCGATAGCTTGCACACCTGAGTGGCTCGCCCGGACACCCTGCATGCCTGTTAGGGCTGCACGCTCGATAGGGGTAGATAGGAATGGGTCTGCCCGGGATGGCTATTAGTAAGGGTTCTTGGTATCTCTTGTGAGGGCACGGTCTTCCATGGAAAGGTGATATGTTAACTATGTTTTCATGATGACACATTACTTAATAATGACATTTATGTTCTTATGGCCGAGCACATGCATATGAATGTAACTACTCTATTTCTTAAATGACAATGTGATCTTGAGCATGCCTTAGGGTTGCTTGATAATGTGTTTACATGTGTAACCTTAAGATAGGGCATGGATATAGTTATTATTGCCATTATGTGCTGGCAATGTACTTAACCCAATTATCATCTTATGTTGATAATGTAAGAATCTTGATTATTCACATGGATATTGAACGATGTTAACTATGCAGGTAATGTTAGCCAAATGAAAGACTATGAGAAATAATTATATGTGAATACTGTGATGACAGGTGTATTATGAAAGGTGTTCCATAATGGTGATGAAAGCCTTGAGAGGCTATGGCACTATATAATGAGGGATTGAGATCCCATGATATGTGATGATCCTTGAGAGGGATCTAGATGGTTGGGAAGAGGCCAAGTGATAACATGTGATGTGAGATCCTTGTGATAGATCAGTGTAATGTAAATTGTAGGAAATGCATAATGTTGAGTTTATGTTGTTTTCCTTCTATGTCTTGCATGTTATACAACTTGGTTGAATCTTGCAATCCATCTAAAAGATACTAATTAATCATAGTGGAATCTATCATGTAGTTTTCCCTGGCCATAGATTCATCGCCAGTCAGGATATGGTGATGATGAAACGGGTTCTCCTGCGGGTTAACCTGGAGCGCATATTATTGAATATGCGAGGTTGCTCCTAGCCTAAAGTGAGGAGGTAAGAGTGCAACTGCGGTTGTAGAATCAAGGGCGAGGTGAACATAGCCCAGTGATGATAAAGTCAAGGTGAACATAGCCCATATATATATATATATATATATATAGAGAGAGAGAGAGAGAGAGAGAGAGAGCATGAATGCGTTCATGGATCAGAGCACGATGTCTAGACACGTGGCTCAGTTTTACTAGCGTCGTGACTTGTACCAAGGCGGGCTAGGCAGAGGGTAGCCTGAAGAGCTAACCCTATGGCTTATGACCACTTCAGCATGAGACTACGGTCCTGCTTATGTATACTCATGTTCTGTAGCAGAGGGTAGCCTGAAGAGCTAACCTTGTGGCTATGACCACTTCAAGCATGAGACTGCGGTCCTTCTTATGTTATACTTATGTACGGACATGAGGCGGAGAAGGTCTTGGATTCCGGCTCTTCCATTGACCTTGTATGGCACCGGCTATGGGCTTCGCAGCCGAAGGTTGGAAATGAACGGTACGGTTCATTTCCTCAGGGCATAATAATAAAACGTAATCCAGCCGTTTAGTATGTATTGCTTAAGACAAACATGAAACATTGGTTGAGGCCTTGTTTGTGTAGATAACTTTAATTATCTACAGTTGTTTGTGCATTACTCCTATGTGGTGAGTTTTATATATATTTCATCTTGTCAATCATGTCCCATTGAGAGGTATGCAGGTTATATGCCTTTTTGGTACAGCTGGTAAATTGTATGGTACAGATGGCCTTACTTTTCATAAACTGTTTCTGTTATAATCCTTATCAATATATATGCTCATATAAATTCTTATCTGAGGTTTTGTAGTTTTGGCGCGGAGTTATGCCTCCCGCTGGGACAATGTTCAATTGTCTCACTCCGCTAGTTTACACCCTTTTTAGGTGGTCGAGCTTGTTGTGGTGGTGGTCGCGGAGTTGCGGCCGAGCAGCGAGAAGATCTGTAGAAGGCAAGCTTTGGAGATGCTGCTGTTTTGATGTTTTGGTGTAGAGTCTAGAGTCATCCCTGTACTCTCAGGTCCTTGGCGGTGTTTTGACGTTGTTTTACGATGCACGACCGATGTCATTTGTATATCTTGCTGTTGAACAGATATGGGCATTTATATGTATGAACAGGTGGTGAACTCATGGTTATGACAGGACAGCTGTTGCTCTAAGCTATGGACATGTATCCAGGCTTGTATGGATATATATATGTAACATGTTCTCTTGCAAGATATGGACTGGAATGTAATATGTTTCTTAGTTTATCAGTTTTCCGCAATCGGTTTTAATTAACCCGTGTTTTTGATTAACTGTGGTTATGGTGATTTCCGCCCGTTTTCGCGTAACACCTCGTTATCTGTGTGATAATGGGATGTGTTGCCACATAACCAAACTCCCAATATATATGAAATTGGGCCAACCCCCATAAAGCTGAAACCTGGGTATGGGGCACATAACCTCCATCCCAAAAGCATAAAGGGCACATAACCCCAAAACCAATGCAATTACACTACTCTAGTGCTATTGAATCACATAGCATGTTTAATGTAGAGGCAAGTAGAAAAGTATATTCAAAATTGTACAATGTTTCCATCACACAATGGACAACACATACATATAACATCCACTTCAAAGTGGGAAAATATCACCAAGTAAACTTCCACATCACAGTGGGCATATATCAACAAGTAAACTTCCACATCACAATGGGCATATAATATCAAAAGTCCAAATTGCACCAAGGCAACAAGATAAGATTCCAATAGAATATCCATGATCACAAGATCAATAATAAAATAAGATACTTCACATGAAGCATGATTTCAAAAGAACAAGACAATGTGTAGGATAATGTCCATAGGACAAAGAGTAAGACAAAAGTAGGATAATTTCTCAAGAAGAGTAATCGGGGATGGAAACATACCTCAACATCATATTCAAACGATCAAAGTCCAACTAGGTCCAAGCCTAGGCCTCCAAAGAACCTATTAAGTATATATGTGGAATTAGGGTTAGATTTTCATTAATTATTCAAACCCTAAAAACACCTTTTTATTATTATATGAATTAGATTTCCAAAACCATTCCATATTTTATATTAGGTTATTAGGATTCCAAAACATATTTTATTATATTTTTCTAATTTATATATAATTAGTTATGATTTTTTCAAGTTATTATCTTATTTAATTAGATCCATTAAATCATCCCTTTTAAAACATCATATTTAGGTGAAAAAACCCATACCATTAGAAAGCCCTTAATTTTATGATTCCAACAAGTATTTTTCCAAAATTTTCTGATAATCCGATAATTAGTTATATTATTTTAATTACTGTCCAATCAGATAATTATTTAATGCTATGCATGTGAGAAAATCCTCAAAAATAGGTCAGGCCTGCATGACTTGGCCCAATGAATGTCGGACAAGTCAGCAGGTCAAGGTTTCGTTTGACTCGATCCAAAATAAGAGACAAGAGGCGAAAACACAATTTTGCCCACAACTGAACATCAAAACGAAACGAGAACACTCGGGGGTAACGATGACAAAGTGCAGGTACCTTTGTTCTTCGTTGAACTAGCACGAAGCCAGCCAGCAGAAGCTTAAGGCCCCGATCAAAATCTGATCAAATGAGGAGGTTTCGAGAAAGCGACCACACCAGCGAGTTCGCAAGCCCAAAACGAAGCTAACAACCTAGACTACAGCTTGAACGGCAGCCAGAAGTGCCATAACCATCTTCCACCATCACCAGATGGTCAAGGGGAAATGAGAACGAAGTTGGGAAGATCTGGTGGTAAATCAAGGCCAGGAAATTGAGGATAATGCTCAGTCGAAGGTGCTCAAACCAAAACGAGGCCAAAAGTGTGAGGAGGGTGAGTCGGGACCTCTCCGAAAATGACCAAAAACCAAGCTCAAACCAAGCTTGTCGACCGGGAGGTAGAGACATCTGTAGATGAAAGAGTAAGAAGGAAAAGGCAGAGGGAGGTCCAGGGATGCTCACCGATGAACATATTGAATCGAAGGTGGCAGAGTTGGATGGGGCATCACCGAGGTCACCGGAGGAGAAACCGAGTAGGCCCGGCTGCACCTTGCGCTTCGTGGTCCAATTGAGGTCAGAGGTGAAGAGAAGGACGGTAGGGGGTTCTTTCTGGGTGATTATGCGGGTAGGATGTGCTCAAAGAGGGCGGCTGCGGAAATCGCTGGAGAAGAGGAAATTGGGTGTTATAACCTCAATTTTTCCAAAATATGTAATCTTCTTTTTAAAGATAAATGAAATCCATGGTTGATGTGATGAATTAGTTTGAATGGATTTTGTGTTTGATAGCTTGTATGTTTTCTTATTGGGCCTTTGTGACCATTGAGCCCAATTGAAGGATTAAAAGAAAAACAAAAAAATGAAAAAGGAATTTCATTTAATAAAGGAATATATGAGGAAAATAAATAGAAATGATTTTTAGGCTGAAGTATATTTTTCCCAAAATAGAATTCTGAGTTATAAAGGTTCCTTGGGGTTCAAGGAACTCAGGATAATTAGATAATGGCAAAGGAAATAAGGAATATGTGGAAAATACAATTAAATAAAGGATAACTTGAAACTGAAGTAAAGGGCTCGTTTCCTTTGGATAATAACTTCAATTTTTGCATAATGAACGATAAAGGCATGAATTAACTTTCCTCAAAATTTGAAGTAAAAATAAGCTACCGTTTGGGAGTTATGAATTTTCCAAGTTTCCTTTGAATTAGGAATATAATTCAATTAATTGGGAATTTATTTCCTTTTTTGTTTGAACGCGAATAATGGTGACTGTTGGATTCTAATCCAACCGATCGGGTTCATTGTCCAGAGTCCCAAAGGGACTCAGACAGTAGCGCTGATACAGGGGATTTTCCCCTCATTTTTCTGATCGTTACAATGCATGTGCACTCAAGATCTGTGTCCCATTGAGTTCGGGAGACCCTGGCGAAGAATCTAGACCTAGGTTTTGACAGCTTTCGTGGTGTGTACCCAGAATGCCCAATCGGGCTATGGACCAAGGCGGCGGCAGGGTTGGGGAACCCTAGAGGGGCCTTCACACCCTATAAATAGGGGTCCTCATAGTTCAGTGCACCCTCGCGAACCCATACGGCAACTCCATTAGTTTCTGAACTCTCCCTCGTGCTCGATTGACCCAGCTCTGGCGATCCCCAGCCGCAACGCCGCCGCATGTCCTTGTTAGAAAGAAGAGGAAGGGGACGACGAGCAAGAGGCGTCGGATCGGGGAGCACGGTGGGCCGACTCGAGATCCAACGATCTCAGGAAGCATGCGCCTCACTGAGTGGAGCGCTTCAACTCCAGCGGTTGGATTAGGGTCTACCGTGGACCCGAGTGACATCGATAATTGATAGAAGAAGCGCGTTGCTAGTTTGATGCGGAACGTCAGATCCGGATGAGGTCCATCGGCGCACCGATCGGACGACCCAAGATTTTCGGTAAATATCCTCTCTGATCAATTAAATTCAGGAAAAAGGGTTTTTCTTGAGAAATTGATAGAAATTACTAGGATTGTCTAATGAGAAAACTTTATATATGAAAGTTGTATAGAAAAATACGAGGAATCCAATAAAAATTATTTGAGAACCTAGTTCTTATCTGTTTTGCAAAAGTACCCTAATTTGCTAATAAAGTGTATTAAAAATTGATGAGAAACCCTAATTGAATGTTAAAAGTGTAAATTGGTAAATCAATAGGTCAAATTGATAAGTTTAACTTTGTTAATGATAAAGGTGGTATGATTATCTGTTTGAATGCAAAAGTGCTTAATTTAGAGTTATAATACCTAAAAGAAGGTTAAATTACATGGAAACCCTAATTTGGGATAAAAGGAGATAAAAAGCATATCTTTGTGGAATAAGATAATCAGATGCTTAATAAAGGAAATTTAATGAGAAATTAGGGGTTTTATGTAGTTTTGATAAATTAAGGATGATAATAAGGAAAGAAGAAGTAAAAACCGTAATTTCCAAAGGAACCCTAAAATAGGAATTGAAATCCTAAGTAATGTGATGAAAATTGGATAAATATTAATAAAAGGAAAATTGTACTTTTATTTCAAGATTTCTCTTCCTCGTTGCTTGTTGATTGGGTTCCTCTATGTATTAGATTCTATCTTGAAATCTGCAACCAAAGGTATGTGGTTACTTATGAATAACCGCTTAGGTTTTCCGATGGATTCTCGGATGTTTAATCGCATTGAATGCAACTAAACTATTTAGATGTTCATATTGCAATTATAAAGTGACTATGACTATCACATAATGTATATGCCTGCTAGCTCAATCACTAATCCCCTCTGTGTCGTAATGGCTGACCTGGTATAAGGCTACCTAGAGGGTAGGTCCATCAGGTCATGAATGACTTTGGCTACCTAGAGGGTAGGTCCATCAAGTCACCTTTATAGAGGTACCATATAAGTCCTTACAGGGACAACACAGAGTAGTGGATAGGTATGGATTGAGTAGTTTGGCTTAAACCATAATCTTGATTATTAAATGATTAATTGAGTGATTATGTGGTTAACATAGTTGAACATTATCTGTTTCCCCCACATACCAGCTTCGGCTGACCGTCGTTTTGTTTGTCGGCGATTTAGGTACAAATCACAAAAGAACAAACAGTAAAGCGACACATTGTGAATACAAGAATTAAAGAACAAGGAGGAATTAGTTAGAATAGTCAGCTGAGGCTAGAAGTTTATTTTGTTCCAAAATTTTCAAAGGTATGCAAAGAAAAATTTTATTACCATTTTTCAGTATAGTCTGTTAGAATTTAATAATTGTTTTTGGGTTATATGTCGAACCTTTGATCCGGAATTAATGGGTGCAGCTTCAACCTCTTGGTCTTCCTTGATTGGGGGTTACTGAAAGGTGAGGTCGTAACATTTGGTATCAGAGCCTAGGTTCTTCATGTGACCATTAGTAATTATTAAATTTTACAAACACCATAGAACCCAAGGGAGTTATTAGAGGAGTATCCGAAAGACGGAGGTGTCTAGAAAGGGATCACAACCGGGGGCTGGCAAGATTTTCCTCCGCACTGCTAGTCAGAATATGAGGACTCCCGGACCCGTGTGACCTCCTGGCCAAAGTCTTAGGGTATGATTCGAAATAAGATAGCTTTAGGACTCTCTCATCTTATTCATCCCTTCTCATAACATATTCTATTAAGGCTTTAAGAGTAGGATTCTCTCTCTCCTCCACACTCATGTGGTATGGGCAAGTAAGTTAAGGGTTTAAGAATCCTCCATCAAATTAATAAAAGATATGTAATGAGATATCACTGAACATAAGTATAACTAGTTTGAATGATAAACTAAAGGTTTGTTTGTTATGCTTATGTAGATGGCACGAACAAAGACTGTTGCTATTCCCGAGGGCTCTGGGAATCCGGTTATGAGTGTTTGGCCTCCCTGTAAAGGAAAGGAGTCTTCAGAAAAGAGGAATAGGAACCATGAGGGTGGATCCTCTAAGAAGAGGAAGAGGCCTGTAGAAGTCACTCAAGAAGTCCCTAACCCTAACCCGGTACCATTTAGTAACCTGAACCAAGAAGAAGATCAAGGATATGAAGAGAAACATGTGTATGAGGAAGAAGCCAAGATGGATCAAGACCCAACCGATGATTTAGAACCCACCATGATGATCCATACCCCTGAAACCTTGTGGTTAGAGCAACAGAGGAAGTTGACAGAGGCCATTAATGCTTTGGCCCTTCGAGACATAGCTAGAGATGAGAATGGTGAACCATACCCTGTTCGTCCACGTGTGGGAGCCACCATCCTAGACTTTGTCAAGCTGAACATAGAAAAGTTCTAGGGAGAAGATAAGACTGAGGTGGTTGATAAAGCAGAAGCCTGGATACTTGCAATAGAGAATGGTTTCCGCATTCTTGAAGTACAGCTGAGCAAGAAGGTCCTCTTTGCTGCTCACCTCCTGGAAGGAGCAGCTAAGATATGGTGGGAGACTCACATCACAGGCCGAGATCTGACTGAGGAACCAATGGCATGGGCTGATTTCAAGACCATCTTCACTTCCAGATTCGTCCCAGTTGCAGCTAAGAAAGAAAAGGAAAGGGAATTCACTAACATGACTCAAGGAAATTCCTCTGTGGCAGACTTTGGGCGCAAGTTTCGGATCCTGGAACATTTTGGGTACAAGATGGATGAGGAAAGGAGGGTGGATCACTTCATAGAGCGTCTTCACCCTACCATCAAGCCTCATGTGATGGCAAGCAAACCTAAAACCTTCGCAGAAGCTTACAACACTGCCTTAGACATGGAAAGAATTGTGATGCCTGCTCAACTTCCACCCAAGGGTTATTTGGGTTTCACTGAGGGAACCCGAGGACAGAAGAATCATCATAAGAAGGGTCTAGGATGTCATCAAGCCAAGGGAAGACAGGGAGGAAAAGGGAGACCCCATCAAGAGAATAACCGACCTCGATGTCGCTCATGTGGGAAAGGGCATTTCGGTGAGTGCCACCACAAGAAGAGAGTATGTTTCCATTGTAACCAAGAGGGGCATATCCAAGCTGCTTGTCCTCTACCAGAGCCAAAAGGACCAGGTCCAGTGGCAGTCCCACCAGTAGCAGCCCCACCGGTAGTTGTGGCCCCACATGCTGGAGAAAGAAGACAAGCTCGAGTGTTCGCTATTGACAATGAAGAAGCTCAAGCTAATGCTAATCGGTTGATTGAGGGTAATAACCCTTAGAGTTTTTCTTTATGTTTTGAAAGTTAAGCATGTAATGGTCTAATGTATGGTGAACAATAATGTAGGCATGCTTGAAGTCATGGGACATAATTTAAAATCATTATTTGACTCTGGATCTACTAATACTTTCATTTCGAGGAATCTTGCAACTATGCTTTGGTTGGATATCAAGGATTTAGGATATGTCTTAGATGTTACAACCCCGAGTGGTTGAATCTTTACCTCTCTTTTGAAAACTCCAGTGATACCTGTGAAATATCCAGATCATGAGTTTCCTATAGACTTTATCCTTCTTGACATGAATGATTTTGATGTGATCATTGGAATGGATTGGCTTTATACTTATAGGGCCCAAATCGACTGTAGGGAAAAGAAAGTGATCATTAGGGAACCAGGTCACCCACCTTTTGTCATTAGAGGTAGGAAAGATGCCACAACCATCTTGTATGTGTCATCCTTGAAGGAAGAAAGGATGATGAGTAAAGGTTGTCAAGCTTTCCTAGCAGTTGTTACCGAGCCCGAACCCAAGGTGCAACCCTTAGAGGAAATAGAGGTAGTCAAGAGCTATGTAGATGTTTTTCCGGATGATATACCTGGGATTCCTCCTGAGAGAGGGGTGGATTTTTCCATAGAGCTAGCTCCAGGAACAAGCCCTATTTCACGTGCACCTTATAGAATGGCCCCTGCAGAGTTGCTCAAATTAAAGAAACAATTGCAGGAATTGCTAGAAAAGGGTTTTATCTGTCCTAGCACATCACCATGGGGAGCTCCATCCCTTTTTGTAAAGAAAAAGGATGGCTCGCTCCGTATGTGTATAGACTATCGGATGATCAACCAAGCTACCATTAAGAACAAATACCCTTTACCCAGAATAGATGACCTGTTTGACCAGTTGAAGTCTGCTCGAGTCTTTTCCAAAATCGACTTAAGATCGGGTTACCACCATTTGAGAGTCAAGAGTGAGGACATTCCAAAAACAGCTTTTCGAACACGATATGGCCATTACGAGTTTGTGGTTATGCCTTTTGGGTTGTCCAATGCACCCAGTGTGTTCATGAACCTTATGAATAGTGTGTTCCAACCTTTCCTTGACTCATTTGTCATAGTGTTCATAGATGACATATTAGTTTATTCCAATGACTTAGAGCAACACCGAGACCACCTAAGTAAAGTCCTTGATATCCTGAGAAAGCAGAAGTTCTATGGGAAATTCTCAAAATGTGAGTTTTGGATAGACCGAGTCATGTTCCTTGGACATATCATCTCAGGAGGAACGATCATCGTGGATCCAGCCAAGGTGTCAGTAGTTCGAGACTGGCCTACACCGAAGAACCCCTCCGAGATCTGAAGCTTCTTGGGGTTAGCAGGATACTATCAACATTTCATTTCAGATTTCTTCAAGACTGCCTTGCCTTTGACCATGTTGACTCGGAAGGATGTGAAGTTTGTGTGGTCCGATGTTTGTGAGACTCGCTTTGGGGAACTGAAGGAAAAGTTGACCACTGCACCAGTTTTGACTCTACCATCAGGCAATGAGGGTTTCATGATCTTCACTGATGCATCCAAAATGGGTCTTGGCTGTGTGTTGGAGCAGAATCGACATGTGGTTGCATATGCTTCCCGACAACTCAAGCCTAATGAGGTGAATTACCCGACACATGACTTAGAGTTGGCTCCTATCATTCATGCCTTGAAGATTTGGCGGCATTACCTGTATGGTGCTACTTTTGAGATCTTCATTGACCATAAGAGTTTAAAGTACCTTCTGACACAAAAAGACTTAAACCTACGACAACGAAGATGGATGGAATACATGAAGGATTACGAATTTACCATTGCCTATCATCCAGGGAAGGCAAATGTTGTCGCAGATGCGTTGAGTCGGAAACAGCTCAGGTGTGCAGTTGTTCTGTCCAGTCAGTGGAAGAGCTTGGAAGAGCTGGTGAAATGGTCTCCTCAACCGTTAGGTGATCGAGTTCGATTGGCCAACATTCAGATACAGTCTGATTTGTTGAGTGAAATTGTGGAAGCACAGTTGGTTAGTAGGGAACTTGACAAGATGAGGGGTTTAACGAAGAAGCCTCAGACCCGCCTTTCTTTGGGTGTAGATGGAGGAATCAGATTTGAGAATCGTATATGGATTCCTGAAGACTCACCACTGAAAGAATGTATCTTACAAGAAGCTCATGGTTCTAAGTACACAATACACCCAGGGACTACTAAGATGTTTAAGGACTTGCAGAGGTTTTTCTGGTGGCCAGGAATGAAGAGAGACATTGCAGCTTATGTGGCCAGTTGTCTTACGTGCCAAATGGTGAAGGCTGAACATCAACGACCCGGTGGACTGTTACAGTCTATAGAGATTCCAGAATGGAAATGGGATCAGATCACCATGGATTTTGTGGTGGGTTTACCTCGGACCAAGAAAGGTCATGATGTGATATGGGTTGTGGTGGACCGCCTTACCAAGTCAGCACACTTCCTTGCACTGAAAACCACTGCCAAAGTGTCAGACTTAGCTGAGTTGTACGTTCGAGAGATAGTGCATTTACATGGCGTACCCAGTTCCATCATATCTGATAGAGATCTGAAGTTTACTTCCAAACTGTGGAAGCAGGTTCAAGAGGAACTTGGTACAAGGTTAAAGTTCAGTACCGCTTATCACCCCCAGACAGATGGATAGTCAAAAAGGACAATCCAGACTTTAGAGGATCTTTTGAGAGCTTGTGTGCTCGATTGGGGTGGATCATGGGAGAAGTACTTACCTCTAGCCGAGTTTGCATACAACAATAGTTACCAAGCCAGTATCAGGATGCCTCCATATGAATCTCTATACGGGAGACCGTGTCGGTCACCACTTCACTGGGATGATGTTGGTGAGAGGACCTTGTTGAGGTCAGATGAACTCCAAGTGTATGTTGATAAAGTCGCTTTGATCAGGCAAAGGCTAAAGAGAGCCCAAGATCGACAGAAGTCGTATGCTGATGCGAAGAGGACTTATGTGCATTTCACTATGGGAGAGCATGTTTTTCTGAAAATCCGACCGCTCCGAGCTATAGCTAAAAATAGAGGAAAGTTGAGTCCCCGATATGTGGGTCCGTTTGAGGTATTAGAACGGATTGGTGAGGTGGCTTATCATTTGGCATTACCCCCTCAATATAGTATGATGCATGATGTGTTTCACGTGTCCAATCTGAAGCGATATGTGTAAGACCCGATCCATGTGTTGAGCATTGAACCTATTGAGCTTCAAGGAAAGATGTCTTATCCTGAGTTACCTTTGTGTATTATAGATACTAAGGTAAAAGAGCTCAGAAATAAGAATATAGAGATGGTAAAGGTTCTTTGGAAACACCATGGAGAGGATGAGGCCACATGGGAGCTGAAGATGAACATGGAAAAAGCATATCCTGATTTGTTTGCTTGATTGATGAATTTTGAGGGCAAAATTCCTATAAGGAGGGGAGGATGTTATAACCTCAGTTTTTCCACAATATGTAATCTTCTTTTTAAAGATAAATGAAATCCATGGTTGATGTGATGAATTAGTTTGAATGGATTTTGTGTTTGATAGCTTGTATGTTTTCTTATTGGGCCTTTGTGGCCATTGAGCCCAATTGAAGGATTAAAAGAAAAACAAAAAAAATGAAAAAGGAATTTCATTTAATAAAGGAATATATGAGAAAAATAAATAGAAATGATTTTTAGGCTGAAAGATATTTTTCTCAAAATAGAATTCCGAGTTATAAAGGTTCCTTGGGGTTCAAGGAACTCAGGATAATTAGATAATGGCAAAGGAAATAAGGAATATGTGGAAAATACAATTAAATAAAGGATAACTTGAAACTGAAGTAAAGGGCTCGTTTCCTTTGGATAATAACTTCAATTTTTACATAATGAAAGATAAAGGCATGAATGAACTTTCCTCAAAATTTGAAGTAAAAAGGAGCTACCGTTTGGGAGTTATGAATTTTCCAAGTTTCCTTTGAATTAGGAATATAATTCAATTAATTGGGAATTTATTTCCTTTTTGGTTTGAACGTGAATAATGGTGACCGTTGGATTCTAATCCAACCGATCGGGTTCATCGTCCAGAGTCCCAAAGGGACTCAGACAGTAGCGCTGATACAGGGGATTTTCCCCTCATTTTTCTGATCGTTACAGTGCATGTGCACTCAAGATCTGTGTCCCATTGAGTTCGGGAGACCCTGGCGAAGAATCTAGACCTAGGTTTTGACAGCTTTCATGGTGTGTACCCAGAACGCCCAATCGGGCTGTGGACCGAGGCGGCGGAAGGGTTGGGGAACCCTAGAGGGGCCTTCACACCCTATAAATAGGGGTCCTCATAGTTCAGTGCACCCTCGCGAACCCATACGGCAACTCCATTAGTTTCTGAACTCCCCCTCGTGCTCGATTGACCCAGCTCCGGCGAGCCCCAGCCACGGCGCCGCCGCATGTCCTTGTTAGAAAGAAGAGGAAGGGGACGACGAGCAGGAGGCGTCGGATCAGGGAGCACGGTGGGCCGACTTGATATCCAACGATCTCAGGAAGCGCGTGCCTCGCTGAGTGGAGTGCTTCAACGCTAGCGGTTGGATTAGGGTCTATCGTTGACCTGAGCGACATCGACGATCGATAGAAGAAGCGCGCTGCTAGTTTGATGCGGAACGTCAGATCTGGATGAGGTCCATCGGCACACCGATCGGACGACCCAGGATTTTCGGTAAATATCCTCTCTGATCAATTAAATTCAGGAAAAAGGGTTTTTCTTGCGAAATTGATAGAAATTACTAGGATTGTCTAATGAGAAAACTTTATATATGAAAGTTGTATAGAAAAATATGAGGAATCCGATAAAAATGATTTGAGAACCTAGTTCTGGTCTGTTTTGCAAAAGTACCCTAATTTGCTAATAAAGTGTATTAAAAATTGATGAGAAACCCTAATTGAATGTTAAAAGTGTAAATTGGTAAATCAATAGGTCAAATTGATAAGTTTAACTCTATTAATGATAAAGGTGGTATGATTATCTGTTTGAATGCAAAAGTGCTTAATTTAGAATTATAATACCTAAAAGAAGGTTAATTTACATGGAAACCCTAATTTGGGATAAAAGGAGATAAAACGCATATCTTTGTGGAATAAGATAATCAGATGCTTAATAAAGGAAATTTAATGAGAAATTAGGGGTTTTATGTAGTTTTGATAAATTAAGGATGATAATAAGGAAAGAAGAAGTAAAAACCCTAATTTCCAAAGGAACCCTAAAATAGGAATTGAAATCCTAAGTAATGTGATGAAAATTGGATAAATATTAATAAAAGGAAAATTGTACTTTTATTTCAGGATTTCTCTTCCTCATTGCTTATTTATTGGGTTCCTCTATGTATTAGATTCTATCTTGAAATCTACAACCAAAGGTATTTGGTTACTTATGAATAACCGCTTAGGTTTTCCTATGGATTCTCGGATGTTTAATCGCATTGAATGCAACTAAATTGTTTGGATGTTCATATTGCAATTATAAAGTGACTATGACTATCACATAATGTATATGCCTGCTAGCTCAATCACTAATCCCCTCTGTGTCGTAATGGCTGACCTGGTATAAGGCTACCTAGAGGGTAGGTCCATCAGGTCATGAATGACTTTGGCTGCCTAGAGGGTAGGTCCATCAAGTCACCTTTATAGAGGTATCATATAAGTCCTTACAGGGACAACACAGAGTAGTGGATAGGTATGGATTGAGTAGTTTGTCTTAAACCGTAATCTTGATTGTTAAATGATTAATTGAGTGATTATGTGGTTAACATAGTTGAACATTATTTGTTTCCCCCACATACCAGCTTCGGCTGACCGTCATTTTGTTTGTCGGCGATTTAGGTACAAATCACAAAAGAACAAACAGTAAAGCGACACATTGTGAATACAAGAATTAAAGAACAAGGAGGAATTAGTTAGAATAGTCAGCTGAGGTTAGAAGTTTAGTTTGTTCCAAACTTTTCAAAGGTATGCAAAGAAAAATTTTATTACCATTTTTCAGTATAGTCTGTTAGAATTTAATAATTGTTTTTGGGTTATATGTCGAACCTTTGATCCGGAATTAATGGGTGCGGCTTCAACCTCTTGGTCTTCCTTAATTGGGGGATACTGAAAGGTGAGTTCGTAACATTGGGGGTTCCATATATATATGGTTTAGGGGTCAAACTAGGTATCATTGGCATCGGAATTGAGAAAGGAATCATTTGGGAAAGAAATCAGAAACTTTCATCGAGAAACGAGAGAGAACGGGATCGGGAAGCTTTGTGCTACTATCTAACATCGGGCGAACTCCTACCCAAGGTAGGAGAGAACCAACAGCCATCGGATCGAGCATCCGATGGTCAGAAATCGCCAAAAAAAATTCAAAGGGCGCGTGACAGTGACTTAGGCGAGAAAATTGGAAAATAAATCGAATTAAACAAAGTGAAATCAAATAATGCATGTATTTTCTCTTTCCTCATTTAGGGGTTCTAGAATTATCCAAATTAAACTAAATTTTGCACATTAATTATGTTTAATGTGTAGATTCCGATTATACTCTTAGTTTTGCCTTTTGGAAACCTTTAATGGGTTAAATAATTAAAATGTCATTTTCTCTTTCCTCCTTCAAAAGAGGTGATTGTATTCCTTAAATTTTGTGAAACTTCACCCTTAAGTCATATTTAACATGTTGATTACGAATTTTCCATCAATTTTACATATTGGAGTTGTTTGAGCTTTTATTAATATTTTGAAGGTTTTACACACTTTCTCTCTCCTGATTTTACCTTTCAAGCAAACTTTCTCCAAATTGGATAAAAATTTACCCACACGCTATATTTATTATGTAGATCACGAATATAAGATTAGTTTCCTCTTTTGGAGTCATTTATTATTTTTATTTATTAATTACACCTTTTAGGCAATTTCTCTCTCCTAACTTACCATATTATTTTGAGGTGGTCCAAATTAAATGAAAATTGACATGTAAACTTATTTTGATGTGTAGATTACGAATTTGAAGTCTATTATTTAATTTGAGGCTTTCTTACATGGGTTATATCATCTAGCCCATTAGAGGCCCATTAACCATATTATGCATGAAATTAAGTTATTTATCATTTTATTATCACCAAATGAATTAGATGACGTATTATATTACATTATTCATGCATTAAATTATTAGGATCTCTCTAACCACAACCTTGTTTGGTCAAACCCAAAAGGTTAAAGTTCTAGGGTAGGGTCCAAGATCTGGTATGTTACACATACCCATTGTATACTCTTTGCATAGTTTATGAATAATCATCATTGATTTCTATTCTCTTATTTTTGGATCTCAAGAAAAATTTAGATCTTAGCTATGTATCTCTCTCTAGATGACATATAAACAACCAAACATACAATTGTATGATCATTACCTCTAGCGATCCAATACTCACGTGCATTGCCACTACTACTCAACTCCACATCTGATCTAATACTAATATCTTGAGCCATTAGAAATCAACCATCACAAGATGATAGCTAAGCATGCAAGTCATTCAATAATGAACAATAGAAATAAGATAAACATTGTTATGAATATATACATTCAAAGAAATATGAATATTCATATGGTTGGGATGGGCTATTGGCTACTTACAACCCAAGTTAATGAATTTAAACACTCATGTTGAAGAGTGACATAGATGATTTACAAGATCCATTGTCCATCACCTAGAAAAATAAATTAAAAATGGGAAACGAAGTGAGGAAGAAGGAGATAACAGTAACAAATCATTAAATTTGTCAGATTGCTAATGGTCAGTAGAAACCCCCCCCCTCTATCACTGTGATGAATGATGATGACAAAGATCATTTCTATCTATGAGGATGCTCATTTGTTTTCGATGGAGGTCGGGAAAGATATATGCTACTTTTCTTCTCTTGAACTGAAGTATTGGTCGCTTCTGATTGCCTTGGACGATGATCGATGGTGACTCAGTCTCTCACATTCATCTATCAATGGTGTACAATGTTGAGAACAGAAACCATCAGCACTTCATATCCTAAGAAGAGAGGCCTCTCTAAGTCTATGAGTCCCTATTTATAAGGATTGGTCCTTGACCTATGGTGGCTCCAAGTAAGGTGTGTGCATGAGTCTTTACTTGTACCCCAAGCCTCAAGGCATGCACTTAATTGGCTTATGGCAGTGGCAGCAATCACTTCATCAGAGGATGAAGCTAGTATCTCCATCAGTGGAGGAACTAGTGTGTTTATCGGAGGATGAAGCTTGTAGCTCCATTGGTAGAGGAACCAGTGTCTTCATCGGAGGATGAAGTCAGTAATTCCATTGAAAGATGAACACCTCATTATTGGATGATTCTAGAAGTCATCGGTAGATGACCCCACTACTTTATTGACTGGTGATCATTTATGGTAACATCAATTGATGATCTGGTCTTTTCATGAGTAAGTGAACATAATGTCCCATCGATAGACAAATAATAGTCTTTCTAGCTAGTGAATATTCTTGGTTGGAGGCCAAGATTCTCTGGGATGTTGGTCATCGATTGGCACTGGATGATGACTAATGGATATGGTGTCTTAGCATAGAACTAGGGATTTTTTCCTACAAAAGGATGTGAAGTAATTATAGAAGGGGTAATATCAAATATTGTAAGAAACTATAGGATTTATCATGCTAAATACTAAAATACATGAGACAACGAAGGGTAAAAAATATATAACATACACACAATTGGGCATTTTATAAAATAATAAGAAGAATTCTTGATCAAGTCCATTGCACTCTGACTATTATAGAAAATAACATATTCATCATTTATCAAACCTAGTCTTGCATGAAACATTTGAGTAAAACTCTCTTTCCCTTTCGTACAAGGTTGATTTATTTTTCCTTGATAATAGATAAAATAACACACTTTTGTATCTTAGACTATAAATTGGTGGCTCCTCTAAAAAACTAAGAAGAAACGTGACATAGACTTCTTGTAATCATGGTCACCTACTAAATTTGCATCTATGAAACTTGTAAAATTGGTGTTGTACCAACAAAGTATGAACATGCACTACATGCACTCCTCAAATATCTGAGAATCTTCTCACTGCGTTCTAATATTGCTTTCAAGAATAAGATAGGAATATACTTGTCACACCAAGTGCATGTGAATATCATCATGACTGCACATTATAGTATACATCAGACTTCCTATTGTAGAAGAGTGTGGTATTTGAATTATCTCTTGATTATCCTGCTCATTAGAGTTTCCACTTAGTTTGAAGTGAATGGATAAGGGGGTATCAATTGACTTCATCCCCTTCATATTTAACATGTCAAGTATCTTCTCAACGTATTTCTCCAGTAACAATCAAAGTTTCTTGACTTTTCTATCACACCTAATGTCAATTAATGCTAAGAATTTGTCATTTTGATACTAAGTCTTTCATGTTAAATGAATTAGGCAATTCCTTATTCAACTTGACAATCATTCGAACATCTTTGTCAATAACTAATATATCATCAATTTAAAGTAAGAGAATGATGAAACTGTCGTCTAAAAATCTCTTGAAGTTCGAAAAAATCTTGTTATACTCGTAATGCTGAAAAATTCCAAGTATGTTTCTTAGTTTACAAAAGATTAAAGAATTTATGTGTGTGCATGTCTATGTATGGCTGATACTGGAAAAGAAATAAGTAGGAACTAATATATATTGGAGGCTCAACGATGACATCTTACAAGACAATTACATTTGTGCGGTTACGAAAATGACACATGTATGTGTCTAATAAAGAGGATCAAGAGTAAGAGAAACAGATGGGACAAGACAGTAAGAAGCTCTGAACACGGACATTAGTGAGAGCAAGCGGTAGTAGAGCAATGGGAGTTTAGTGAGAGAAATCTCCAACTTCTCTCTAGCAACATCCCAAGGGTTTCATTGTCCCCGGTCCCACTCCTCCCATCCGGCGAGTCCCTGTCAAAGCCCCCATCCTGCCCGGCGAGCTCTACACTGGAAGGTTAACAAAGGTTTTGCTTTTTTACATCTTCTGATTCCCCTCCTTTCTCGACATACGGTCTCACGCCTGTGGATCAAAGGTACACTCCTTCCCCTGAACATGCACTATCTCCATCATCTTTACTTCTCTTCCCAATTTTAGAGGTCAAGGACACATCTAGTGCATCTTTGATACTACCTCAAGGCTTTATGGTGACATGCAGACCATTTAATCACAACTGTTAATCTTCCCCATCTGGTGGCAGCTAAATCAAACCACTTTCCTGGTTGTTCAGGATCTACTTCACCCTGAGACTTTCTCTGTGACACCCCTTTTCTAAGATTCCCTCCTACTACTGACCTCTCTCTCAGCCTCTCACTCCCCTCTCATCGGTCACTTTGGGGGAGTTTCCCTGTGCACATGTGGATATATTCTCCCTATCTAGACCATCACCCTAGTGGATATCTCTACCACAATCACATCATGAGGATAGGAGTTTTGTTTACCTTGGCCAAGTGATTTAACAAGCATACCCAGGCTATTCGGGGAAAATCATTGATCATCAGAAGTGCTCTCAAGCTAAGGAAACCCTCGGTTTCATCTACCCACACTTGGGAACCTCCTTCTCCACCTTCCATGGATTCTCATTTCACTTTCATGGAATACCAGCTCTCAAATCACGCATACTCCACATGCATCCCTCTCCCCAAAGCGTGGATATACCACAAGTTTGACATCTCTCTGGGATCATGTGTGGTTAACTTGGGCCACCGATCTTTCTCGGTGACGGTCACCTGGTCATCTCCTAATGACCATCACTGGAAAAATAGAGCATCAACCTTACTCATCTCTGAGGGTTGGACCCAGTTGGTAGCCGAACTCCAGGTTAAGCCAGAATGGACCATCTATATCAAACCTTCTAGAAATCGAACATTCTTGGCTTGGGTTAGGGATTTCAATGTCGACACACCACCAGATCTGACACATCTCTATGAAAAGAAAGACGGAGAGAGTTCATCTTCTTCGAACTCAGTCGATCATCTTTTTGTTCGGGACATCCATCAATTGTCGATCGGCTCCAAGCGTTGGCCCATCTTTGTCTCTTCCAGTCTAGAGGAGGACGATGATGTTGATACAGTGACAAAACCACAATACTAAAACTCCATCACTGCCAGGTATCACCGCTTTCCCCCTCCTATCAGCTCTAAGACTACAAACCCTACTCTTGATATGCATCACAAAACCCTAAACCCTATATCCACCCCCGAGATAGATATCAATCCAAAAGACACTTTTCTCCTAAATCATACTTTCCCCTTCTAGGGCAGGCAAAATATATATACCTCATAAACAAACACTTGGAAAAAAGCTCCACCACCCAAACCTGGCAAAAAGCCCCTCCCAGACGACCTTTTCGGGCCCTTATCTGCTCTTTTTGCAATAGCAGAAACCATTCGGCATCTAGATGTCCTTCTCGTTTAACCTATTTCAGATGCCAACAAAAAGGAAATACCAGAAAATACTGCTGGGCTCACCTCCCCCCCAGTTAAACACTGACCAACCGTTGCCTCAGAGCGCCATTTCCCTAGATATTTCTCTAAAAAAAGCCACGATTTTCCATGAAAACCAACGGGTTCCCAGAAAGGGTGTTTCTGATTACAGACGCCTTCCCTACCTCTCACCCCCACTCACCAAAAATGCTTTTGCATGCTTAGCTGATCTCCCGCCCAAGCATGTAAATATCCTCCCAACCTCTTCTAAGCATATATACACTAGACACGAGCCATCCACAAAACCTTACCACAAACCCTCAGTTTTTAAACTGTCACCACCAAAACCCAACACACACATTGCTCCCACCATAGAATACACTTCCCTCTCCAAATCCACATCACCGGATATGGAAGCCCCAGGGCATCTGGAATACGTCATTGCCCTTGACTTACCTACAAACTCCATGAGACTTCTTAAGGTCTTAACTTTGAGGAGCATTCTGGTCTCCATTGGAAACAACCTCGACAACAACTGGATCAATGTCCTAGATGTCACCCAAGCCCTAGCTCTTCTAATCCCAAGACAGACGATCCTCAAACCCAAGATCTATTCCCCTACCCAACTGATTTACACAGTCCCAGAAGGCACAAAAATTGAACATCTATTCAACCAGGTCCTCACCATTCCTTGTGGATCAAGCTTCATTCAAGCCAGATTAACCAAATGGTCAGCAGATCTAGGGGCCTTCCCAGCACCAGCAAGAGGTTCTGATTGGGTTGCCATTTCAAACCTTCCACCCCACCTCTGGGAAGATGAGATCTTCAGGGGGATAGCCCACTCTATTGGGGTCACTCTACAATACATCAGACCTGAAACCTTACACCCTACTCAATACATCAAATCTTACTGCCTATTGGTTGTCAAAGCAGCCATGTCTTTACCCCCATCCATCAATATCAGAATAGGAGAATCCATTTACAACATCAAGTTGTGAGCTGAACATCCTTCGGATAACAAAATAGCCTTCTCAGACCTTTCTGTCCACCCACCATCCTGGTTCTGTCCAAATAAAGACAGAAAGGCTCCAAACCCTGCTCACAAGACAGGTGTTAGACACCTTGTGTGGGAAAGGAAAAACTACAAAACCACTTCCTCTGGGCACTCAAATACTCCATCCAACTGCAATAGAACCAGATCCTCCTCTCCTCCCAAACCCAGACTAGCCTCCCCACCCACCAGCATGAAATCCCTTTCTCCACCACCTTCCAAGGAAAACAACAGTGCTCTTAGCATTAGCCCAAACACCTTAAAAAACTCAAAACAGCTATACTAAAAGAAATTAGAACTTCGCAGAGTCCACAGCCAAAGAGCACAGGACAAGGAGAAGAAGTCAGCAAACTCCTAAAGATAATGTTGCCATGTCCTGAAGGGGCAAATAAGAAACATATCATCAACCGACAGGAACCAGGTACATCCACAAATTCTTCATTTAGCACATCATGCTCAAAATCTTATATTCTGGATGATTCTTCTTCTCTTTTAATCAATACTTTAGATCAAGATCTCGATAACATAGAAGATCTAGCATCTTGGTCTAACATTTCTAGTTTCACAAAATTTGCTAGCAATATTGGAATAAAATGTGATGATGAGGACAAGGCAAATAAAGTTTTAGATGATATAGAACTTTTCATGGGATGGACCAACCAAAGGTAATGGGAAACCACCAAAGTCAACTTCAACTTACTTAAAATCTAATAGTTTGTCTCTGGACTCCCCTTTTCAGTAATCATTTATCCACTATGAGAATATCAACATGGAATGTATGTGGGGCAAAAACCTCAATAGACGAAAAGAAATCCGTTCTCATATTTACAAAAATAAAATAGACCTCATCACTATCCAGGAGACAAAAACTTATCTTTCCCCATTTTCCCTTAAAACCATTGGTGGCAATAGAATAACATATTGGATCCAAATTTACCCCTCTGGATTTAAAGGAGGTCTAGTAGTGGGTTTCAACAACCAATATTTCATCCCTACTAACTCCTACATCCACGAATTCTCCATAACCATCACTATCAAAAACACAACTGATGGTTTTAGCTGGAATTTCACAGGGGTTTATGGAGAACCTAGACATAATAAGACTATTTTCCTAACTGAATTAGAAACTATTATGTCTTCTTTCTCCAAGTCTCCCTGGGTCCTAGGTGGGGACTTCAATCTAATAACCCAAAATTCAGATCGATAAAATCCAACTAGCTCAACACAACCCATGTCTGCTTCTGACAAACATTTTAGCGATCTACTTACTAGACATGATTTAATTGAACTTAAACCATCAAACGCCTCCTTTACTTGGTCAAGAAATCAAACCTTTGCCAGATTAGACCACTTCATCTGCTCCCCCACTTGGGAAGACCAGCACCCCCTCTCCACTGTTCACACATCTCATCGAGCCATCTCAGACCATTTTCCCCTTATCCTTGATACCACCACTGAACCATGGGGAAAAAGACTATTTGTTTTTATAACTATTATCTCTCATTAGATAACTTCTCTCTCAAATGTGCCAAGCACTGGAAGTAGGCCGACCCCCAGACCACAAACCTTGGACTCCATATCCTCAAAAACACACAAAAAATCAAAGCCCACATAAAAAATGGAAACTTCTTAACCCAAATAAGCTCTTTGAAACTCTCAAAGACCTTGAGCAACAATTCCTTTTTGTTGACAAAGACCCTACAGCTAACCCAGCTCCAGTGCTTTCAATCAAAGCCGACATGCACTTCACAAAAAACTGAATTGACATAAAATGGAGACAAAGAGCAAAAATCACACGGGCAAAAGAAGGAGATAAGAACTCAAAGTTCTTTCACAAAATGTGCAACAATAACTTTTGAAAGAATGCCATCACATACTTACAGATCAATAATAGAACCAAAACCCACAAATCAACCATCACAAACCATATCACAGAACACTTCAAAAAAATCTTCAACACCAACCACCAACCCTCCTGCCTAAATGACCTGGTTCGGCCTACGATATGTTCTTCAAAACTTGACCATCCGCTTGATCTTATCAAACCATTCACCTCAGAGGAACTGGACATAGCCATAAAAACCTTAAGCTTAAATAAATCACCTGGCCCAGATGGACTAAATGTTGAATTCTACCTTGAAAATTGGAACCACTACAAAGTAGACTTCCTAGCTTTACTCAAGGCTATTCATGATAGTGAAAATGTTCACAACATCATCAAACATATAAACAGAACTTTCATTGCTCTCATAAAAAAACCAACCCACCCGACCTCATTTCCCAATTTAGACCCATCAGTCTCATCAACACCTCCTACAAAATCATAGCCAAGACTTTAGCAAACAAAATAAAACCTCATATCAACAAAATCATCCCTCTCAACCAAAATGCTTTCCTCAAAGGAAGAAGTATTCAAGATGTCTACCTGATGGTTAAAGAAACTATACATCTCTGTTATAAAAGTAGAACACCCTTACTAGCCATCAAATTGGACTTTGAGAAAGCTTTTGATTACGTTAATTGGCAATGTATCACCAAAACGCTCCATGGCTTTGGCTTTCCTGATAAATGGGTCAACTAGATTCATGATGGCATCTCCACAAATTATTTCTCCACTGTCATAAATGGTGTCCTCTTCGGATATTTCAGAAATAAAAATGGCCTTAGACAAGGGGATCCACTCTCTCCTTATATGTTCATCATTGTCACTTCCATTCTCTCATGCATGATACAAATGGGCAAAGATAATGGACTGATACACTCACCTGTGGAATGCAAAGAAAACATTATACAATTCACAGATGATACCATCATCCTCACCTCTCCAGAGGACTCCTCTATCCTCAACATCATCAGAATAATAGGAATCTTCTCCTACATCTCTGGACTCAAAAGAAATCTCTATAAGTCATCCATCTTTGGAGTTCACACTAACTTCTCAGAGTTGGCCATATTTAGGTAACTCCTTAGATACAAGGTCAAAGATTTCCCCATACAATACCTAGGACTCCCCATCACCCCCCACAACATCACAAATGCTACTTGGAAACCCATCCTTGACAGAATCAATAGAAAACTCTCATCTTGGACAAATAACTTCCTCAACCTCGTTGGATGACTTACTCTCCTAAATAGTGTTATCACACCCATCACCACTCATTATCTTAGTTGTATCCCCCTCCCAACCAAGACCAGAAAGCTCATTGATAAAACTCGTAGAAAATTCCTCTGGAACAACCATATTCCTTCCTCCAACTCTGGAAGTCACTACCATCTTGTAAATTGGGACACTATTGTTGCACCAATTGATTAAGGAGGTTGGGGTATTCTTAACATAGACACCCATGCATTCTGTCTAATCACCAAAATCATCAACAGCCTGGCCAAAAATAAGAGGAAAATCTGGACCAGTCTCATAAATTTCAAATATTACCAAAAATTCCTGCCCTGGCACAAAGTGCCCAAAAAGTCTGTCTCACCTCTCTGGAAATATATCAACAAAAACATCCAAAAAATAACCCAGATCATTAACACCCCCACACTCCCATCTAAAAATCTCCTTTTGGCACGACCCATGGTTAAAGAATAACATTATCCATAATTTGCACACAAATTGGTCCATACCTAACAAACTCTCTAAGATCAACACCGCCAAAGAGCTTAACCAACTGACCAATAACAGATCAAATGCACTCAAAAGATGTATTCTCATACACCTCAACCCAGACTGTCTCTCCACCCTGATCCAGACACTTGAACAAAATTCATCAAACCATATTACCTGGAAATGGGGTAACACATACTCTGTGAAGAAATCTTACACTTACCTCTCTTACAGAGGTCTGTCCCCCCCCCCACCTCCAAAATCTGGAAGCAAAAGTGGCAACAAAAATATAAAATCTTTCTTTGGCTACTTCTACATAACAAGTTGCTCACTGAACAAACCCTCATTAAGAGAGGCTTCAACGGCCCCTCTAGATGCTCTCTATGCCACAACAACACATAATGGGTGGACCACATTTTCTTCAACTGCAACTTCTCACTCAGTATCATCTCATATTTTATTTGACATTTCCAGCTTGATCTCTCACCAGCAACATTTCCTTTGGATCTCTCTCCTAACAGGTCCTTCACTTCTTTTAGTGGTGATGATCTCTTCGTCACCATTATAGTTGGAACCTTCGACTTGAGAGAAACAACGGATGCTTCAACAACGTGTCAAAATTGAAGCATATCATCATCTCATGTATTAGTGCAGATCTTCATTTTCTCACCATGTGCAGGCAAGCAGGTACATGAGGGGACTGAGGATTCTGATGATGGTGAATCGGAGGCCCATTTTCTTAGTGACTTGAAGACGATGGTTGATGACAAACTAGTGTTAGTTTGTTGCTTCAACAGTAGCGATGATGTTTTTTCTTGGTTCATAACAACTTTTTTGAAGTCTTAGATGCTCTATTCCTAGTACATCTTGCTTATTGTCAGACTTGTTAAGGGGTGCCTCCCCCATGAACTTTCTCATTTCAGCATCTTTCCTGTTTAATCAAACTTCAGTACTGTACCGACCGGCTCAGCAGGTGTTCGTTTGCTTTGCCTTTTTAATATATGCTATGATCATTATCAAAAAAAAAATCAAAAAAATCAAAAAAAAGCTCCGAACACACATGTTTGGCCCAGATACCGTCGAGATATTGAATACATGAGCTGTTCCACCAAGTACGAGTCATGTACGCGAGAGTCATGCTTATATATATGCACAGTCACAGTGGGCGTGGCATTAGCGATATGCTACATCATGCATCGAACCAATGAACGTTGTAATGATGCTTGAAAGCAACATTCCAAGCAGAAATGCTTTCATGGCCTTACCGCCTTAACAAACAAAAGGTTGTTGTACCAAGTAGCGTCACTCTCATGGAACCCATAGGGACAAGGCACCCACTGCGGTTTGCAAATGCGGAAGCACTTAGCATGTGTAAATACACCAGTCAAGGGGGCAAGACTTGGTCAAAAGCCTGCTTTTGGCTATGAGTGATTGGGAGGTTGACATCTGTTTGCCAAGACTTCGTCATCGATGGTGGCCAACAAGAAATTTTTAGAAACACTGGTGCATGTTGGCATTCTGTCGAACAAACTACAGGCAACGTACGTGGGTAGTAGGGACATAACTGGTCGCACACCAGCAAGCAAAGCGGCCGCGCAAAGGTGACATATATTCTGGCGGGACCTCGGCTCACTAGTATGATACCTCCTGTCCAGAGATGGTCACTCGATCCTGAAATGTTTTCTTTATCAAAAACAACCAGTGTTGTGTGCAGTCCGGTTAAGACAAGAAACTGGACCAGTCAGAGATTGAGAAGGGGCTTCACCAACAATGCCAAAAGTCAGAATAGCGACGAATGTGATTAAATCAACCATACAAACTGCAAGGGGCCAACGCATTGTGTAATGTCTTAGGATTTGAGGTCTCGAATAAAATCATCTTAAAATAAATGATTAGACTACCCATATCACCAAGATAGACTACCCATATCACCAAGATGCATCTCTTTTTTCGGGAGCCCATTATTAAAGAACTTCATAGTTAAACGTGCTCAGTTTGGAGTAGTACTAGGAGAGGTGACCAGTCGGGAAGTTAACCTCACCTTGCGAGTGAGGATAAAGCATGCAGTTAAGGCTAGTGGTGGTCTGTGGGACCAGTTATCATTCCTAAAACTCTACTAGAGTCTTAGATAGTGAGCCCGGACGTTACAAATAGTATCAGATCCATGACCCCTCTAGTAGGTGGGGCCCGCTTGGGCATGTGGCATGCCAGTCTTGAGTCGTGCAGTCCATGCATATTGGAAAGGATTGTCCATGGTTGACGTAGCCACCCTTGCACTGGTATTCTGTGATCGGAAGCTGGGTATCCATGAGCCATTCTGGGTCTATACTGAAATGGGAAAATATTATGAGGTCATATAGTTGATCATTGACGAGGACGTCAAGAGTCTAAGTGGGGGAGATTGTAACGTCCCAGGATTTGAGGCATCAGATAAAATAATCTCAAAATGAATTATTAGACTACCCATATCACCAAGGTGCATCTCTTTTTCTGGGAGCCCACCTCGACTCGCGCGTGAGTGAGGAAAAAGCGCACAGTTAAGGCTAAGGTCATATAGTTGATCCTTGACGAGGATGTCAAGAGTCTAAGTGAGGGAGATTATAACATCCCAGGATTTGAGGCATCAGATAAAATGATCTTAAAAAGAATGATTGTACTACCCATATCACCAAGGTGCATCTCATTTTTCGAGAACCTATCACTAAAGAACTTCATAGTTAAGCGTGCTCGTGAGTGAGGAAAAAGCGCACAGTTAAGGCTAGTGATGGTATGTGGGGCCAGTCGTCATTCCTGAAACTCTACTAGAGCCTTGGGCAGTGGGTCCGATCGTTACACATTGTGTGTGTGCATGTGGGGTGGTGGGGGTGAAATAGAAGAGAAGAGAAGAATCTAACCAATACCTCAGACACTAGGACAATTTAAGGATTATCTAAAAAAGGCAACAAATATATTAATTGATTATCAATTAATTTATAAATTGATTGTCAGTTAATGTTAATCTGACTATATGTATATTATTGACCATTGATTGTATTTATATTGTTAACTAACATACACTCATTGTATTTATTATTGTAAAGAGAATCCTCTCCCCTATATATAAAGAGACATATTCCTTGTAACAAATATATAAAAACATACTTGTATTTTTAAGTTTCAATTCATTCACATGGTATCAGAGTAAGGTTAGGATTTAGTTTATCTCGCCATCTCCCATCAACACTTTGTCGTTGTCCATTTTCTTTTTCACTATTTTATAATAGAAGTCAACAGCACCAACAATAATTTTTTTCTACATAATGTATCGGGAATTCTTTTACACACTGTCAAAGATTGGCGGCCATGGGGGTAACTGTTCGGGGTGACCTCCTCGGGCACCACATTCTCTCTCACCGAGATTCTTCCAAAACTCCTTCTCAAAACCTTTCATCTAATGAAAAAGAGGGTGCTTTCATCAACCATGAATTCACAAAGTGGCATATTCGTGACGAACAAATTATGTCATATCTCATAAATTTTGTTCATATAAATCTTTGAGATGACATCTTTGAAGAACGCACCATTGTTGCTTTCATATGGGCCAGTCCTGAGAGTTGATTCACTCAATCAAACGATGCTAATAAATTTTAACTTACAATGGAGGCAGTAGCACGAGCAATACAAGGTGATCTTTACATCTCTGAATTTTATGACCACATGTGTAGCTTTTGGCATCTTGGAAACATCGAAAGGCATGCATGCTTTGCATGTGCACCACACAATAAGGAGTTTCAGATGTATCAATTTCTTATGGTACTTTGTTCAGAATTTCAGATGTGTGTGGTCAACATCATACAACGGATGTAGACGCCTTCTATAGAATCCATCATCCCTGAACCACGGCAGATGAAACTTGTCTTCAAATCATGAATACTACAACACCAATACACAATTTATCTCTTGTCACGTATGATGTTGACATGGATCTTGCAACCACTGATATTACAAGGACAAAATTGTGTGATCATCAAATGTGTACACATTGTCACAAAAAGGGGTCATCTGGTCACAGGATGTTTCAAGCTTCACCCAAATATCTATTAGGAATACTAGAAAAGAACAAAGTGTGTTATTGCCTTAACTACAACAAACATTGTTGGAATATCAAATGGGACTGAAAATGTAACACTCTCTTTCACAGAAATTGCAAACATGCTTCACCAAATCATGAAGATGGGCAGTGATGGAACATCCACATCTTCAAGCACTGGAGGTGCGGTTTCATCTTCATCTTCCTCGACTACGGGTATAAATTTTGATAGTTTGATTATGGATTCAAGTGCCACACATCATATGACTCCAAATTCTTCTATTTTAAGGAATTGCTATTCTCTACAACAACCATCATTAGAAATAGTAGATTGCTCACTTATTGATATATCTCAGAGTGGATACTTACGTCTCAGTCCTCATTTTGTGGAAAAGTTTTGCATGTTCCTAACGTGCATATGAATCTTTTATCAATTGCAAAATTTTGTGATTTTGGCTTCCAAGTGATTTTTTATAAAGATTTGCATTTTGTGCAGCACCCACATTCAGGCTAGGAGATTGGGACTACAATTAGAGTTGGTGATCGATATCATGTGTCTAGTCTTCACAATTCAAACACCACCCACATTGCCTCCACTAGAATAGTTCTCTCATTGAAATTAATGGTATTATAGATTAGGACATATATCTCCAAGTCATTTTAGTAGTCTTGTTAAGTTTGGCATTCTTGGTTCAGCATGTGGTTCCACTCAATTACAAGAGTGCGCTAGTTGTGAACTTGTTAAATCTACAACTCCTTATTTTTCAAACTCAACCAACAAAAGTAGTAATTTTTTTATCTTGTTCATTCAAATATTTGGGGGCATGCACCTATCACATCTTGAAATGGATTCTGATATTATGTAATTTTTATTGATGATTTCATAAGATATATATAGATTTATCACATGTGCAACATGTATGAAATTCTACACATATACCAATCTTTTACCAATAGAATTAAAACCAACACAATAAAGTCATTTGTGTGTTCTGTGTAGATGATGCAAAAGGAGTACACATCTACTGCCATGTGTGAGATCCTCAATTAAGGAACTATTTTTTAGCAATGTTGTTCTTACACACATGAAGAAAATAGTGTTGCGGAGAGGAAGCATGGACACATTCTTGAATCTACTCGTTCTTTGTTCATTATCTCTAGTGTTCCATAATGCTTATGGGTTGAAGCCATCCTCACATCCACTTATCTCATTAATCTCATGCCCAACCAAATCCTAGGTGGGTCTCACTTCATGTAAAATTCTACAATCAACCACCATCCTACACACACATGTGTGTTTTTTGTTGTAGTTACTTTGTCCTTCTTTCCCAACATGAGTGAAACAAACTCGAGGCATGATATGCACATTTTGTCCTTCTAGGATACAGTGATGAACACAAAGGGTATCGTTACTTTGACCTTGTGTCCCACTGTTTGTGCATAGCAAGTCATGTTACATTCCTTGAGGATACACCTTACTATACTTCCACCAACACATATCACTTCTTGCTTCATGAACTCATCACCATACCTCATGAGGAATATACTATCCCAAAAACTTCCACCACAAACCCCGAGACTGAAGCTACCCATATTGAACTTCCCATTGATATTGAGGCTACCCTTGTTGAACCTTCCACTGGGATTGAGGCTACCCATGTTGAGACTCCTATCACATCGCCACCAGTAGGCATTGACGCTACCCATGTTGACCCTCATACATCATCTGATGACACAACACATTATTATGATCCCAATGATGTGCAAAACATTTCTTCTACTGACATTAGTGTGGGTCCAAGAAGATCTCAATGCAGAAATCGGTCAAATCTGTGCTATGCTCAATCAACAATCACATGTTACTATTTAGAATATGGAAGTTTCTTAATTGATCTTCATACAGATCTCATTCCATCTTCATCTCATGAAACTTCTAGTTCTATACACTGGAAGAAGGTTGTGTAAGAAGAACTCTGGGCCTATAATCGCATCCACACTTGGAATCTTGTTCCTTTACTGATAGGTACTTCACATGTTAGTTGTAAGTGGCTTTACATACAAAGCATGCCTAGTTGCTAGAGGCTTCACTCAAGAGTATGGCATAGACTATGAAGAAACATTTTCTCCAGCTGATCACATGACCACTACCTGAACTCTTCATGTTGTTGTAGTAGCTTGTTATTGGACTTTATGCTAGATGGATGTACAAAATGCATTTCTACATGGAGAACCCTCAGCAATCGTATACATAGATCTTCCACTAGGACTAGTAGTACATGGATCTCGTGTTTGTCTTCTATATCAATCCATTTATAGACTCAAATAGGCACCCAAGGCCTAGTTTAAAAGCTTTAGACAAGCCTTCGCATGTGCAGGTTACACCCAAACCTCATATGATTATTCAATGTTTGTGCGACATACACCTCAAGGGTGAGTCATCCTACTCATGTATGTGGATGACATGATCATATAGGAGATAATCTAGTAGGAATCAATGAATTACAATATTATATTGCTAAATAATTTTAGATGAAGGACCTTGGACAACTTCACTACTTTCTAGGCCTGAAGATTGCTCATGGACAGAAAGGATCTCCAGCCTTTCAGTAAATGTATACAATATATATCATTGAGTGTGCCAAGATATCAAACTTACGAGATGCAGACACGCCTCTTGAACTTCATGTAAAATTACACCCAACTGATGATGAATAATTACCTGATCCCACTAGGTATCGTCATCTAGTAGGATAGTTACTATACATGTGCATCACTAGGCCAGATATTCAACATGATGTTAGCATTGACTCACAATTCTTATCTTTCTCTCCAAAGTATCCACTATGTTGTAGTACTCTATATCATATGCTATATATGGGGAACCATCACACGGTCTCTACTCATGAGCTCGTCTTTCAACCTTATCCTACGTGCTTACACCAAGGGTGACTGGGATGGATGTCTAACCACTAGATGCTCCACCACTTTTTTTTGTTTTCTTCTTTTTGAATCTTTAGTGTCATGAAGGAGCAAGAAATAAGATGGTGTATCTATCTCTTCCATCTGAGGTAGAGTATACAGCAATGTGTGACACCACTCAATAAATAGTGCACATTCATTGGCTTTTAAGTGGCATGGAAGTTATCATTTCTGATGTTACACCTATGTTTTGTGACAATAAGAGAATCATGTGAATTGTGAGTGATCCAAATTTTCATGAGAGGACTAAGCACATAGAGATAGACTATCACTTTGTGAGTAAAAATCATCTAGCTGGCATCATCATGCTCCTCTTCATAAGCTCTACAGATTAGATTGTAGACTTCTTGACAAAAATGCCCATTGTATCAAATCACGGTTAGTTGATTTTTACAAACTTTGCGTCTTTGCTCCACCTTGAGTTTGAGGAGGGGTGTTAGTATTAACTGATTATCAATTAATATATGGATTGATTGTTAGTTAACATTAACATTGGCCATATGTATATTGTTGACCATTGATTGTATTTATATTGTTGATTATCAGTTTCCTTCACACATTCATTGTATTTATTATTGCAATAGGATATCCTACCCTATATATAAAGGGGCATACTCCTTGTAACAAATATATTAAAACATACTTATACTTTTAAGTTTCAATTCATTCACAGCATGACACTCAGGCTCGATTAAAATTGCCAATGTTACACAAGTAAGTCGTCACTTTTATTTTTTCATGACATGAATCTAAGCTAGTGTAAAATAGTACATATGTGGTTAGAAATAGTAGGGAGATGATAAAATCAAAACAAATCATTATAGTTTAATATTTTGATATTCTACCTATATGTATACTATGATCTTTGTTATTTTCATATTATACTATTGATTTGACCTAACACCCTAAAGAGGTATATTGAATTTGAATTATAAAACACTAAGATTAATTTGTGACAAAATTATTGAAAACTTATTTTCCTAGGTGAAACTTTAAAAAACTATTAGATTCGAGTGTTCATATTATTTGTTGTACTTTGTGAAGTTTATATTAAAAATCTCTCTTATGTCCTAAAATATGCAAAAAGATAAAATAGAAATCAATATAACAAGAAGTTGGAAATTATGGAAGTATGGTATTTACTGAAACTGGATCAATGAGGTACTATATCTTTTTTTATATAATGTATTTCTATTTAGTCAGACTTTTCTTATTTTAGTGCATCAACTAATACTAGTAATGGAAAATGTTTATTTCATAGTTATGTACTTAATGAATCAGGATTGAAGTAAGAAAATAATTTGTAATACATATATATGGCTAGAACTGGAATGAAAGCAAATATACAGTTAATAAGAAATATCATGGGACTTAGGTTTTTGTAAAAAGGAATCAGAAAGGGGGATACATATGTTGTGGGGATGTTTCAAATCTCTAGTAATAATTTGATCACAAGAACAATCTAATACAAGGAAATTCTCATTATGTGAATTATGGGTGCGCAATACCAACTTAAAGGAAAAAAAAAGTAAGTTGTGGGTATGTAGGTTGTCACATCTTGAAATAACATTCTTGAGATGCATAGGATATATAGATCTTTGTAATATTTATGATGTAACTTTCAAGTTTATATAGATATGTTATTATTCATGTGATTGAGATTCATTTTTAAGGTATGATACGGATATTATTCTAATTTCTTGCAATATTCATAAAAAATGAGATCTTAATATAATATGTTGTTTTCAGGTTTATTCTAAGTATTAATAGGCGTGCAATAGTGTTTTTTATGATGTATTATGAGAAGTTAGCAAATGAGGTAAGCCTGGATTGAAAATTTTAAATCATGTTTTAAATGGAATGTCTAAAGTTGAAAGCCATATATGGTAGAAAAGCATACATTTGAAATTTTGACACTTGCCAAGAAGTACCACTCTTAATGACAACATGAAGAAAACATTTTAACAAGTAAACAGATGAGTAATGTTTCGAGTAACATAGAGTTGTGTGTTTGATTTTAAAATTGTGATAACTATATGTTAGTAATAGTGTTAAATAATGGTAATTATGAGAGGGTATGTTTGGGGTCTTATATATATATATATATATATATATATATATATATATATATATATATATATATATATATATATAGAGAGAGAGAGAGAGAGAGAGTCATGCTAGAATACACTCGAGTGTACATATCGCACGAATACACTCAAGTGTGTTTGCATATCACGACTATTTTTTGGCAAAATGTAAACCATTGATCTTCACTGCCATACTATAACTAGGCTACACATAAATTTTGAGCCCATTTGGATGAGTGTAAGTCACTCATCCAAGGGCAACAAAATCAACGCACAAAATTAATTTGAAATAAATAATTTTTGCGGTCTTTATAACATGACCTATAAATGTCCAAATGTTCTCAAATTTTGTATATGAGCTATTCACAGGATGTTTAAGAAGATCAACGGATTAGATTTTTGAAAAAAAAAATAATACATCATGAAAAACTACTTAAGTGTATTCTGTTCTGAATACACTCGAGTGTATTCTAGCCTGACTCTCTCTCTCTCTCTCTCTCTCTCTCTCTCTCTCTCTATATATATATATATATATATATATATATGTGTGTGTGTGTGTGTGTGTGTGTGTGTGTGTGTGTGTGTGTGTGTTTTGTGTGTGTGTGTTTTGTGTGTGTGTGTGTGTGTGGTGTATATATATATATATAGAGAGAGAGAGAGAAATCAATGTTAGGCTTTCATATTTAAGCCATATGGTTGTGCCTTTGAGGATATCTTTAATGCTTATCATCTTAATCCTTGTTAGATACTCTGAGGCCATGTTTGGTTCGTGGGAAAGGATACATACTGGATTAGTCAGTGGATGGGAAGTGATGGGATGTGTGATGACAAGTATATCTCTATCCCATCCTATGTTTGGATTAACTATGGAATAGATTAACTGCAAGCAAGAACTATTGTTCTATATTTTACATCTTTATCATAAAATAAGAATCAATGATGTCCCTAATTTATTGAAATAAATATACAAAATTATCTGAAAATGTAAAGTTTTCAATTAAGGTATGAAATGAAAAATTACATGTTTATCCCAACACTTGAAGTGAAAGTAGATACATTTTTACTTGGCACCAAATCTTTAAAAATATCAACTTTTTATAAATGTTCCAAATTATTTCTATTATGTAATTCAGTAGCAATGTGTCTGACGTGTATTTATATATAAATATGTGGATATGCAACTATACAAAACTAATCTATTCATGTTACAAAGACAAGAATGCAAAGCCTTAGGCAATATGTGCTGAAATCACATCTTATGCAAATACGCATGACACGCTGATCGAAACACTATAAGGGATTGATCACTAAAAAACATCGGATCGGAATTTTTGTGAAAGTCATCCCAATTTATGATCTCTAAAAAATATCGTATTGGAATTTTTGTGAAAGTCATCCCCGATTTATGATCACAAGATGATAATTAGCACATCGATACGAAAATGTTTTAAGTTAATCAACGAATTAGTCTTTAGTCAGAAAAGATTGTTGTTAAAAAATATGTCAATTGTGATAATGGAAGAAATTTGATCGTGATGTAATCGTACATATTATATTGAATAAAATGTGTGACGTAGTTTGTCAATATATTTGGTGAAAAACTCAACGTAAGTCAAAGTGAAAGGGAAGAAACACAAATATGTTTTGTTGAATTTACATTGATAGTGATGTAGAAGACAACATATATTGGTTATAGCACAGCAAAAACTCACATCATGTATGAAAAACAAGATGGATTGGTATACAAGATGACCAAGATGAGAATGACGAATTGAATAAAAAAATTAGAAAAAGTATGATCTTCGATTATATCTTTTCGCTACTAAACCCTATAGCACCGTTCCGTGAAGATTGAAAGAAAGTATTATATCTTTTCGCTACTAAACCCTATAGCACCGTTCCGTGAAGATTGAAAGAAAGTTGCTTTCTTTCACGAAACCACTAGATTTGAACTGCTGAATGTGCTTCTTCAAGAAGATTTAGTCGGTAGATTCTACTTCTATATAGATGATAAGGTTTGTTGTGCAAGGAATCCATAGAGTAGCAGGGAGTGGCACTTCGGAAGCCACTGTGTGTAGATGGAGAAGAAAGTCGGGGCGCAACACAAAAAGGTACCGGGAGCAGAGGCGACAGTCTCGTGCGGCAGCAAGAGTGCGGTCGCGAGTCGTGATCTGGGACGGATTAACTAACGCAGGCTATATGTATGAATTTTGTTTCTCCTTTACACACAGGAATTCCAACCCATCGGATTACAATCCTTCTTTTTTCTATGAACCAAACGCAGGAATGGGATTCAGAGGTGGATTAGTTTCCTATCCCACACTTAATGACACGATCCAAACATGGCCTTAGTGATGTTTCCTAGTCATGTGACTAGAGAAATAAAAAATAACTAGGTAATTTAAGTGTTGAAGAGAGAACCCAGGGGATGAGGAAGAGTGTGTTGAATATCATTTATTAGGTGAAGTATCATCACATGTACTACGGTATTGAACATACCATTTGGACATTTGGTGCATTACGACTTTTAGATTTATTCTTTATCATACGTTATAATTATTAAGGAAAAAAGTATGACTTGTGATCTTATATGTGGGTAGAGTGCTTGACTTTAAATATGCTACTTATTCTATTGCAATGAATGGTTCCGTTTATCTACATGTGGTTCCTTTTGGTTTAAGGCACACCTAATTTACAATAATCCTTATTACTTATAGATCCATTTTGTGTGTCACAACCCCAACAATGCACTTTGGCTCATTAACCCTTACTTCGATGAATATTGTGGCTCAAAATGCAAATGATTTGAATGTGTGTCATTGGAGTTAACTACTAACATATGGATATATGAATGATGTTCACAAGTATCACTGTTTTTTTATCAAATTTGTGGTTTAGGATAATTATTGCATTACATTTTAACATAATCTTGAATGGAAAGTTGGGAGGAAATGTAAATTTTCTTGATGTCTTTAAAATCAATATTGAATAGTTTGTTACAAAAAATTCACTCCATGCATACTATCAAGCTAGATATTTTTAAAGCTAATAATACACCTACAATAGAATCTAACTTGTATTATGGCATGTCAGACTGATTATAATTTACCAAATGTATTATTAATAGTTTTTGTGTGTACAGATAATGAATATGAAAGACAATATTGAAGTTCATTATTTAGTTGCTTTTCAAATTTTGAAGTTTGTTGATGTGTAACAGTTATGAAATATCATGTGCAATATAGGATCCCAAAGATGGCCATTCATATCACACCTTATAACTTCCAATTTATATAGTCCAAGTATTCACTTCAACTACAACATAACTGCAAGTTCCATGCACCTCTTTATTTCAATTTTCAATTATATTGATAGGATACTATTCACATTGCACAATGTCCATGCATTTTCTCATGTTGGTGCGGGGATTTGTGCCTCATTTTGAAAGTGAAGTAGGGAGCTTTAGATGATTTCAATAGAGAGGGAGGGAGGAAGGAAGGGAACAAACAAAGTGCTCTTTGAACCAAAGTGAAAGTGGTTTTCTGTCAGACAACTTTCTCCTAACTCCACCCCTATATCCAAAAGGGACCATTCTCAGGCATTGCACACATTGACGTCGGGAAGAGGCATGGTGTCTAGTACAACCACAAAACATAAGGAATACAAGGTTCTACCTAAGACCTAAGATTTAAAAAAAAAAGTTTGCTCGAATGAGAAGAAGAGTAGAAAACAATATAACTAATTTTCTAAGTTTAAATATTACAAAATAAGAGAGAGAAAATATTGAAGACAAAGGGAGCAAGAAAGAGAAATTTATCGTTTCCAATAACTTATTAAGAGAGAGAGGGCAAGAGAAATATAAAGTAGGGAAGGGAAGAAGGTAGATATAATTCATATCCATGCATTATAACACACATAATTACTTATTAAAGTACATATTAGCAAACCAAAAATATGTATAAAGATTTAATCAATAAGAAATCATACTATGTATATTTAACAATATATAATGATTAATATCTTACAAATAATTATTTAAAATATATAATGAGGATCTACACAATTTAAATGCTACATATAAATAAATAATACAATATATGTTGCATTGTGTATCAATACTTGGTCGTTATTCATAATGTGTAATAAAACACAAAAATTCAATTTTGTGTTATGCTTCTTAGTATAAATATATGTCAATTATAACTTGCACATTTATTATATTGCTTGTGTATCCATACTATTAGTGTATTCTTTTATTTTGTTTATCTTATATTTTGCTCGTGTAGTTCTCTTTCTTTCTGTAAGCCATGATAATTGATGCATTCTTCTATTTTGTAAATGCTAAAAATGATTTTATTATTTTTTTCAACTACTGATATATGTGCGCCATTCAAATGAACTCATATTACTCTCATTAAACTAGGATTTGTCTGTTGTACAGTTTTTCTGTATGTATATTACTTTTTAATTATAATCACTAACAAATATATATTTCATACTATGGATAGTGCAATTTACACTAATATTGAAAACAACAATAACAGCTAATATATTTAGTATTTGTTTCAATTGTGTACTAGTACTGTTTGATATCACTAATAATTCCAAAAGTTTCTTGTGACTATTGTACCAACTAACATATTTAACACGCTTTAATGTTAAATTATTAAAATGTTCATTTCGATGGAATCTTTGACGTGTGGCATATAATCTGCTCAGTTTATTGAAGTATATTTATCACAGTACTTAACTGGTGACATGAGTAGTGGGAGGAACGCCGCACATTATTTGCTTTCACCTTCTCAATTTGGTTTTCTCTTGGCAGAAACCAAACGCTGTACATTGTTTATTATAAGCCTGATGTTTTGTTTGTCTTAAGTTCACATCACATTTAAGTTATTTGCACCTCATCGGACTGGGATCCCTTTGACAGAGATCCCAAGTTCAACAGAATACTGACCGTGTTTATGTTGATCTGCAAACCAAACAGATAAGAATTTTCATTGCTAAAATTAAACCGCATTGATGAAATGGTCTAGTATACCACACATAAATGATTTATTTACCGCCAGAGAAACATCGTCCAACATATTATCAGTTCGTCATCCGCACGTTCGATCTGAAGCCTGTTGTGACGTTGTTTATATATCTGATAATATAACACGCTGTTATTCGTACTGTATAATGATGCATCGGGAGCCATATCATTTTTCGGGTTCTACCGGAAGATAAGACGGCCGTCTATGGGACCGTACTCATTGAGCCATTCTATATATCATTCGAAGGTTGTTCAAAAGCGGATGTTAGCTTTTATCACAATTGCAAGAATTCTACAGTGAAACCTCAGCACTGCCACCTGTGGTACATGATGTGAACAATGCAAACGTAATTAAAAGATATCGAACTAGTACAGGGTTTTAAAGGCGTAAACATATTTTCCAACTTGAACATCACTCTACAAAAACTATGAACTGCTAGTCAGGCCTAAGAACGCTTCCTGTTGTGCAGTTAAAGCAGCAAATCGCAAATAGCACTGAGAAGCAATTGACTTATATCTGTACAGGGTCATCCATTTCATCGGGACGTTGGTTCATCCTTGGCAAGAGCAACGTAGTTGATTGGTGTCATTGGAGCACCCCTCTCTTTCCTTTCCTTGCATAGCATGCTCGATGGCCTGCCAAATGGTGTAGAGGCTCGGCGATCTGTTGGTGTGCCAATTGGTATGTTTGAATTTGAAATCGGACCCAATGGTTTCTTCCCACCGACAAGTCTCATTGGGCTTGGTCTAGATCCATATAAGACTTCCTGTTCTACATTGCGTAGATCTTGTACTTTTTTCTGCTCCTTTGTGAGAAAGGAAAAGAAGTCAAGTCAGAATTTCCAGTGCATGTTACTAGAAGCGCATAACTAAACTACTCATTCAAAGACAAAGACATGCATATACGATTTGAGACACCAAGAAAGAGTACATTTATTTACACACACACACACATTCTTCCAAATAGCAAGTCAAAACATGGACTAGAATAGTGTACATACAATGGTTTATTATCTAATCAGGAATGGCCATGAACCAAACATATAAAAAGAAGAATGAATTGATGAAAATGGGTCATTATAAGATAACAGAATCACAAGCAGCTTACTCGTGACCGTCGCTTTTCTTCTTCTCTTTGCTGTCTTGAAAGAGAATATTCTTCCAAAAGATCCAGTAACCTTGCCTGTTCAAGAAAGACAGTAGTTATGAACGAGAAAGCTCAAATTATACCAGGATTCAGTTAGTTTTAGCATTATGGTTCACTGTTTAACAAAAACTGAATGCAGTTAGAAGAGATTTGATGTCGGCTCAACTCCCACCTTGTCATAAAGAAAAGATGTTCCTTTTTCCTTCTCCCAGGTTTGTATTTTGCTAACCAAACTTTCGACTAAAGCTGTGCATGAGATGCAAAAGAAAATTGAATAAATATTAAAAAAATATCAAACACATCAAATAGGGTTGATGAAAATATATGTGCGAAGAGGGAGAAGAGATGAGTTCGATAATATCTGTGGATAACAAAAGAAATGCACAAAAGGGATGCATGCAGCCTTGGAACTTTATGCTGGATGCAATGGAGTTTAGGTGTGGACGAATTAAAATATTAAACGTATGCATGACATGAAGTAAACTTAACTGCTAACACCATTCTGTAATTGATATTTTGGTATGTTGCCAAGGGCTGGGCACAACTATTAGGTCAAGTTAACTGGTTCAGTTCAGTTTTAGGTATTACCAGTCTGGTAAAGTAACACTTTGAAAAATTATAAACTGATAATAGAGTCTATATCATTTTCAAACCAAATATCAAAAAAAGTATATTTTAGCTTGATTAGATACAAATCCAATACTTATCATGAGCACAACATAAAGTCAAATTTGCAACACAGCATAATTTAGACTTGAAATTCTAAAACATTTTACAAGGGATGGGCAAGGTTAAAAAGTGCTTAAGGTGTAACGAGGCATTTTTGTCTCGGTCAGGCAAGGTGTAAGCCTCAAGCCATTCAAGGCGTAATACGAGGCATTCACAAATAAGTAAACGTTTACATGGTTAAACATATATACGTACATCTATATATGTGTGCTCAACATTAATATGTATATGCAAGCCAGTGTTTTAAAAATCGTGCTAGGCGGCCGCTTAAGCAGGCACAAGGCCCTGCCAATTATTATGTACCCCAAGCGGCTGTTGAGCGGAACTGGGTGAAGCAGCCGCTTTTAATCCGGTTTGGCAGCTTTTTCCCGCTTCGGCCGCTTTTTTCCCCGCTTTTTTTTTTACTTTTCCCATATTAGATATTTTGTACTCAGTAACATTAATGTCAGTAATGTGAGATGATAATTATATGAGTATATACCTATATGTTTATGTTAAATAAATATGAACATATAGTTAGCTGCTGATTAAATATATTCTTAGCTACTGATTTAATATAGGTAGTTAGCTATTTATTAACAGTCTGACAATGATCAGGTGATTTGCTGTAGATGGCTGAATATATTAACTCGTTATGGTTGTTACTTAGTATTAATTGTAAAGGTATACATAGGTTTAATTATGTAAAACATTGACAATAATATAATTTATGTATATATGTGTATAAACTGTTAAAATATTAGAAATATTAAGCATCCACTTTTTAAAAAGTGCCCGCTTAATCGCCCGTCTGGCAATTAATCGGCTACAAGGTCTTGTCCGCTCGGTTCCCGCTTCGTGCTTTTTAAAACATTGATGCAAGCAAAACCAAACTAAATAGAAATTGTTTCTATAACTTAATAAGGATATATGAGATTACAAACCACCACAATACTAAACAATTATATAGCAAATAATAACTTATCACTGATTTTTACTGTTATATCCAATATGTTAGTGGACAAAAAAAGTTGGGGAAATATAACTTCGGAATTAGTAGGAACAAGGAAGCAGAATTAGTTAACAATGAGATGACATTCACCAACATTGTAGATAAAAAGGTATCAAACAAAGAGACAAATTTAAGAATGAAGATTGAAAGGTCTCGGTCAGAGATAATTCAAAATTTCATTATTAAGACAATCATAATTAATTACAACTTTAGATTGGAAACTTTGAAAATGTTGTTTGTAATAATCTTATACATTGAACATTTGGTCGTTAACATAAGACATTATTATCCAAAAATCAGGGTTTGCGCCTCAGCTAAGCCTCAAGGCCTCAATTCTTTGAGGCAAGCCTCAAACATTTTGAGGCGTAAGTCTCGGCCCAGGAGACCGAGGCGTAGGCCTTGAGGTGTAAATAGGATAGTCTCGCCTCGAGGCATAAGCCTCAAGAGCCTCAAGGCGGGTTTTTTATAACCAGTATGTCAAACCAGATCATACACAATCAACCGGTTCAGTTCAGTTTGAAGAGATGCAACAGATTACGAAATCTTTCAAACAGATATAACAAGTTTAGTATCTATTTGAGGTACCCATTGTTAAGGTAGCGTGTCAATACAATAAAATATGTTTATTCATTTGCTGATGTAGATATACACAGATACTTAATGGAAATAGATATAAGTCTGTGCTGTCCTACAACTAGAAGTATTTCATAACATCGACATATAGTCCTCAGATCCAGCCACGTTGGAGTCAGTTACATCAATTCTTCTTTCTGTTCAGCTACATTATGGATCATATTCTCATTAAGTCACTAAGATGTAATTTTTCCATCTCTCTCCTTATGAACTCTGCTCAAGTAGGTCCATCTATCTCTTTTAACTTTGCTAACTCAATAATATTACTACAAATAAGTGCATGAGCAATCTTCGTTGCAGAACTTCAAACCATACAAGGCTGTGCTCTCATAGTATCTCCTCAATACTAGCCACCATGATATTATTCCTGTGATGGTTATTTCTACCAGAATCTCGGTCTAACAAGTTACAAGTATTTCATGTAATTATTTTTTCTTTATTTTTCTAAATATGAATTCCCTTGTTTGCTGCATTATAAAGAGGATCCATTGATATAAATGGGAACTGCACAGATGTTATAATTTTGGAAGCATGAAGGGCTCTCTAAGTACATCCTATTTAGTACGATAGTAGATATTAAGGAAAGCAATGGATTATCTCAAGCAAGCAGCTGTGGTTCCAACAGCAGTAGAGATGTGATGTATGTTGTTCACTGCCTACTCTGTCATGTGAAACGTCCATCAATGATGTTTTAGACGCTAACAAGCAAGACTGGAGAAAGACAGAGGAGAGTGGAATTTCGTGTGTAGGGGTGAAATCCTGAGATCCATGAAGGAAGGCCAAAAGCGAAGGCGGTTTGGCGGAGGAATTTCATTAATTTCCAAAAATTGAGGATACAGATCACGAAATTGAATTTCAATTATTAATCAGGTACACGCAAAAGCTTTGATTTATTTTTTATCCAAATCCAAATTGGAAAGAACCGAATGATCAACCCCGCAATCAGTTATTAGAATCAATAGGTGTTTAAATTGTTCATTTGAATAAATTGAAATCCTTATTATTGGATGATCCTGATACTTCTTAACCTTGAATAAACATTTCCAACATTTCTGCAAATTTTCCACATGATTCCTAGATTACATACTTTTTTATTTGATCAAAACTTGTCTGAATCTTAAAGTTGTAATTAGTCCAATCATAATCCATTTGTGATAACCAGCCCTGAGTTCTTGAGTGGAGGTTCAAAAAGTATAAGGTAACAACTTCGGATGTGCATTTACTTTCTATCTTTTATTTGGCTCGTATGAATGATAGAGCAATTGTTTTAGTGCATTCTGCTATGTTGAACTGAATCTCCAGGTACATCAGCACGTTTGATGTTTGGCTCGCTAGAGATCCCACACCTTTCTCCCTAGGATTCAAACTCTTGCAAGGAAAGCAAATGGGTGGTGCTAAAAGGTACCCACTTTGTTAGTTCTTGTTGATTATATTTTTTATTGGGCTCGTATAAATGATAGGGAATCTGTTTTGCTACATTTTGCTGTATTGAATCATGCTTCAAGATAGATCAGCACATTTGATGTTTGACTTGCAGAAGAAAGCAAGGCTAATCCCGTGATTTCTGACATTGTGGTTGTCTTCTAAGTTGTGCTGGATCCCATAATTCAGCTCCAGCTCATTGATGAGACAATAAAGAAACTGGCTCAAAATACATCAAATCCATCAAACTAAATAAAAATAATAAATTTGCAGGATTGTGAAGGACCAAACACGTACTAAATTGTATCCATTTGATTCAGGATTCTTTGTAATCATACTAGCCAAATATTCCCTAAATACAACATCGTCAACCATTCTAGAAATTCACTTTTTCTCATTTTTCCTAACACTGAAAATGACATTTATACTGTGCAATTAATTTAGTGATGTGATAATTCTGAAATGGAATGCAAATCGTTTTTTACATTTCCTAATTTAAAAGTTTAAACTTCTTAAAAAGAACTTTTTAGACATAGCCATTTACGAACTTATATCAGAGCTAAATTTTTCCAGATCATTCCCATCCCTAAATATGGTCAAATGCAAACATTTCTAACAAATATTTTGACATCTGAAACAAGTTCATAGATCATGCACATAAAAGTGATGCAATCATATGAGATTTCAACGAGGGTCTTAGAATGATTAATGGGATTCCTGGATATGAAAGAAAACCAAAGACATCACAAGAAACTAAAAAATGCATGTCACTAGAATACATGCATAGAAAAATAACCAGAATATGGTCATAGAAGAAAAAAATGATAAATAGACCTCACTTGGAATTTTATTGACCAGCATTCGGGCTTTCTCGGCACGTTTAAGATTCTTATGAGCACCACGACCAGCACTGTATCGGTTTTGATCCTGTAAAAATTTTAGTGTGACCAACCAGCTGAAATTTGTAATAAAAAAAACCTATAAGGTTTAGTAAAGAGAAATAGATGAGCTAATTGGAACGTCTAAGCCTCATTCCCCAAGTATGTGGCAGCTGAGGGTGTGAGAACTACAAAAAAGATCTCTTATAGGATCAAATGAATTATGGATGAAGGATAGGAGTCACTGGAAGTTTGTTCAAACAAAAATTCCACAAAGATTGAACATTATGTCATGTAAAATGGCGATATGTCCAGTCATGTGGTATGGGATTAATTGTAAGGTTGTCAAGTAACAAGATCTATACAGAACGTGTACTAAATATGAGGATGCTAAGATAGTGAGTGAGAAGAAAAGAAAAGCTAGCATTAAAAGATTAAGAAACAAGGTGGAAGTGGCAAGTATTGAGGATAATAAAAGTGGGTGTGGCAGGTATTATAGCAGGAATGGGGCACGGATGATGATGGCATGTGATTGTGCAAATAGTGGAAGGCATTAACTATGAGAGAAAAAATGACATAAGAAACATGTGGACTATCAGTAACTTATTAAATCAAATACATTAGTTGACAAATTATAGATAATATAAGCAAGGGAACGATTCTGCCAAGAGAAAAGGATTTTTTCCATGTGCGGTATCAGAAGGACGGTTTTAGCCTTTTAGGGTGACAAGTTTACACTTTACACAACAATTTAACTTTCTTGTGAGAAACTGCCATTGAATACAGATTACAGACCAGATTGACAGGCCTGGAATTTTCCCTAAAAACGTACTTGAGCAGCTAGTATAACTATTTAATTACACCTGCAATAATGACATAAAGACCGGGGTGTAAAAAGTGGTATAAGCCTGCCAATTTTCCGTTCTGGTTTACCAACACTGAGTCCATAGACGGTTGATCCAAGCATATGAATTTCATATATTCCCAGTTCACAGAAAACAAATTTGGTAATTCTAAGATTGTTTTCCAAGTATGATTTGATCAGAACAAATATGATTTTTATGAAAATAATTATTCAGTTCACTATGTACGGATTGAATAAAGCATATTGGGCAAGATGGCCTGTCACGTGAAATGGCATGTAGTCACTGGGCTACATTTTAGACAATCATTCAAATGGTGGCTAAAAGAGTAATTACTTAAATTTAAACTTTCTAATTCTATTAAAGAAAACACACACTGCGCCATATATAAATAGTACTACATAAGGAAATGCATCTCATGTGATTAAATTAATATTTGGTGAAATTGATAGATGGGGTCTTGGGACAGTATAACACGCCAAAGCATAACATTAATAACACGCAACTACCACAAAACATGCAATAAAAATTGTGCATATAATTAATCCAGAAATAAAACAATACGAGTTTAGAAACTGAAATGGCAACATTTCTCTATTCTTTGTAAAATTGAAGAGAAGAAAGAGAGGGTTTCTGCACCAAACAAAACATATATCCTAGTCAGAACATGAAGTGAGGATCTGCCAACTTAACAGTGATAGCCACAGAACTTTTGGTAATAGCCGATGCAATAAGGTGCCCTAGATCACTTCACATACAGAAGCCTTCTAATGTTGATCATTAAGGGTGTGTTTGGCAAGTGAGATTGAAACACGTCAACTTATTCTCCATCAGAATATTCATCCGTGATTGGGGCATATTGATCAAGATTAACTGATGTAACTGCTATTAGATTATTCAGTATTTCTGTCACTCGATGCTCATTGAGTTGCATTAGCTAAGCAAACAACTTCCAGCAAAATTAAAGAATAATTTCATGTGGAAAACACATCACTTTATAGTGTTAATGTTTCACAAAACATGGTTGTAAAGGCAAAAAGGTGAATAAATGAAAATTTCATTAATTTCCTGTGGGTTTTTTCCAAAGACACGTTCAACAAGAGTTTCCTTATGCAGATAAAGATAACAAGAACATACGGAAAACAGATGATGATGACATTGAGATACTGAGGAAAGACACATGAAGCTGCACACCGTATATAACATGGAAAAATTCAGGTAAACATATAATAAGCCATATAAAACAAAGTTTTTGGTGTTAGTGATAAAGATATAGTAGACAGTTATTTCTTCAAGAATGAAAAACTATGGACCTTAACCATCATTAAATTATTTGATGTTCCTTACAGGGTGCAACAAAGATCAGATTCAGATTTCATTTCATTAGTATATGAATAAGTTTTCATCCACATTATATCAATACATATTCTCTATATAAAAGGAGATGATATTAACATTGACTAATTGTTAGATTACCCTCTCATAGTCTTCCAACCAGTTTTCTTCTTCATAAGCAATTTTCCACTTTTCTACTCTGTCAAGGATATCCTTTCTACTTTGAGCCTCCTCGTGGGCCTTAGCAATCTGATCATCCATATTGGAAAGCTGCTCAAACAGATCTACATGCCCTGTGATTAGTGATCACGTCAGGTTTCAAAAAAAAAATCTTCTTGTACCACACCGACCATCAATTACTTGTAACGTTCTACATTCTCATGTGTGGGAATCACTACTAGGGGCAATGCTATCATGGATTTGAACTAAGGACTCCCGTGCTACTAAAAATTTGACAATTTGTCCAGTACTGATTACAATAAGCAAGGTTAGATTAGCAGAAAGCCAGAGAATTTCATCCTTGATACAGCACAGATATGTAGATCACACTGAACCTCTAACTGTAAAGAAATAACAATAAATGGACAAGATATATCCATCATCCACACGTCAATTAACAATATGACCAAAAGAATATAAAATCATCTATTACTAGAACAGTGCATTCATACAAAAAAATTAACTTCATGCTTCAGCTGGTGGATTCTAAAAACATAATGTTGAGGACAGAATAAGAATAATTTTGGTCAACAGCAACAAAAATACTACTTAATAGAGTACAACAAAACTTTTAGATTGTCTAAACTAAAAGATGATGATGTCGAACCTGAATCAATAAGGTTGATTAGCATCTCACGAGTTGCCTCACCATCAACCTCCATATGCACTCCTCTATAAATTTCTTCAAGTTCCCTTTGCTTCTTCAAAACCAACTCTTTTGCTTTGCTGGCTTTTAAAGCATTCAACCTCTCAATTTCAATTTCAGTCTGTACAAAAGCAAGAAAAAAAATATTTTCAGAAATCATATGGTGAGCTTGATATTATACATGAGTTAAGAAAAATATTACACTTTCAATTACCTGTTCAATGACATTCTGTGCAAGAGCTCCAGGATCAAGGACAGTATTAGGAGAATAGGAAATCAGAGAAATGACGTGATCATATTTTTCCTTCTCATTGCATGAAGTGTCCATTAGATTCCATAACTCGGTAAGGACACTCCCGAGATTTTGCAGCTAGGTGAACAATAGAGTGCACAAGTAATTAGCTATCTCAGATCAAACTAGTGTAGAAAATCAAAAAGTAGCAAATGATGACTTCAGCTTGCAATATGAAATGGCATTATCTCAGATGATATACTAATAGCTTGTCCAGAGGGATTCCAAAAAGGACTGCAGACCCATCGTTGTTATCATATGTGTTGCCTCAATCAAAAGCCATTGAACATTTTCTTCAGAATCTAAAATTATACTGACAAATCAAAGTATAAATACAAGAAAATGTGATACTTCTAGAAGATAATGAAATCCCAACCAGCAATGACTCTGGATTCTGTTTTTAAGACAGGTAATTTTTGGAGGAATCTGTTTTAAAGACGGTAATTTTTTGCATAGTTATGGCACCTTGCGGTGAATCCTTTACAAACATGATGAAATGGATGGGACAATAGATGGGGGGGAAGATAAACATATTAAAACACATAAAAGTTGGTATCAATTCAGTGATACTAAAACAAAATTCTGCATCCGAACTCTAAGAAAAAAACATCCAGAAATACTCTTAGAGCTACTTTGTATTCATCTCATGCATTAGCAGATTGAAACAAGATACTCATATCTTCATTTAGTTGTCTGAAAATTGGTGGTTCAACACATTTATGCTGCAACTCTAATGGCAACCTAACTCGTCTACTACTTAGGGATGTGAGGAAAATGGAAAATTTGAGTTAAGGATGTCAAACTTTCTGTGAGTTGAGTTTAGACCTAAAACTGCAAATTGGAATCCGTCCCGAAGGAACCCTTAAGCAACCATCTAGCCAAACAAAATCGGAGCATTATTCGGTGGTCATGTTTGGTTTAGTTCAAAGTCATAGTCACCTCTACTTGCGATTGCAAAGTCATAGATTCATAATTGTTAATTTTTTAAAATTTCATCATCAATCCATAACTAAACATATATTCATGTTATGGTTTGGCGCATCATGGCTAGAGCGCATCATAGTTTCTTTTATATGTGCTTGACTTTTAGTTAGTTGTCCTTTGTTTTTTATGGGGTTTATTTGCAGTTATTTCAGTATTATGATCTAGGAACTTACTTGCACGTTGTTAATAAAATAGTTTTGTTTCTTAATTCGATAGGATCATGAGCGGAACTAAGCCATTTAGGGTTCCCCGCACATTATCTATAAGTACACATGCCCAGTGTATTTTCCGGGAAAGTTGAATTATGTGAATTAACTTCATTTTTGCAAATTGAGTTCGCACAAGTTAGTATTAGAGCATGAGATCTAAGCCTTAGGGCATAGTTATCAAAACCGAACCGAACCGGCCGGGTGAACTGGGAACCGGTCAATCTACCGGTTTCGTTCCCTCCCAAAGCCAGAAATGAAGTCTGACCGGCATTAAACTGGTGAATCGACAGGTTGAACCGGTGAACCGACCGGTTGAACCGACGAACCGGTCCGATTTTAGCCCAACTGGTCGGTTCTCTCACTTAGCAAATATATATATAGTTGTTGTCATTTTTTAATATTTAATTTTGAATACTACATAAATGTTGGTATATGTATGCCCAAGAATAGAAGAATATTTTCTATTTGGTATGTTTATCAAATTATTGTGAGAAGTTATGCTATTATTCATGTTTCATAACTTTTGTAGGGATATTTTCCATGAGTATCATAGCATTTATATATTTTTAAACTATTACTGATGCCATGCTGACGTCACCAGTTGAACCGGTCAGACCACTGGTTGAACTAGTGAATTAAGAACCAGATGCCTCACCGGTTCGTTGACCGGTTCGGCTCTGACAATCTTGCCTTGGGGGTTAGGTCTAGACCTCAAGACCCTGGGAACAGCCAAAACTCGAGGTGCAGCCTAACCCATCCACCCTTGATTTATCCTCAACCTAGGTCTATAATTGATCCTATCCAACCCAAAAATATATTGTTCCATAACAGCACACGGCTAGCACTATTCACCATCATGATCATCACCCCGTAATCTCCACCCTATAGATTTCTACCGAGATCCTTCCCCACCTCTCTTTTAGTTCTCCATCCCACCATCTTTCAAGATGTCCATAATCCATATTCCCCCCCTTCTTTTTTTACTTCTGTCTTCAGTACAATAGTTGATGTAGCACCATCGATCTCCTACAGCTCTATGGTGCCACCTTTGTCAATGTTGGAGGCTATCACCGCCTTTCCTCCTTTCCTTGGAGGCATAACAGCCCACCAAAGAGGAGTTCTACCCTTGTCGGCCCTCTAGTGAGATGTACAGCCCTCCACATCCTCAACCTTGACGACCAGTAAGTGAGATGCTCCACGTGACCCCTTCCCCCTCTCCTTTTTGGGACAATTGGAGCACATGATCACCACCATTAGAGGCGTACAGGATCCCTCTAGGCCCTCCTAAAACCCCATGGCCATTGGAGGCACGAGGCATGAGCAAGGAGCTTTGTCATAGATGAGTGTAGCCACAATTGTACTATGGTAGCGATACAATAGGGGCATTTGGGTCAAAATCTTGTTCATCCATCAATCGTGTAGTGTTTCTCCAAGCATCGCCAACGACTTAGGGAGTCTTGTATAATATCTAAAATTCTACGATTCCACTCGGGAATGTCTGTGCGTCCTAGGCGCCCAAAATCAGAAAGTTTGCTTCCGCCAACGCGTGGTAAGTTGCAAACCTAGAAGGACACCTCACAGAACACTATTAGGGTCTGATTGTCTAGAGTCTGAGATTCAATACACGCAACAAAGATTGGAGTTGTGTTTAGTTGCATGCAAGAGTAACATGAACAATGTCCACCACCTCAAAGCCTCATAATCGACATGATCAACTACTTAAGATTGGTGTTTAAGAATTCTAGAGCATGAACGGTCTCGAACTATTCTACCACTAGGCCCTCGATATGGATTCATTCTTTGACCGGCACCAAACTTGTAGATAATCACAAATCCAATTCGCATAAGCCAACCACCGTGGAACACTGCTTACTTGGTGGAACTAATTGTGTACAATTCATCACTTCAATACTTGGACAAAGATTAAATCTAATACGGATTCCTAAATGTTGGTTGTATGTCTTGAAAACCATAAAATGATCATTGTAATAGGGATACATTGTGTATGATTTGATTATTAAAAAAGATTATTCCACTTATTATGTTTGTTTCCATATTGAGATAATGAATAAATGTAATAATGTTCGAAGAATGTTTTGAATTTTGACTCAATGACATATGGTTTGGGTGAAGATCTAAACATGAGATCATATGTATCAAGAGTATCCATTCTTATTATGTCCCTAGTAAGTTATTAGTGTGGATATTATAAGCCAGTACAATACATAATACTAGTGTTTATGTTGAATAATGATTGTGTCTCTTTAGTCATGAACTCATGATATTGGATATCAATTCAAATACACATGTACTTGTTAGAGAACAAGTTCACTGGACAGACCCACTTCAAGAATAACACATGGAAGACATGTCATGGCAGTTAGAGTCATATCTCAATGTGATTGTGGTGACCATAATAACAAAAATCTCCAAATTTTACAAAAAATCGGCAATCTTTCGAGATTTTGTAGACTCTCGAATATTCACCATGATTAATACATCAGTCACTGATTTTTCACGACTTTTCACAATTTTTCCCGCTTCATTGCGATTTATACAATTTTTCACGATTCTTCGTAACTTTTCACGTTTTTCACGATTTCTCTTTGAATTTGTTTACCTTTATTACCAAACCATGTACATGAAACTCCTTATATACATGAAACTCCTGAAATATTCCCTAAAAATTAATAAGGAAAAAAGGTGAGTTGCCAATATTAGGAGTGCTCGCGCTGCTCTGACTACACGCTTATCTAGTGAACACATAAAATGAGCATAGTTGTCTAGGCGGCTAGGTGATACATCCAACCCAAGGAAAGCCTAAGGGGTCTAGGCGGGGGCCTAGGCGTTTCTAGGTGTTCTTTATATTTATTTATACTTTACATACATATATAAATGATTTGCGAATACATTTAGCTATATTCAAATATGCACATCACTATGCACATTTTTTTTGGTTATCTGAAAGCTTAATCAGTCATAAGTTCATCTACATCACACCTATAAAGACCTAAGTTCGACTTGTATGGCCTTAATTTGACCTAACATGGTTTAAATTGGACCTAATTTAACTTCGTCTGCCCAATGTGGCCTAAGTTGCACCGATTTCAGCATAACATGACCTAATCTGAAGTAATTTCCCCTAATTTATGCTAGTTGAACTAAATGATCCCTAATTTGGCAAATCAGACCTAATTCCCCCAAATAAGAGATGTTTCCCCAAATCAGACCTAATATGCCCACATTAGATATGGTTTGGTCTAAATCAGATCTATTTCTTCCATATCACAACTAAATTTGATATAATTTGACCAAATTCAGACTTAATCAATGCTAATTTGAGCCTAAAAAGCCTTAGGCATTCACTCTAGTTATCTGAAAGCCTAGGCGGCCAGTTTAAGGCTGCTCACCTAAAGCCTGGGGGGCTAGGCGGGAGCCTGGATAAGTATGAAAATCAGATATTGCTAAGAATATCTTTGGGACTACTAACTTTTTGAATTGCTACAATCAAAAGATTATGTAATATGAAGTCTTCATATTCACACTTCTTTCAAAGCTTGTGAATGATCAACTTATAACACTCAAGGATGACCTTAAGAGCTCTCGCAAGTCTCATTTATAGAATATTGATTTTGATGCTATAGGTGACAAAATTGATAATGCTATTCTGATACACATCTTATATTTGGTAATACTAATTTTAATGCTACATATCACATATTTTCCAATTCTAATATTACAGTTAGAATCCAGTAGGGAAGCAAACGTAGTTGATGGATCAAGCTCCTAATTGATAGAAAGGGATTCATTCTCTGTTCAATTACATGAGAATTGTTGTTATTAAATAATCCCTTCCGTATTCTTAATCTTGCTTTGCAACTCACTGGTCATTGACATTTTTTTATGATTCTTAATTGGTCTATTTCGTTATTCCCATCATGACATATCTTTTGACCACGTTTAGATTGGCGGATAAGGAGGATGATCGGACATTAATATGTGTAGTTGATCCATGTCGTCGTTTGGTTTGCAAAACACAAAGTTGGATAGAAATCTGACTCGGATCAGCACCTCGCTCATGCATCATAAACAAATGATGCACAGGAGACGGAATTTGTATTCCCATCTGGTGCGCATCAGATTCTATGTGCACCTCGCCATTAATTCATGGCCAAGTAATTGCATAGTTTCTCTCCCTCTCTCTCCTCGCATTGATCACACATCTCAACGAACCATTATTTTCATGCCATTAATTCATTCTCTCTCTCTTCGAGTTGTGAGAAAGAAATCGATCCATCTTCGTCTGTTAACAAAGGAAAATGTTTCCTTGAGTTAATGGTTTTCATAGCAGAACCTTTGGAATCATATCCTTTCAACGCCCAATCTACCGAACCAAACGCGACCTTTAGGTTTTTAAAAGAGCACATCAATAAGATGTGGTCATGAAGTGTAAGTGAGATGGAAATTGGCTATCGTTCACTCAAGAACTTGTCAGAAGTCAAGCAAACATATGCTAATAAGCATTTCATGGCATTACCATGTTAGACATGTGTGTATGATCTTGTTAATACATGTGTATCCTAATTTCTTTTATGTTGTCAACACAGAACTGAAACGGTGACAAACATCAGCTTGTTCAGCAATGAAAAATTATATGCCCTTCTATTAATCAACCTTGTTCCTCCTTTGATCTTCATGGAATTTAATGTAGGCAGGCGTCAATGCACTTCATGATTTAATAGATGATGTATATTTGCAGATGACCTACTTGATGAAATCAAAAGACTAAGTGCCATATTGTGTGAAGACAATCTTTTGCAAAGTGGTCTGAGAATCTATTTTATAAGAAGTTAAGGTGGTAAGTTCTAATGATATTACATAATGTTTAACAAACTCTCTTTCAAATTCCTTTCAAGAAAGGACATTTTTGAGATATCATGTCCTTATATTGGATGATAGAATGGATGCAACTAGAAGGGAACATCAAAATGTTTCAATAGTAACGGGTTTTTATTTTTTCTCAATCTTCCTTATAGATATTAAAGTAAAGGTGTCTGAGAGCCACATATGTAATCAATAGAATGCCCTCTCAAACTCTACAAGAGTAAGCCCTTATTTTAATATTTTGTATAGATCACCCCTTATTTTTTAATATTCCAAGAACAACTGGATGTTTATGCATCACTCATCAAATTAGATGGGATACTTCTGAATTTTTTTAAGGAATCTACGTTAGCTATGATCCTCACTACAATGATGACACCTTGTCTCACGCTAGTATGGAAGTTTTCCTCTATGAGAAATATGCATTTGAAGAGTATTACTTGTTTGGCCTAGTTATGACCATCCATGACGACACGATGGCCTCGATGATTGCTTAAGTCAATATTTAAGATGACTCAACTTATGAGATGACCAATCTACATGAAGTAAACATATAATTGTTGCCCTGAGAAGCTTCTCATTACTTATTAAAGCAAGAATATAAAAATTGGATCATCATTACCATGTCGTTCCTTCATTTAGAATTATTCTATAGATATTGGTCTGTAACACCATTTAAGTCATAAGACTCGTAACATTGACAGTAATCATCGTCAAAAAGCAAAGTCATTAATGTATTGATAATTCATCCAGTATACAAAATGATTTTTGTTATGTTGAAAAGTTTGTCAATGGTTGCATTTCTTCACCAAACATGAATGTCTATCACGCAGGATGTTTCAAATCCTAAATGGAGAAACATGCCAAGGTTGGCTCAACTAAACAAGTTGTCGTGGGTTTCAATCACTTTAGGGGCAAGTTTCATGGAAAAATCTCCTAGTTGGAGCATCAGTCAGAGGTCGGCCTTACAACTGCAATTCACGCTATTGTGCGTAGCATGAGGGTGGTTTGACACCATGCGACACAAGATTCACTCTATTGAGGTGGGTCTAATGTGCTTCTGCCTTAAAGGGGTTCCTCAACATCAAAAAAAATCCTAAATGGAGACACATTTATTAGATAGAAAATGCAAGCATTAGAAAATGATTTAATTGGGGGGTCATGTCCCAATAAATTAAATATGATTTGATCTAAATTAGTGTTCACAATCATGTATAGGGTGGATGGATCTGTTCAGATAAAATACTCATATTGTTTGCTAAAAGGTTCACTGAGATATATAGTAGTGAATGTTAAGAAAATATGCTCTTGTTTCTAAACACAAGTTCATTTAGAGTTGTCATGTCTATTTCATCCTATTACTCGCGGGACCTTTACCAACCTAAAGCAATGAATAGCTTCTTAAATGGAGACTTAAGAGGAGAAATTTATATAAAAAGGTGTTTGGGGCAAGAGACGAAGTGATGAAGGGAAAAGGAGGTAGGGATCAGAGAGTAAGCAGCGAGGAGGTGGCAACAGTGTCCAAAAGGAGAAGGTTCAAGGATGGGACCAAGAAGCTAGTAAGGGAGGGAAGGATAAGAATTTCAGAAATACTTGCCCCTAAGGATATTACTTAACCCGTACTTGATTGCATGCCTTGTTATGAATTTATCTCTATAAGTTGATTGCTTGTTTTGGATATTGACTTGAAGATCAATAAAGCCAAGCATAACAGATTCCAAGATAGCAAGATCAAGTGGTGGAATCTTAAAGGAGAAAAGAAATTGACTTTTCATGATAAACTCATCAAGGAGGGAACTTAGAACTTGGGAGTTTGATGTTAACACTATCTGGCATAAGATGAGCTCCTGCATAACAAAAAATGTCAACGAGGTTTTGAGGGAGTCCAAAGGATGTGTGCCTCCACTGAAAGAGACTTGGTGGTGGAATATGAAGTACAGAAGGCTATTAAATTGAAAAGGGAGATCTATAGGAACTTGCCCCAATCTCAAGATGATACAACATTCCAGAGATACAAGCAAGCAAAAAAAGAAGCTAAAAAGGTTGTTCAGGAGGCAAGGTCTAGATATTTTGATGATATTTATAAGTTGGACACAAGAGAAGGGGAAAAAGATATATATAAAATGGCTCGTATAAGAGAAAGGAAAGAAAGAGACTTGAGTCACATCAAGAATGAAGATGGTAGAGTGTTGGTGAAGGATGATGATATCAAGAACCAATGGAGAAATTATTTCCAAAAGCTTTTTAATGGAGATCATCATCATCATCATCTAAGCCTCAGTCTCAACTATGTTGGGGTCGGCTACATGGATCCTTTGTTTCCATTCAGCTCTATCATGGGCCATATTCTGGTTAAGATGTAGAGATTCAAAATCTCTCCTTATAAGCTCATCCCATGTTAATTTAGGTCTTCCTCTTCTTCTATTTATTGTGCTTGACTCAATAGCATTGTTTCGTATAGGCGCATTAGTCGGTATGCGTTGCACATATTCGTATCATCTGAGTCAGCCCTCGCGCAACTTGTCCTCAATGCTTGCCACCCCCACTTTATTCCTGATATAGTCATTTCTCAGGCGATCTTTTCTTGTCTTCCCACACATCCATCTCAGCATACACATTTCACCAATGTTCATCTTGTTGAGACCTTGTTTCTTTACCGCCCAACATTCACTCCCGTAGAGCATGGCTGGCCGTATAGTTGTTCTATAAAGCTTTTCAATGGAGATATTGTAAATAATGTTACGGACTCGTGTGGCATGAATACGAGAGATCATTTACACACGGCGAGTTTCACTATTTGAGGTCAAGAATATTTTAAAAAAGATGAAAACGAGAAAGGCATGCGGACCAGACAATATTCCCATTGATGTATGGAAGAGTATGGCGGATGGAGTTATGTAGTTACCAAATTTCTTTAACAAGATCAAGAAGACCAAGAAGATGTCGGATGAGTGGAGAAATTGTATTATAGTCCCCATCTACAAGAACAAAGGTGATGTTCAAAGCTGCACCACCTTGGTTTCATGAAGGTATCAAGTTGATGAGTCACACAATGAAGCTTTGGGAGAGGATTATTGAGCAGTGGCTAAGGTCTATAACGCAGATATCAAACAACCAATTTGGTTTCATGCCCGGAAGATCAACAACAGATGTTATTTTTCTAATAAGGACGCTTATGTAGAAGTATAGAGAAAGCAAAAAAGATCTTCATATGGTTATTATTGATTAGGAAAAGGCTTATGATCCAGTACTCGGGGAAGTGTTGTAGAAGGTTTGGAAGAAAAAAGGTGTGCCAATTCAATGCATTGACTTGATTAAAGACATGTATGATAGCTCTACTACTAGTGTGAAGACTCTTGGAGAAGAGACACCAACTATTCCTATCATAGTTGGGATACACCAAGGATCCACACTCAGCCCATATTTGTTCGTTCTTGTTATGGATGAGTTGACAACGAATGTCAGGATGATGTTCCTTGGTGTATGTTATTAGCTGATGATATTGTACTGATTGATGAAACTAAAGATGGATTGAATGATAAAGTTGAACTTTGGAGAAAGGCATTGGAATCAAATGGATTGAAGATTAGTAGGAGCAAAACTGAGTATATGCATTGCAACTTCATCCAATCTCGCAATAGTTGGACGGAGTAGATAAACCAAAATGTGATAAATTTTGTTACTTGGGTTCTATTATTCAAATAGATGGGGATGTCCAAAATGACGCTTGTCACAAGATCACTGTAGGATGGTTGAAATGGAGGAGTGCACCTGGAGTATTATGTGACCAAAAGATCCCTCTCAAATTAAAAAGTAAATTTTATGGAATAGTTATACGACCAGCCATGCTTTATGGGAGTAAATGTTGGGCGGTGAAGAAACAAGGTCTCAACAAAATGAATGTGGCTGAAATGTGTATGTTGAGATGGATGTGTGGGAAGACAAGAAAAGATCACTTGAGAAATGACTATATCAGGACTAAAGTGGAGGTGGCGAGCATTGAGGACAAGTTGTGCGAGAGCCGACTCATATGGTATGGACATGTGCAACGCAGACCGACCAATGCTCTTATATGTAGCAATGCTATTGAGTCAAGCACAATTAATAGAAGAAGAGGAAGGCCTAAATTAACATGGGAAGAGCTTATAAAGAGATATTTTGAATCTCTTCAATCCAACCAGAATATGACCCATGATAGAGCTAAATGGAAACTAAGGATCCATGTAGCCGACCTCAACATAGTTGGGATTGAGGCTTAGATGATGATGATGATGAAGTTGATTGATTGTTAAGTTGTGATGATGTTGTTATACATTTCATACAATCATTAAAAAGAAAAATCATATATGGGGAAAAAAAACTTTGCTAAGGTTCTTCTAAGGCTTGAGGAGAAGTACTTCACAATAACATGCAGATCAAAAAACTTGTCAGTAAACTTGCTAAGTATGATGGTTTTAATAACATGGTACTGAACATTCGGATTTTTCAGGAACTTCAAAATACTTGTTAGGATAGGTCATATGAAATCGCAAGATATAAAATCACTCTATGAGCCTATTGGACTTTATCTAGGCCCATGTAGAAGACAGCTTTTTGATCTATTCTTCTTTCGTTATTGCATTCAAGCCTTGAAGATCTGAGTCTGAAGCTTGAATCAGTGAGTTTCTAAGGAAAAGTATTTCACTAAGATAGTGTTCCTGTCCTCCTAAGAAGTGAGAGACTCCGAAAACAAGAATACTAGATATGCTGATTATCCTCTGCTGAATAAGTGTTCAGTAATGTTCTGAACAGCATTTTAATAATATCAATATGCCGACACTGTTCCCTCCACTAATGAGAAGCTACTCTCAAACAGCCAAAAATTGACAGGAAAACGTTGGTAGATCTACTTACAGCCCTTGCAATCCATCTTAAGCCAATGCAATTGAAAAGAATAATGGAATTTGACATTTACGGCATAAATGTGTAACTCATTATATCATTAGGCGCAAGTTGCACGACCCAGCTTAGACATGAGGGGGAGGAATATATACTTGAAAACTATTAATAACAACGAAGCAAGTCAAAGAAACAGTATACTGCTTGAACTTTCAAGATAGACGTTTGAGAAATACTCGCAAAATGAGATGATTGGCAATTAAAATCTACCTTTTTTAGCCTATTTTCCTTTTCCTGGGTTAGGGAACAAATTGTTCCTGCCAGCCTGGCCAAGGTGTCATTGCTAATACTCTTGGGCTGCTCTCTTCCATTGTCTTCAAAACAAGGATGTATTTCGCTTATGATCTTACCAAAATCCATAGACATCACAACTGACAGATCATGTATAGCTTTAATACTTTGGTTCACCTTTTGTAACCGGTTACTCTGCAAGTGATGATGAACGAAGATAAATCATTGCCAGAATCCCTCGCACCAAGAGAATAAAGAAAAGGCTTAGATATGAGAGTGTACTTTATCCTTTTGTAGCTCTTGCAGCTGCAACTTCAGGTCTGACAGCTTTTTCAGGGTCAGGTCCCTCTCATCCACTTGAGGAGGGGAAGCACTTCCAGGGTTGCTGTTTCCAGATATCTCAGCACATAAGCGGGTGATTTGTATCTGAGTATCCATAAACTCCTGGAGTCTTGTCTCTCTTTTCAACTTCAGATCCTCCAGCCTAGGCTTAATGGCAGCCACTTGTTCCCTGAGTGTGCCTTTGGGGACCAAGACCTGATTTTGAATAACAGCAAAGGGACAGTGGATCAACGGAGCGGTAACAAAAGAACGCGTAAGTTAAACATGGCAAAAGATGCGAAAACTATCTAACCTGAGTAAACAACTCACGCTCCCCTAAAGCAGAAATCATGCTTGAAGCAGCAGCCTCGGCCTCTGCTAATGCCTGGTGCAAGCTGGCCTTCTGTTTCTTCGTGTGGTCAATTTTCCTTCTGTAGACATCAAGACACTCCTGTTCGAGCTGTAGTAGGATCTTGTCTCTCTCATTGTCAGTCTCGCCAATTTCATCCCACAGCGTCTGTTGGCAAGCATTAAGATGAGGCGCAAGGTGTTAGTAAAGCTGCCGTCGTGCATCGCAAACAGCAGTTATCGTAATTTCAGTAAACCAGCTAGGAAAGTATAATATTAGAACTAATTTGGCATTCATAAATGTGAAGGTTAAGGTGTAAGTACATCCAATGTGTCATCCGCCGTATTGTCATGGCCTAAAGTAAAGCAATTTGGCGTTTGCTCACAAGCTGATAAAAGAAAAGCAACCACCTTCGCCCAATTTGACCGTAAGAACCAAACACAAGCGACCTTGCTTGTTAGATCACCGGCTAGTTTGAAAGTGCCATTGTTGGGAATTTTGAATCGAGACTCGAAAAAGCAGGGAATATAGTGAAAAAACAGTGTTCCGTAAATTTCAATGAAGGAATATTGTGCAAAGGTAGTAAATTCCAACTGAGGAGCAACTGCGTTATATGACGAACCACAACACACAACAACAACTGAACAAACCCTAGCATAGGGAAAAACAAAAGTGTCACTACCTGAAGTTCCGAAAGCATGGATCCGCAGACGTTGGTCTCTGCCTGGGCGAACATTTCTCTCCTTAGTATAGAATAACGAACCTTAATGCCAAGACCGCCTTTGTCAACCAGTTTCGGAGAAATTGTTCAGCCCAAGACAGCCTTCGTCAACAGGTACCGGAGAACGGCGGGCCGGCGGCAGCTGCTGGCCGTTAGGGCTCCCAAGATGGGAACTGGGAGGAGAAAGGCTGGGAGTGAGTAAATGAATGAAGCAACACGGAGAGGGAGTATGGGTGTGCTGAGAAACGACTACAGGAGGAGGGAAATGAGTAAGACAGAGATCACTGCGGGTAGGAAGTATGGAATGGAATGATTATTTTTTTCATGCCATTACGGGAAGGGAGAGGTGGAGAACGGCGGGGGTTTGCGTTACGAATTTTTTGAATCGCAAATGGCGCCTGCCCAGCCATCACCGTGTTGGTCAGAGGCATTTATGACCGCACCGGTGATTTCGCTACGCGTCCGAAATATGGGAGTTTCATGGCATCAATGGGCCCTTCTAAAATCAATGGTTAATTGCAAATCTCTACCTAAACATGTGTCACCATCGAACATGTTCATAAATTGGTTTGCCCAACCATGGTTGTAATTGATATATGGTGAATCATTTAGAAGTGAATGGTGGCGAAATTAAACGTAAGTCTGTTAGTATGGTGATGCAGATGAGAAATTTTTCATGAAGTGTCTATGAGAGAATGTGGTTTAATCTTGTCTCTATAATAAAAAATGGTGAATGGTAGTATGGAAAGTTAACTCTTCGTTAATTATCTAGATGGAAAGTTAATTCTACACGAACATATTTTCCTCTAAAATTTGTCCGCCAATAACTATTAATTTCCCATTAAAAAAATTCAATTCTATTTCTTATTTCTCTATGGTACTTCCCTCCAAGTGAATTCATTTTTCCAATGACGTCTTGTTTCTTTTGTTACCTAAAATTTATTAATTAAAAATATTTTCCTCACTAAAAAGCTTCATTCTAAATGTGTATTCTACTTTAGTCAAATTCCTTGTCAAGAATTTATTTATCTCCATAAATATGGTTCCCTTCAAGTAAATGACTTCCCTCTAAATAAATTGTTGGCGTTTTATTTTTCTTTAAAAAAGTATGTTGTCAAAAGTTGTGGTTTCCACACAAATAACTAATACTCCATTTTCCCTCTAAGAACTAATATGATATCAAAGAATTAGTTCCTCCAAGTGAATAATCTTTCATCAAGCTCTTTTCCGTCAAAGAAAAGATTCCCGCCTTCGTTTCTATCCAAGCAACTATTGACATTTTCGTATACATATTTTGTTCATTAATGAATATCTTGTTGAGCAACCAAACATGATGAGGTCTTTCTTTTGTTGTCTGCGGAATGAAAAAGATTAATCATGTTGTATTTATCAAGAAAGTAGTTATGGCTTAGAAATTTTAATTTGAAAAGAAATCTTCAGTGATGCTTTCCTAATAATTGCTAAGAAATGTAACATACCAAACAAAATTCTCCTTCAGAATTCAGTATAAGTTAACGTATTTATATGTAGAATAAAATCAGAAAATGTTATCGATGTTTATGTCATAATGAATTACACCTGGGTATGTCTACTAGTTAAGTAAATAGAATCAGCTAGTGAGGTTGTAAGCGGTAAGGACACGGGCTCCCCAACGAAAGGAGCCGTGTTCAAAACTCAAGTTGTGCATCTCGAAAAAATAAATTATCATGTCACACAAAAGTAGAGTCATTGAAGTGGCTCCTTCTTAGAGATGGTTTTCATGTCTAAAAAAATAGGATTATATTTTATGGAGTGTTTTTTTAACACAAATCTATTTTTCCATCACCATACTCATATAACAAATAACACTTTTGAGTAGGGATGAGCATCGGGACGGGTTATATCGGGTTTTGCCTGTCCCAAACCCAAACCCAAACCCACATTTTAAAGTGGGTCACGGGTCGGGTTTAGGCCCGGATAAAATTGAAAAATGTCAGCCCATACCCGGCCCATATAAGAACCTTGGGTTTCGGGCCAGATTCAGGTTTGTCCATATAACATCGAATGAGCATACCAAATTTTGCTAGATCTAACTTGCTAACATGAAAACTGAATTAGTATGATATGCATTTTGTGATAAACCTTCAAAAGAATGTATATACACTTTGTGATATGTAGCCGGAATATATATACCTTAGTTGTGTGATCCCGTACAACAACGAAAAGGATATTGAAAGAGTAACAAATCATTTTCTCGTACATGTGAATGTACGAGACTTAAAAAATCAATGAAGTCCACAATGTTGTGCCATTTTGCTTCCTCATCCTATATGTATATGCAATGAAATGGGTTTTGGAAAGGCAAAAGATGATTTGTCTCCTACATGTGGGCATATGAGCAAATAGATGAGCATAATCTACTATGTACTAAGCAAAAGAATATTTGTCTCCTACATGTGGACACAATGAGATCAAAATAAAGAAATCAAGTATGTTTATTAATTCAGGTCAATGATGGTTATCTTACTAGTATGAATTCACTAATTATGTTGATTGATTACATAGTATCCATGTTGCCATTGGTAAGGTACATACTACATATTACATCAAAAATTCTGTATATTTCTTTTTTAAGACAAAGATAGATGTATACGTATATAATGTATATAAAATCTAATCAGGGCATTTGGGTTTTTGGGCCTGGGTTTACCTCCGCCCATACCGGCCCGGCCCAAATAAAATATGGGTTTAAATTTTAGGCACGGTCCACCCATATTATAAATCGGGTTCGGGTCTGGATCGGATTATGTGGGCTGGGTCGCGGGTCGGATCGGGCGGCCCAACCCGATGCTCATCCCTACTTTTAAGTATGGCTCCTCCCTAGTCCTTATCTCCTTCCTCATACAAGTACAACCAAACAACAAGTTTAAACAGTTTTGCCATCACCTTCTCCTTTCCCTTCCTTCTGGTTCCAATCATTTTTTTCACCAATTACAAGACACAATAAAAGTAGGGACAAGCTCAAAAGCGAACGCTTGGACTTGAGTCTCACTTTTAAACTCGATATGGCCGATATATTCGTGTTTGGGATCAATTTTAGACCTAGTATAGGTGGGTGGGGTCTCAATTACAGATAATGTAAAACTTATGGCACGTGGCCCAACCCATGATTTTCTCCATATCAGAAGTAGGCATAGGGACGGCAATGGTGTACACAAAAAAATATGAAATAAAAAATCAAATCGATGGATAAACACCACATGTTCAGCCATAAATATAGCTTTAAATTCTAAACAACTCATGGCGAGGTATGATTAGAACGTATACACATTGTAGCATGACAGTTTATATTAGTATAAATACATCAATACATGTATATATATAAGAGAGATAGGGGACTTATCATACTCGTGCATGTATCGAAATAAAGTTACCTCTATGCAAGTTTGCAATCACTTCCCCAAACCACTCAAAGGCAGCTAGTAGAGCCAGCATCTGAAAATTACGTATGTTGTGTCAAATTATTTTTGGCATATTCCCTTTTATCGTAGGGCTCGCTTCCTCCAATGACTCCACCAAAAACATTTACCGCCCAGAGTTTGATGCCTCCTCCACCGGCAACAATTTTCCCATATTGTTTCCACGCAGCCATCATTCGATTCATTCCACAACAGAACATGATTGACAAAGCAACCAATGATAGTCGCAACAATAGGAAGTGGCATTAAGCGTCACAATTGGGAGACAATTGTCATGTTTTAATCTTAAATATGTTTTATATTCCATGATCATTGGCCCGATCCAAGGAAGGGATTATATAGACGTGAGCACTTAGGCTTTAGGCCATGTTTGGTTGGCAGGATGTCACCACGGATTGGACAGAAATACCACACCACATCCATTTCCGATGTTTGTTTGCAAAAGTTTGTTCTAACCGTTTTTTTAATATGCATTAACTCTATATACACATTAACTTCATGCAAGAATGTGAAAAGTCTCTTCCAACCATTTTTTTGATATAGATTAACTTCATATACAAATTAACTCCATTCAAGAATCTGAAAAGTACTCCTCTCTCTGTCCCATTTTATCTCACCAGTATTTCTCGCACTAGCACAGTACGTGCGACAACTCCATTCCATCCCACCAACGTTCCCGTACTAGTACGTGTGATTTCAAAATCTCACACTCTTGCCCGTTCGCTTCGTTTGGTCGACGCCGATTCGCCCATCGCGGAATGTTAGTACAGTACCTCTTGTACTGTACTTCACGTACTTGTATTACATTTTGTATTTAAATGACATGTACAATGAACATATGTGCAATATCTGAGGTACTATAATGTGTGTAAGTATTGTATATCTCGTATTGTAAGTCTTGTACTGTACGTAATATGGGATCAACGATTATGATCATCACGAACTATCACTTTTAAAAAGAGAGATCTTGTACTGTATGTCTTGTACTATACGTCTTGTACTTTACGTGGAATGAGATCAATTACAATTTATAATAAAATAAAGAAAAAATAGTCAATGTATCCTTTGAGTAAATATATATTATAATTCAATATAAATGGTAAATGTGGGTAAATGTACAGTACTTATGAATTTGCGAAGGAATATGGACGTACTGTATGCATGTACGTTTGTACAAGTATAAATTTGAATGCTCTAAAAAAATATAAGGTATTAGCAATAAACGAATTTTTTTTTTTAATTTTTTGTAATTTGTATTGATATCAGATTTCACAATTAATATAATGCATTATCTGCGGTTTGCATATCACTTGCATGATAATGCAAAATTTGACTCCAGGTGTAAACTCTGTAATGCAAAATTTGAGTGCAGGTGCAAACTGTCTCGGAAGCGCTGATGTACATTTTTTTTTAAATCTGAGTGGGGCAGTGGGTGGGAGACTGGTTAGAATTTTCTTAAATCCGCACCTACCCGTGTCATTATCTCATCCGAGACCTCGAAAACGGTGACGATGTCTCCCTTTCTGTTCCGTAATAACTTTTTCGCCGACGGCAGTTTGTTACGGCGATAGCTGACGGACCGGGCGCCTGACGCGGTGGAGGCACATCTCGATCCAGACTGTGACTTTCACATGGTGTAGCTCTCGTCCTCCATTATGGTTGGTCGCTGGATTCTACATGCCTAGCGGCAGGCCGCCGCCGCAGCGGCTTCACTTCCGGCCAGTACGCGATGCATTCGTCTTCTGAACATTCCGCTGATGACTTGCTTCCAGGAGGTCTATACGGCCGTCCTTTTTTTAACCGGCCGCCCAGTATTGTGGCATGAACTTCTTCATCCTCGTCATCTACAGCCACGCCAGCATTGTTAATTTACAGCACACTACTCTGTTCTCTCCCCAGTAAGTAATATGTGCCACTGCATGCTACAGCTGTTAGAATGAGAAAGATACGAGGGAGCTTTCTCGGCCCTCTCTGAGTGGCATTTGTTCCATACGGAATGGTTTGTTCATGCGTGAACGTGAGGCTTGCTGCATATTTCCGCGGTCGTGGTGTGGCCTCCCTTGTTCAGCCTTCTTGTTCCTAAAAAACTAGATATACTTACTTTTTCCATCCTTTGTTAAGTATCAAGCAAACATAGAATTGGATTTTACTATCCTTCCTAGTCTCGTATCCTTTCCTTTCCCATCCTTGCATTCATCCATCCTATTTCCTTTCCTTCCAACCAAACATGGCATAGGTTTAGATATTTTTACAGAGAGATTTCAGTGGGAGGGCTGATCATAGAAACTAACAACAGTTCTATAGGTTCAGAGCGCCCCCCTTGGAAACTACAAAAATTGTTTTTGCATATTAACTCTTTTTTGAACCATCAGATCTTGCCATGTCATATTTTATATAGAGAAGCTAACATATTGGTGTCTCGTCTTGTGGAATACGAATGTGGCCTCTTTTCTAGCTGTAGGATTTCTCGTCTTGCGGAGATGCCTCCTCCAACACAAGGATCTTACCGATAAAAAATCTTGGGCCTCTCCTATGTCGCAGGTTTAGAGGCACGTAGGCTGCGTTTGTTGTGTGGTGAATCATGGTGATAGGGAATGATGGTGAAATAAAAATGTTGTTTGTTTGCTATGGTGATAGGGAATTATGGTGAATCTGTGGTGAATTTTGATCTATTTTTGTACCTATGGAAAAACATGGTGAATCGTGGTGAATCATGGTGAAAGAAGTTTTTTTGAAGACTCCAATACTTATTCAGACAAATGTGCAAAAAAAAAACGTTCTAATAAATATGATTCTTAATTGCGTAGGGTATTTTTTATTAAAAAAATCTGTCCCCATCATTGTAACCATGTAACAAACAACATTTTTTAAGCTTTTTACCATCATCATCCCAATCACCATGCACATGTTACCAAACAACACATTTTAACAATTTCCCTATCACCATCACTGTCCCTATCACCGTCACCGTCCCCATCACCATCACCATCAATTTTATCACCACGTACCAAACACAATGTTAAGATAGAGTCTATAAGCTCTCTATCTAGTAATTTCTGTAATAGTTGAGCAGAGTGAGCCAAAGGAGTAGCCCTTTCTTGAGCCAAGGGTAGAGAACAAAATCGATTTGTAGTGAAGGGACCGTACTCCTTGTAAAACATTTTGAGTTTGCCTATTGGGGAACACGATGAATAGAATTCCCCCACATTATATATATATATATATATATATATATATATATATATATATATATATATATATATATATATATATATATATACATGTGTGTGTGTATATATATATATATATATATATATATATATATATATATATATATAGAGAGAGAGAGAGAGAGAGAGGCTAGAATACACTCGAGTGTATTCGGAGCAAAATACACTCAAGTAGTTTTTCATGACGCAATATTTTTTCCAAAAATCTAATCCGTTGATCTTCTTAAACATCTTATGAATAGCTCATACGCAAAATTTGAGTACATTTAGACATTTATAGGTCATGTTATAAAGACCGCAAAAATTATGATTTCAAATTAGTTTCACGCATCGATTTTGTTATCCTTGGATGAGTGACTTACACTCATATAAATGGGCTCAAATTTTGTATATATCCTAGTTATAGTATGACGGTGAAGATCAATGGTTTACATTTTGCAAAAAATAGTCTTGATATGCAAACACACTTGAGTGTATTTGTGTGATTTGTACACTCGAGTGTATTCTAGCCTGACTCTTTCTCTCTCTCTCTCTCTCTCTCTCTCTCTCTCTCTCTCTCTATATATATATATATATATATATATATATATATATATATATATATATATATATATATATATATATATATATATATATATATATATATATGGTAACAATCTAATGAGAAACATATCTTGGTGAGAGCATGAGAGGCATTTGAATAACTCTCCACATAGATCCTTTTTTCCATAATCCAACCATATAGATTACAAGTATACCTTAATATTTACCTTCTTACAAAATTTTATCACCATCTGATTTGTAAATCATTCACAATAACACAATACTTTTCGACGTTCTGTATTGAATTTCAAGTTGACCGTTGGATGTAAAAAGTATATTATACATATGGATATGAAAACAATGTCTAATTGCAATGATTTTTTGTGAGAAGGTAAATTAAATAATGCTATTTCAATCTATATGGATGGATTTTAAAAAAACAGTTCTGAATTTTTATTTATTCAAATGTCTCTCATGCTCTTACCGTAGGATGTTTCTCACTAGATCGTCACCCTATATATATATATATATATATATATATATATATATATATAGACACACACACACACTCTTATGATACCAACTTAACATGTCTTGGATGTGCTTAACTAAGGATTGGTATGATTTTCACCCTGATTATGATTAAATTGAGTTCTAAAGGGGTTTTGGTATTTCCATGAAACATGAGTTACATGTCTAAAATATGATATTTTGTGTTCCCAAAAGTTTTCCATCTTAGTTAGGACTAAGAAACCCTTAGGGTTAGTAGCTAGACCATCCTGGGTCAGAAGACCTTAAATAGGTTTTGGCTAAGCTAGCGCCTTACTCGACCGACTTGAGTGAATACTCAATCACTAAACTCACCCAAATGTGATAATAATGTTGGCAGCCATTACTACAAGTACATCCGCTAGTTAGAGTCATTAGTTAATTGACTAATGGTTTGACTAGAAGTGAGGGTTGCTACACTTAAGTAGTGAGTTTCAATATTTATCATTATGACTCATCAATTACCCTGCAAGTATATGGGATCAATGTAGCTAAGGTCATATCCATTGGGAACCTTTATTGTTAGGCAGAAAAATTATTGTTTTCAACAACCTTGGTCAAAATAAAAGGGGCTTGAGTTTCATAAATTAATGAACAAATTACGGAGACAATAAACTTGCTAAAATTAACAAAGAACAACTTTAATAAATTATTAAATTTAAGAGATGAATCCTAAACCTAGGCTTTACACACCACATGTTATCATACCAAACATGCATTAGATTGAATGTAGTTACATAACATGAGGATGATAACATGTACTAGCATTTCTTCCCACGACAACACAAACTATATAATGCCTCATTAAGCTAGGAATCAAGTATCATGACATATCTCTCTATAAAATTTAATTGGTTTCATCAATTAACTAAATAGGAATAATAAATTCTCGATACTCCTAATACGTCATGTCAACATTCAAATAAGAAAATAAAACATGTGCTACAATAATCATTGGTAGTGCAGGCATTAAGAACACATTCACAATGCAAATTGAAACCCATATGCATGTAATATGAAAATATAGCTTATTTCATATTGAATGACGCAGAGGTTAGTCCCCCACGTCTAATAGACCAAAGTCTACTAGCATATGGCTAAAGTATACTAGAAGCATGATGAAATTCATGATATAAAAAATATAATAATCCACGAAATGAAGATGACAGTGAAACCTTGAGCTCCTTCAAGTAGCTCAACTTTCCTATGGGATGACTAAAAGTCAAATCTAAAGCTCTTTCTTTAGATGTGGTGGGAAATACATAGTTGAGGATTCCTGGAGAGATACCCACAATATGTTGGTGAAAAGGAATAACTTTTTCCTCCCTCTTTTGCCTTCAATGATTGGATTTTCCCACAGAATTGCCAAGGAACTATCACATCTACTTTAGTGACAGTCCATTAAGTTTGCATAACCTCCTCTTAGGTTTCATATATATTTTCTAAAAAGTAATGGGTGACACACTGTACTGGTAAGGCACATGACGTGCTTTATGTTACAACCCTGATTTTGGGTTCATTTGATGAGAAATGTAATTTCTCATATTAAAGATATTTGAATAAATAATGATATTATTTGTTTTGAATACATGGATTTTGTTTATAATAGCTTTGATGTTTCTGTTGTGGGCTTTATTGGCTATTGGGCCCAAATAATAAGAAAATTCAATTAGTGAATGAATAACTGAATATTTGAGAAAAGAAAAATGTGGAAACTTCTAGAAGGCAAATCCAAAGAGGGATTTTGTGCCTCTTGGGTTCCTTGGGTTCCAAGGAGTCTAAAGTTGCATAAAGAGTGCAATAAGAAAAGAAAAGATTAATTAAGTATTTCTTTATTAAGAAAGAAATTGAAAATAATGATGAAATGTGGAAAATAAGTGAAAAGAGGTATAATTGAGTTATCCTTTATGGAATTTCGTATCCTAAGAATTCCTAATGATAAAAGGAATACCAATGAGGAAAATAAAAGAGAAATAAAGGGAAATCCTCAAAAAGGAAATATTTTAATAAGAAATAAACAAGATAATGTGAAATAATGCATTTAGATGCATCTAGAAGGATAATAAATATCCTTGGAAAAGAATTTCGAAAATACTATAATTTCTTGGGATCCAAGGAGTCCCAATGAATAAGAAGAAAGAGAAAATGTAAAATAATACAAAATAAGAGGATAATATGATACATAATTAATGACTTTTTGGTTTTATCCAAAAGAGATACTTTTTACTATAAGGAAGTAAGATTTCATGGCCAATGGATAATCCAAGCACAAAGATGACGAAAGAGATAATTTCCAGACTTCCTAAGGAATACGAATAATCAAGGAAGGAAATAGACAAGAAGTCTTGGTACAGCAATAATACAAGAAAGGAAATTATTAGTGGACCAGGTTTTCCTAAGAACTAGTTTGTCCCTTGTTACTTCTCGTACCCTCTCATATCCATTAGGGTTTCCTCCAAGGCGTGTATATATAGAGAGATATAGGAACCCTTAAAAATGGAATCAGACTTCTCAGCAGTCCCGGTTGTCATTGGGAAGCCAGAGAGGAAGTCTCCTTCATAGCAACACTCCCTTGCCATGTTCTTCCAACCTGGACCTAATCATGCCGCAAGACAAGATGGTTTTGAAGCCCATCTAGAATCATGGCTTACATGGTCGAGATGAGATCGTTAGAACATGGCCTCACCTTCCTCCTTTCTCCCTTCTCGTGGGCGCGATGAGGGTCAGGACCTGCACACTAAAGAACAAGTTCTAGCCACATCGGCTTTGCCTTGTAGCCGCTAGCACTGAGCAAGGAGAGTAGGGTCTCTCTAGCCCTTGCGGAGGTTGTGCAGGAGGGCGCGTGCGGAGTGTGGGAGGTTAACGATCAAATTAGTCGGGCGGTAGTGCTGCCTTGTGAAATCAAGGAAGTCCGATCATTAGGGTTTTCCTGAGGAAGAAGATGACCAGAAGTTCAGAACTCGGTGATGGATATGCTAACAGAGTTGAGGAAATAGTTGGGGGCAACCCTTTTTCTTTGTGGCGGCCAGCAGATGCAACTGCGACAGTAGCTTCTTTGGCTACTGCGGAAGCGACACCGTTGTCGGGCTCTACGTCGTGCCGAGGCTCGGGCAAACAGGACCATGAGGAAGGGGCTGCAAAGCTTGCACAGGAACTGGAGTTGGTAGCCTTCCTGCGGAGTCAGCAGCGGGCACACCGCTTTAGGCCATCGCTGGCGTCGCGTGCAGGAATCGCGTGGGAAGAAACCCTCACGCGAGGAGGGTGACGGGTGAGCGGAAACACGTTTTCCTGGACCGGCCGGTCTAAAGCAGAAGAACCGTGCCCCACTAGCCCTCCTGGCCATGGGCTATAACAGCACTGACCAATAACAACCCCCCACGTGGCATAATGTTGAGGTAAATAACCTTTCCTTGTTTAATTCATAGAAATTAAAGGGATTCTCGAAATATAGGGAAACTATATATTATTTTGATCAAAAAAATGATAGGAATCCAAATAAAATATTAATGAAACCTAATTTTGCTTCCTATTTTAAAAGTACACGGGTAACATGATTAAGAAGTGGATTAATACACGAAAAGTCTGGATTTGAGTATTAAAATGTTGGGAACTTTAAAAAGGTTTTATTTCTATTGATTATCTAATATTATTGAACATTATAGAAATATAATATGATCACAATGATGCTTACATGCAATTAGGGTTTTTAAGATAATGTACATCAACATGTATAATTAAGATTGTGAAATCCATAATACAATTAGTGATGTTCTTATTTCCTATAATGTTGAAATTAGGGTTTGTGGACTAAAAGAGCATTACAAGTGATAAATGCATAATGAAGGCTAAAACCCTAATAAAAACCTAATGTTGCCTAGAAATCATAAGGGGGAATCCAAGTTGATCTTGAGAACATTTTGAATAAAACAATGACACTTGGATGTTATGCATTATTTTCAGGATATCGTTGATTTCTTATTTGATTGTATTGAATATTAATGCTTGGGCATCTAGTTGCTCTGGATCAGGTATGTGGTTACGCTTATGAATAATCTCTCTAGTTTCACGGCGATTCCCGAAGTTTTAATTGGTTACTTGAAAATAACTGTTGGATGTTTATTTATTTCATGCAACTATAAAGTGACTATGATTATCACTATAAATGTGCGTATATAACTGGCTAGATCTGGGTCCACCTCTATTGCTTTGAAAAGGCTAAAAAAAAGGGGTAATCCTAGAGCAAGGTCTAGGTTACTGAGAGTTAGAAATTGGGGTACCTACGTGTAGTGCCATGAGACTCATTAGCCTGCCATGAGTTAAGGAGTGGGCTACTTACAAGTAGTGCCATGTGACTCAACCCTAGAAACTGGTTCACCTATAGGTGGGACCATGAGGGGTTTAATGGGGATCTACCATAAGGAAGGTAGTATCCAGGTCCACTGCAGGGATAGCACAGAGGATAGGGTACTCATGGGTCACGGAGTTATATTTAAAACGTAATCTTGATTGTTAAATGATTAGTTGAATGATTACATTGTTATCATAGTTGCATGTTTATTGTTTCCCCCGCATACCAGCTTCGGCTGACTAACGTTTTGTTTGTCGGCGTTTTAGGTACAAGCCAAAAGGACAAACAGTAAATTGTCATATTGTGAAATACATGAAGAAAAATACAAGGAGGATTAGTTAGAGTAGAAACCTTAAGTGGATATAAGTTTAGAGATCCAAGTTTTCAAAAAGGTATGCAAAAGTTTATTTTCTTACAACTTTTCAGTTTACTATGTTAAAATTTAATTATTGTTCTTGGTTAATTGCTGAACCTTTGATCCGGAAAGTATGGGTACGGCTTCGACCTCTCGGTCTCCCTTAATTGGGGTTATCAGGAGGTGGGGTCGTAACACTTTACATATGGGTGTGATTGACTGGAAGAATGTCAACAAGTCATGCTTGTGATGGCACATGTCGTGTTTGTCTTTTATAGGTGTCTTGGTTATGAGACAAGAACACTGCATGCTTGTTCCATGGAATGCTATGTCTATTGATGAAAAAACATGATTTATCTTGTAATTCTTAGACTTCGCCATTATGTATTCATTTGCATATGGAACTTCTTAGATGTCAATTTAAGCTTACATTTTCATAGTTCAATAGATGTCATGTTATAGCATAGTGGAAGAGTGATCTCAGTGGGATTGTCATAGAGTATATGGTATACCTAAAATCATAAAAGGCAGACATAATAAATGCAAACACATTGGTACTCCATAAAAAAATATGTAAACTTATAGTTTTAGATAAACATATAAGCTTGGCAAAGATTTATATAAATGCAAGAACCAAAATAAAGAAACAACTTCAAACATTTTCTTGTTAACCTAGAGCATTGTTAAGTACATTTCCATTGTACCATACAATATCATCATAAGGCCTTCAACCAACTTCTTAAACAAAGAGTCCATGAGGGGCCATAAGGCTGAAAGATAAGGGTTAAACTTGTTTATGAGTTTGTGAGGGACCTCAAGGCACACAAGACAAGAAATAATCTTATGTCAAAGGTTTACCATTTTTAAATAAAATAATCAAGTGCACCGAGCCTTGTATACAAGTATGTACAATAAGGGTTGTATAATGGACATATATTAATGTATTTGTAGTTTTTTAAACATATTATAATCAAAGCAAAATATAGTTATCATATGAAACATGTATCTCAATCAATGTATATATAACTAAACATAGGAACTCATACAAATACATACAAGCGTCAATATCATAATCAAGGACAATAAAAGGTACATTTTTTCTTGCAATATAACTAGATTGATGAATATTATTAGATATTTGAAAAGATTCACCCAAAGTTATCTTAACATATAAGCAAGTGTGTTTAGATTAAAATCAGTAGCAAACTTGTCATATGATCATTTTTATGAGGGTAGGATGTCATCTCTCATAATTACTTATTTCAACACCTCATAGTATGTGCAATTTTATCCTCATGTTCCAGCCAAAGTAGCATGAATGGTAAGAGCCTGGAAAGTCCCAGTGAAGGACTTAGGTTTGAATCACACTGAAAGGCTCTCTACAAACAACATTTCATATTGATTTGGTGTGGGAGGGGTGACCAAACCACATCTTTAGGTCCCAAGAGTTTATCATGTTGGGGTGGGTCTAGTAGTGGCCCTACATGGGGTGGGCTCTCTTATAAATAAATAAATAAATAAAATCCTAATGTTACATAATACATTATAAATCATACATGACTTACTATGAAAAATCCTTTCAAGATTGAGGTTTGCACAATTAGGGTTTCTTGGTCTTAATATGGAAATTATAAGATTTGAATAAGATTAATGCCTTAATCACCAACATATCCATTTACATCATAATTCATGTCACATGGTTACTAGTAGAGTAAAAATTGATCATTTTGATATTTTACGTTACAAGACATCAAAGTTATTGATCTGGTGTCAAAAAATAGTTAACATCATTAGCGCAAGATTGCATAAGATTAATGATCTAGCGTAAAAAGTACATATGAAGTCTATCACATAGTCATCATTAAGTACATACGAGTTACAAATATTCATCTTTTATTCATAATATACCAAAACTTACCAATTAGGAGTTTCAAGATAGATTTGAGTCATTACAGGATCATGATTAGGTAGAATGCTACATTACACATTTCAAAAAGATAAAAGTATTCACTCTAAGATATCAATAGAAACTATAGATATAGATCTTGGAACCATTTTAATTGGAAATATTGTTTTTCTTAATCAAAATAGAGTATTTACGTGTCAAATCTGACCAAATTATGCATTTATTACTTTTTTGCAAGATCCAAGCATGCCTTGACAATATTGGGCATATATTAAGACAACTACCTCTGGCGGAAAAAATGATCTATTGATCGACATTTCGTGATGGATCAACTGTGAGATCAAGTAGTGGATATTTCTCCCCTCCACTACCCCATGCCCCACAAGAGGGGAGTACAGATGAACATGCACACATGGTTGGATCCAATAATATCCTCATTGACAGTGATCCAGTAATTGATTGTCCTTCTCCTCCTTGTACCCACACATGAGGAAGGATTGGAGATCTACAGTGTGGTCATTGTAACATACCAAAACTTTGACATATTCTCTTTTTGTCCCTCTTCCAAGCTTTTCCTATCCTTTCTATCCTTTTTAGCCTTGATGCTTAATTAGTGGAATTTATAGTGGTATGGTGAACATTTATTCACTATCTGTACCAATAAAAGGGTTTATTCACAAATACCTCAGTGAAAGTCTATCTAAGGACCTTATTTAGGTGTTATAAACCTTAATCTATCTCTATGATGTGATTTTGAAAATATAAAATGAGCTTAAGTTTCAAATTTGGTTCAATTTGGATGTCATTTGTGCAAGTTATGCAATTTTAGGTACATTCTGGACTTTTATGTAATTTACCCAAGGAGGTTTTCTTTGCAAATTATCACATGCATTATAATCCTTAGATATTCCCTTACTATTCTCGAGATTTTTAACCATGGGGCACCTATTTGCACCTCGGTATGAAGGTGTTTCTTTCTAAGGGCATTTTAGGAATTACCCTCTTTATAAATGAGCTTATCTTTAAAAGCTATCAACCAACGGGGTTATTTCTTTGATTGGAGGTCGATGTGGATGGCATACAAGTCTCCATGGGATTTTGGAACCAACATTTGATATCCAATAAGCCTCTATGATCTGTCCTCTTGCATGGCCATGAAGCCCTAGGTAAAGGACACTTGGAAAGTCCCATAGACACCTCATGCTTGACTCTACCCCTTCCCACCTTCCAATTCAAAAACTCTTGTTCTCCTTCTCTTTCCTCTAGCTTAAATCATCATTCTACTCTATTTGTTCACAAAGTTTCTATCCCAAGGTAAAAGAGGGTGCCTACCTTGGTGAAGAAAACTCCTAGGGTTCTGAATTTGCTCTATTTGGGGTTTCTAAAGCTCCCTCTTGGTGATTTTGACCAAAACTAATAAGTTTCCTCCTTTACTTCCCTATTTTCATGATATTTGTCTTCCTCCCACCACCTTCCAGGTCAGAACCATGGCCTTTCATGGTGAAACCCCACCTAGAGCCCTTAAACACCTCATCTCCATGTTCTTTTGTTAGGGTTTTTCACTTCTAAAGTGGAGAAGGTGCTTCTTGCTAAAGATAGGGTCTTTGTTGGAGAAACCAACCTCTCTAGATTGAGAACCTTGTTGCTTGAGCCTGTCCACCTTCCTACAAGCATATATTGGTTACTACATGCTTAAAACTAATGCTTCTATGTTTACAATCGATGATCTCCATCTCTATTTACCATGTTCTTCTAGGGTTTTGGTTTTGGTTGTTTTACCTTCTCTAGAAGATCTAGCTAGTTTGGTTACCTATGCATATCCAACCCTGATCTTGGGTCAAATGGTGTTTTCTCCCTCTCCCTCTCTTTGCTGATCTCAATCGGTTTGGTGATGTGGCAAATACACTTTAACCTTCATAACTCTAAAGTATGCAAAACTATATGTTTTCTTAATTAGAAGAACCTAACTAGATCAGTGGTGATGTTTTCAAGGTACGAATTGGAGTCTAATGAAAAAAAATCCAAGTTAGGGTTTATTTACTTTAATACATATGTACAGCCCTAATACATAGTTATGTATTGAAAATAGGAGAAGTAGACCCTGAACTCAACTAAAGTATTGGAAAGTGGTTAATAGGGATCTAAATAGGAATTATGTGCATTATTACACCCTAAGTTTGGATATTTCCAAACCAAACCCTATATTTCCCTAATGAGGATTTAATGAACCCTGCTCCTTCTATTCATGATTCTTTTATTAAATTACCTCAAAATTTGTAATTATATTCTTTTTCTTGGGTCTTGTACCCCACTGCCATGTTCTAATTAATATGATGCTTTTACTTTCCATAATTTCTTTTCTGGCATGTTGATTTTATGGACTATTTGGCTATAGTAGTGGTACTTATGTACAACCACCCATAGATAGGGCATGTATTAATTCACCCTGGGGAATGTCTTATTATCCCCCATAAAAATATGTGTAGGTGACTGGGAATGTATTAATTACCCCCTCACCTATAGGTTGAGGTCCTCTAGGTGCCTCAACCCTACTTAGTTAATGTAGTCAATATTAATGACGCATGCAAAACTTTGTATTGTTTTTCTTGATATGGAAAGCATTTATCTGATTATGCCTCATACTCTTGTTCTCTTCATCTTATGATGAAATATTAGCCTTTACTTTCATGTTATTCCTTACATTTTGTTCTTATTCATTATTTGAAACATACCTTGTATTTGTCTCTCTTACCGAGTGATTTCCCAACCACCCATGTTTAGATCGAGGTGTTGAACATGACCAAGGAGAACATAGCTTCCAACATGGACCTAGCTCTTGGAGATAGATTTGAAGTAGTTTAGACTTCCCTCTACTTATATCCTTATGTTGTATCATACATGTAAACCCTTATGGGAAGTTATAATGTACTTTTGTAATCTTATGAAAAAAATTGAACATAGTCATTTGTTTAATTCTGCTGCTACAATTTGGTTGTTTTGAATACCATTTATTGAAGTTTGAAAATTTTACACATATTTCATCATACATTTGAGTGTGTTTTGGAATGGATGTTTTTTTCTTCAATTTTTTTAGTAGGGAGTGGATCTTCCCTTTAGGGTCCCACTCCTTAAAACATGGTATCAGAGCCCATGGTAGTCAGAATCTGACTATTTCAGTTTTGTCTCCCTAATTAGAACCCTTGCCTCATATAGTTCCTTTTTAAGTGACATGTTTTCCCTAGAATTGATCTATGCTACATTTCAGGTGATGAAAGATTGATTTAGGATCTTAAGAGTTTCACATTAGAAACATGTTTAGTTAACCATAATGTGATGATCCTGTTAGGTATCTATTAGGGCATAAGTTGAAAGCAAAGGTGTCTAGAAAGGATCAGGGTTCGGGGACTGGCAAGATTTTCCTCCGCACCACTAGCTTGGTTTACAAGGATTCCTAGATCCATATGATACCTGCCTGTCCTGAGATGATACTATTGTCCAAAATAGCATGCTTTTAGGCAATAGTAGCCTTAGACATCCATGTTGGATATCTTTGAGAACCTTAGTATGATGACCTTGTGACTTGTTTGAGTATGGATACCCAATATAACTCCCTTTTGTCCCATAGGACCACATGTTTGGACAGTTTATCCCTAGTAGACTTTGAAGTTGTTTAGTAAGAAATCAAAGTGCGCAGTGAAGCATGATGAATCTTGCACATGGTTTACTTATACTCACCCTTTTACCTCTATATTAGTTTGGCATGGTAGGCCAAACCTTTTAAGGGGTGGAGAGTAGTTGGTTTGATGATGTTTGGGTGGTTAGATTTTGAGGATGAAATCCTTTTTAAGGAAATGGAGTCATGTAACATACTGAAATCTAGCTACACTGACTCTAGAAACCCTAACTCCATGATTAGGAGGGCAGTTTTCTTGGATCCTTAGTATTGACCAAACAAGTTATATTTGTAACCCCACATGCTTGTTGTTATCCTAAAGAACATATAATGGTCATCTGATGAATAGTTCACATGTTTGAGTCGTAATGAATATCTAATGCACATAATATGAGTAACTCACATATTAATACTAATAGTGGATACACATGATGCTAAACATGTCTTGGACAAATAAACCCTAATGATGTGATGATAAAGATAATTATAACCTAAATTGGACTTGATACATACTAAGAATGTATAGGTGAAGAATAATGATCATATTGACCTAAACCCTAAGTTGTAATCATCTAACCTTAACCTATACATCCTTAATGACATTCTTGATACATTAGTGACATTAGGTGTCATAATCAGATAACATACTTTATTACACATAAATGATATATAATCACCTAATCATAAATTAATAAGGTCATCGATATGAAATGCATATCACCTTGTTCTCTAATACACACCTAATTAATCACCTAATTTTTATTTGGTATGTGAATCAAATCATTAATAAGTAATATGTCCCACCGTGATCACTAAAATACATATAATGACTTCAATATGGATATGAAGTAATTAGATTCACGTAATTGTGCATAATCAATAATAATAAGTGAATAAATACGAGAAAATGATTAATGATGACATTAATGTAAAAAAAGGTAATGTGATAATGCTTAATATAGATATAAGTAATTAATGTGACATTATTTGGATTAATTGTAGAAAATGGGATAAAATGTCTTATTTTTTAAAAACAATCTATTATAATTCAATACGTTGATAACAAAGACTAAATTAAGGATAATAATCAAGTATATTGAGATAATTGAGTAAACCCTAATTGTGCTTAAACTCTTAATGCGATAAATAAGAAATGTATAGGACTTTGTGTATAATATTAAAATGTAACTTTTTTTGGCAACAAAGTAATTATAACATGAGACAATTAAAATAATAATAAGGATGATATCATATCATAATGGATATAATATTAATAGGCCTAAAATGTTAACTGTGTTATATCTAATAAAAAGAAATCTTAATCATGGAACCCTTAGTGATCCATGAGGACTTGACCTATGTGGAGTTGCTTGAGAAGATTCTAAACTCCCAAGTTAAGCAATTGAAAAATAAGGAGTTTGAGTTAGTGAAAGTTTTGGTGGAAGTTTTATGGAAATAACCTCAAATTTTAGTGTTGATATGTTGCATACCCACCCTTTTCACTTTGCTTGAGATTCTGAGGACAAAATCCTCTTTAAGGGGTGGAGTGTTGTAACATACTGAAACTTTGACATATTCTCTTTTTAGCCCTTTTCCAATCTTTTCCTATCCTTTCTATCCTTTTTTGCCCTTTTCCAATCTTTTCCTATCATTTCTATCCTTTTTGGCCTTGATGCTTAATTAGTGGAATTTATAGTGGTATGGTGAACATTTATTCACTATTTGTACCAATAAAAGGGTTTATGCACAAATACCTCAATGAAAGTCTATTTAAGGACCTTATTTAGGTGTTATAAACCTTAATCTAACTTATTTATGTGATTGGAAAACACAAAATGAGCCTAAGTTTCAAATTTGGTTCAATTTGGATGTCGTTTGTGCAAGTTATGTAATTTTAGGTTCATTTTGGACTTTTATGCAATTTACCTCCTTGGCAGGTTTTCTTTGCAAATTATCACATGAATTATGATACTTAGATATTCCCTTACTATTCTTGATATTTTGAACCATGGGGCACCTATTTGCTTGGTTTGAAGGTGTTTCTCTCCAAGGGCATTTTAGGGATTACCCTCTTTACAAATGAGCTTATCTTTAAAAGCTACCAACCAATAGGGCTATTTCTTTGATTGGAGATCAGTGGGGATAGCCTACAATTCTCCATGGGCTTTTGGAACCGACATTTGATATCCAATAAGCCTCTATGATCTGTCCTCTTGCATGACCATGGAGACCTAGGCTAAGGACACATGGAAAGTCCCATAGACACCTCATGTTTGACCCCTTTCTTTATAAAGCCATATCTACCCCTTCCCACCTCCCAATTAAAAACTGTTGTGCTCCTTCTCTTTCCTCTAGCTTAGAGAATCATCCTACTCTGTTTGGCCACAAAGTTGTTGTCCCAAGGTAAAAGAGGGTGCCTACCTTGATGAAGAAAACTCCTAGGGTTTCGAATTTGCTCTATTTAGGGTTTCTAAAGCTCCCTCTTGGTGATTTCAGACAAACTAATAAGTTTCCTCCTTTCCTTCCCTATTTTCATGTTGTTCATCTTCCTCCCACCTTCTTCCAGGTCATAACCATGACCTTCCATGGTGAAACCCCACCTACAGCCCTTAAACACCTCATCTCCATGTTCTTTTGCTAGGGGTTTTCACTTCTAAAGTGGAGAAGGTGCTTCTAGCTCAAGATAGGGGCTTTGTTGGAGAAACAAGCCTCTCTATATCGGGAACCTTTTTGCCTGAACCTATCTACCTTCCTAGATGCGAGTTTCATAGCCCCCTTCTCATATATTGCTTACTACATGCTTAAAACTAATGTTTCTATGTTTACAATCGATGATCTCCATCTCTATTTACCATGTTCTTCTAGAATTTTTTTGGTTTCTTGTTGTTTTACCTTTTCTAGAAGATCTAGTTTGGTTGCCTATGCATATCCAACCACGATCTTGGGTTAAATGGTGTTTTCTCCCTCTCTCTCCCTTTCTTCGCTAATCTCGGTCGATTTGATGATGTGGCAATTTCCTATTGGTCAGTTTTGAGAAATTGATAACTATGTATTCCCTTATCCAAAAATAAAAAGAAATTATGTTTTGAACATAGAAAAATGTGCTCTTTCTAATAAAAATAGTTCTAAGGTTTGGTTTTGAGTTTTGTAGAAAAGAGTTTTTAGAAAATGAATTAAAAACCTAAAAACCACAAAAAATATACTTTGACCTTCATAACTTCAAAATATGCAAAACCTTAATCAGAAGAACCTAACTAGATCAGTGGTGATGTTTTCAAGGTCTGAATTGGAGTTTTGTGCAAAAAAATCCAAAAGTTAGGGTTTCTTTACTTTAATACACATGTACAACCCTAATACATGGTTATGTATTGAAAATAGGAGAAGTAGACCCTGAACTCAACTAAAGTATTGGAAAGTGGTTAATAGGGATCTAAAGAGGAGGTATGTGCATTATTACACCCTAAGTTGGGATATTTTCAAACCAAACCCTATATTTCCCTAATGAGGCTTTAATGAACCCTATTCCTTCTATTCATGATTCTTTTGTTAAATTGTCTCAAATTTTGTAATGATATTCTTTTTGTTGGGTCTTGTACCCCACTACCATGTTCTAATTGATATGATGCTTTTACTTGCCATGATATATTTTCTAGCATGTTGATTTTATGGACTATTTAGCTATAGTAGTGGTACTTATGTACAACCACTGATAGATAAGGCATGTATTAATTCACCCTAGGGATATTAATTCACCCTAGGGAATGTCTTATTCTCCCCCAATAAAATATGTGTAGGTGACTGGGAATGTATTAATTCCCCCCTCACATATAGGTTGAGGTCTGGTAGGTGCCTCAACCCTACTTAGTTAATTTAGTCAATATTAATCATGCATGCAAAACTTTGTATTGTTTTTCTTGATATGGCAATCATCTATCTGATTATGCCTCATACTCTTATTCTCTTCATCTTATGATGAAATTTTAGCCTTTACTTTCATGTTATTCCTTATCTTTTGTTTTCATTCATTATTTGACACATACCCTATATTTCTCTCTCTTGCTGGGTAATTTCCCAACCACCCAGGTTTAGATCGAGGTGTTGAACATGACCAAGGAGAACATAGCTTCCAACATGGACCTAGCTCTTGGAGATGTTGCTTGGAGACAGATTTGAAGTAGTTTAGTTTTCCCTCTACTTAGATCCTTATGTTGTATCATACATGTAAACCATTATGGGAAATTATAATGTACTTTTTGTAATCTTTTGATTTTTTTAAAAAATAGTCATTTGTTTAATTCTGCTGCTACAATTTGGTTGTTTTGAATACCATTTATTGAAATTTGAAAATTTTCCACCTATTCCAGCATACCTTTGAGTGTGTTTTGGAATGGATATTTTATTCTTCAATTTTTTATTAGGTAGTGGATCCCCCCTCTCAGGTCCCACTCCTTACAGTCATTGACGAGGAAAGGGGGCATGGAACACTAAAATTGTGTGTAAAATGCAAGTGTACAATGTCGAATAATATAGGACTGTGAGTCCCAAGTTATCAAACATGGGGAATTCTAAATCTAGAGACTAATACTAACTAGAATCAATCATCTAGACCGAGTAAAGGTTTTGATTTGATTATCTAAAGTAAGAATTAAAATTAATAGAGCAACACATTAAATAAGTTTGTGAACATAAAAGATGGATTGTCCATGATTTCAATTTCACCACAATATCCATTCGTACATGATTTTGTTCATCTAGAAAGAATTACCATAGCTATTTAAAATTGGTCATTTTTATCCAACACTACATGCTTTCATAGTGTAATGCACTATTCAATCTAATTAGAAACCAGCTTTGCGGTGTTCATATAGAAGATCAAATGCATTAGATTTAACTTTGAATTTCAAACTTCATAATTGTTAGCCAGCTTTCATAGTGTGTTTTAAATTAAAGTAATGATGATTGTTTAAAATTATTAGCCCTACTTTCATAATGATTAAATATATTTGTAGCATAATTATGGTTGATCAGGCATGGACATGGTAGATTGAAGTAATTTTTATCATAAATAATTTAACAATATCAGTTGATAATCAAATAAACATTATCATGCACAAATTAATATATGACTACTCTTAGGTCCTAGAGATAGAAAGTTAGCCGGACATATCTGGCATGGTATCATAGAAGAGATGTGATAAGAAGAATTCATAAAACTAATATGATAGTACCGAAGAGACGTTATTAATGGAGATCTCCTCCAAAATGGTTGTGAATGGATGTTGTTTCGATTGAAAAATCACTCCTTGAAGGTGTAGAGATCAACAATTTCATTGTATCCTCTCTCTTCTCCTCTACCATAACCATCAAGGTGTGTCTGGAATAGTGACAAGATGATTTTTGGCCTTCCTTTGTTGGCCTAGGTCATAGGAAAGTCAAATCCTTAAGTTATAATAAAAACAATTAGATTGTGTACTTTTAATCACAACTGTCAGTGTCCAAGAGTCAATACTGCCAAATTTTGGAATCGCTTTCCTATTTGAAGTGTGTGCAGAGTCGGTATCAAAGTCAGTGCCAAGTCGGTACTATAGACTTTTGGCAGATTGGGTAGATTTGCACTACTTAATGATTCTGAATAATGAGTCAGTGCTACGGAGTTGAGGTCGGTACCACCAAATTTTGTAGTTTATTTTCAACATTTCCTACAATAAAACAATCAACTACTAAGTCAAATCATACTATGATGATATATGCCTACTTATGTAAAAGCCTAACTTAGTGAAATATGAATGAAAAGTTATGAAATTAAGATCAATCAACAAGAAAAACAACAAAATTAGGATATCTAATTAATGAAAAGTTATACATGTATCAGGGCATTAGGGTTGACTTGGGCCCACCATTCGAGCTCGAATGGTCCATTAAGACTCATTTGTGGGCTTGATTGGGCCACATTAGAATGGGAAAGAAACCCCCAAAACATGCTCTCAGTGGCACCGTGTATTAGAGAAGGGAGAAGGTGAGGAGGGAGATGGATACATAGTACATCGTTTCACCTACAAGAAATGAGAAATGAAAGAGAGGGGTTGTAAAGAAGAAGTGACTAAAAGGGGGGTCGTGGGGCTGGCAGGCATGGCAAGTATTTCCATCCATTGCTACCTCCATGCTCCTAGGTTGCTATGGGTATGGGTGACCCCATTGCCTCTAGATCGAGGGGCAATCCACAAACTATCCCTCCGAGACCTCCCATTCTAAGAGGATGGCTAGGGGATAGCTGACGTGGGAAAATGATTAGTGAAAGGATATCTAAAATTAGTTTTTCATGTATGACTTGCAAAATTATTTACTCACAATTCGTAGGTTTGATTGAGGTGAAATTTTCACTATTGGTAAAAAAAATTCTCATGTTATTATATATAAAAAATTGAGATCAATATGAATATAAGTATATTATTTACATTCAATATTATATAATTGAGGTCATATTAGTAATTCTTCAACCACAAATCAAACATTGAGCAACATATGAATAAAAATCATGCAAGAGATGGAGAGAGAAATGATAGATTCAAAATTATCATCTTATGAGTGAGAAAGTGCATATATAAAGGGAGACAAAATCCACTTCATAATAGTAAATTCAAGAGAATATCTAGGTCAAAGATATATGACATATACTGTAGAAAGGAGATATTAAATCTAAGATATCTTTCCAAATAATTCCATATCATAACCATCTTGGTCTCAACATGTAGTATCATGACAAGAACTATCCAGTTATAGAGAAAAACAAGCATTTATATCAATATATAATTGCATTGATTATCCATAGATCACATGGAGAGATCACCTTGTGGGTCAAAAGAATATAATTCTTTGATTGAAAAGTAGGATATGATTTTCTATCCCAATATTAGGGTTTTTCTAAGCTTCAACATTGTCCTATGTAGGTTCTCAAACTCATGATTGATATTTCATGTTTCATATATGACACAATTTTACTGTGCGTATAACGTAAGTGCACGTATCAATGTAATATAGGCCTTGTGAGGCCTGAGTCAAACTCATGGAAATGTAAATTTCAGTAGACTACTACTAACTGGTCGCGATCAGCTAGACCGATGGAAAAAATGAGTTTGATTTTGAAAAAGAAAATAATAAAAGAAAGCAAAAGCGAATGATGATTAAATGTTTAGTTTAATCAAATTAAATGGGAATCCTTAGGATTGTGGTTTCACCGTGAGGTCTCACTACACGGAAATCTACAGAATTAACATAATTCGTTCTCTTTCCCTGATTATGGCCCGTAGTCAAAATTGCTCACTTCCACGATACAATTCACTACCTAGTTCTAGGTCAGTTCCACGCCAGTAGTAACTTATACCCTAGATCTAGGTGCTTTAATTATTTCTCTGAGTATCCACCATTAATCGTACATTACCTTATCTAAGGAATTTATTGATTAATGTGTTAATTGTGCCTTTTCAACCACTAATTCTCCGTCAGAAGTAATTAACGGTATTAGAAACTGACTATGGTGATCAAGCATAGTAAATTGCAATGGAAACACGATAACATATCAAGGGAAAGTGAGACAAATTATGATAATCAATATAACATTGTCATACAGTAATTCCCCGAGCTACTCCCGGTCCTAAGGATAGAGGGGATTAGCCCCGCCTATTCATATCAACATTACACATGGAAAAGAAAGAGGGAAACATGGAGAAACGAATGAAAATATGGTGTAACCCCTAAGACGGAGAAGATTCAGATGATCCTCGGTGCGAGACACACGTTCTGTAGCCTTGCGGTGGAAGAATCATCCGTCTACAGCTCTGGAAACGTCCGGGGCGTAGCTCCGGGCTCCGTTCTTCACTTTTTCTTCTTCGGGACTCGTGCAATGGAATAGAACGTCCCCTTTAGGTCTAGCCATCTTTTTTTAGGTATAGGCATGACTTACGGCCGCCAAAAGACCGCAGCCATTCGATCGTGGCAATTCTGGGCGCAACCCTAATCTGATGGAGTCAATACCATCGACGGGGTGTCGATGGTATCGACACCTCAGAGATCGCTTTCGTCACTAGAAACTGGGGACAAACTGGCTGCATTTCGATACCATCGACTGTTCCAGTCGATGGTATCGATGGGATGATTTTTGGCACGCTGATGCACTTTTGAGACCATCGATAGTGGGTCGATGGTATCGACTGGTTCACTCTCCTTTTGACTTTGTTGCTGGTGCCTTATCGATGCTATCGATGGACCGTCGATGGTATCAACGGGTCTAGGAATACAAGGGGGTAATCCGGAATACTCCTCAGGTCGCTCTCACCTCAAGAACTCATAACTCCTTCAATAACGAGCAAAACTCGATCAGTTTGCATTACTGTGCAAAACACTTGAAACAGTAGCCCCCTGACCCCTGTCAAAGGACAAGAAGGGGGAAGCGGGAGCTTCCTCATCCGCGCTCGTCAAGTTCCCTCCCATTCTCTTGAAACGAAGAGAGGAACACAAATCAAATCTGAGAAATTTGATAATTTATATAGAATAAGATAAAATAAGATAAATTTGATGTATATAATGATTATAGGAACAAGGAAATGAATCATGCTATTATAGTCACAAAATGACAAGTAATTACACAAAACAAGTATAAAATCAGCCTATAAATGCGACTCAAAATCACTGCATCAAACTCCCCTCAACTTGAATCTTGCTCATCCTCGAGTAACAAAATTTTAAAATATGATTGAGAGGTCAACTAAAGAACATAATCACATAATTGATACCTCAGTATGATTCCCGCCTGCATTTCGCATACTGACCCTTACCAACCACGGAACGATAACTACCCTTCAAGCGATAATAATCATTCATAAGAAATGTCTACCCCAAGATCAACAAACACTATCAAATAAGGCAGTTAACATAATAGAATCTTCAGGTTCAGGCTTGGTGCATCTTGTGATCTCCTATCTACATTGCTCATTTCCTAACTACCATCTAAATGGAAGCAGATCTCTTGATATACATGAATGAGGAGAATATCATGGGTGGCCTACCACTTAGAGAAATAGGTGGATGGAATGGGTGGCTATGGAAGAAAAGGAAGCGCAGTATAGTCGATCATGCAAAAACAAAAAATGAATGACCTATCATGATGCGAATGAAAATGAAAATATCCTAATTCTACATTTTTGGTAGAATGATGCATGCACTATCATTCCGTCTCAAAGTGAGATGGGATATCTAAGAAAACTACACCATGTGCTTATTCTTCTTAATATGCGGGTGAGAACATGTTCCTTTCTCCCTCTCATTCATACTTACTTCTCAATCAAATTTTTTTTAACAAGACCCATCTCCATAAACAAGAATGGAATATTTGTTGGGCCTCCTTCTTTTACATAACTTATACATTTGATGCATTCTTTTTGGAGGGTATGGAACAAGTTCAACGCCTTTAATGTTTTTAGAAGAACATAAGACAAATGATGTAAATCTATATGCTCAAAAGATGTGAATGCACTACAAAATGACAATTATGCAACTAAATGACATGCACTTAAGGAAAAAGTGCATGTATACTACTCTATACTTTTTTTTCTTCATTTTTCATGCAAAACATGCAAGAATAACTGTAATGCAAGACCTATCTACATGGAATGCAATCAAAGAGTGAACGTCAATAATGTGCTCCAGTTCTTATGGTGGAGTATGAATGAAATTTTGGTGGATCAGATCACAAGATTAATTAACAGAACCTTCAGAAAAAATTATATGTCCCTCCTTACTGACTTGTGTACCAATTTATCAAGGGGTTTCTATCTCTCACTTCAAATTAGAGTCACGTTAATGTTTGGTCAGTTTAGGCTCAACATTCATATCCATCCTCTTATCATGAACCATAAGGATATACAATCATGTTCAAATGTTTTAAAGTTTACCTACCCAAAGAGTTCCACAAGTGATGTCCTCAAGTTTTTACAAGACAAGCTTAAAATTTCTTAAAGATTTTTTTTATTCAAATTCATTTTCTCCCAAACCCCCACATGAAAACATTAAGATGACATGCAATTACATTTAAACTCCACACATTACACTAGATAGATAGTGGATCCTAGACAACAGTAAATCTAGAAATTAAGAAAGCTAACAAGAAAGATGAAAACTGCAAAAACAAACGAAAGATGAAATAAAATAAAGAAAAACTAGATAGAAGCTGTTCCAGCACCCACCCCCCAAGCTTGAATTCAACTATGGCTTCATAGTTCAAATCCATACTGACGAGGTGGAACAGTGATGCCCCTTTTATTACTCCGGTGGTGGGTGTGACATGTACTGGTGGCTGCTGGGATCCTAAGTAGGAAATTGCCCCTGAAAAGACAAATCAGAAGGGGGGCATCGATGGTGGTTGTGGGTAGCCTCCAAAGTAATCACGGCTCCAGTAATGGTCGTAGAAGGGCTACTGTTGCAACTCCATCCTATGCAACTGGTTGTGGATATTTTCTTGGTTGGCGAAGAGGAGGCGCTCAGTCTCTTAGATTGCTTATTGATTCTCAAACAACCGGTTTGTTTTTTCTTGAATTCCCGCAAAAGAGGTGGTATGATGGTGTTGCATCTGCTGAATATCCTGCAGCATTGTATACATCCCCTACACTGAGTAAACATCATGTCCACCTTGAGAGGGCTGTGGTGGTAGTAGCTAGGAAGAAGAGGAGGCTCCATAGTGTCGTGGATGCTTTTACAGAGCAACTCATCGTTGAAGAGGAATGGTGGCTTCCTCCTCCTCTTCATCATCGTTGCCATCTTTAACTTTCACTTCTGCAACTTGTTCTTCCTCATCCTCATCAACATCAATGATAGGCCACCTATAGTTTTGTCCTGGCCTAATGTTGAAAGTAGGGTTGGGCAATGCATGCCGTTGAAAAACCTTTTCCACATGGCAGGTGGCGTAGGCAATGCCATGGCAGACTTCAATGAGGCCGAAGTTGACAGAGTTGGTCAGGCCGAGCGTATTTCTACTCTCTATCTTTTGGAGCCCGGACAGATCAATCCCCAGGTGCATGGAAATATGAGTAATAAGGCCCCCAAAGTAGATTGGGGCCCTCTGAGAAATGTTCCTCTTAACCGCCATCACACGCATGAGGAAGAAGGCTCCAAAATTGATGGGTGGCCTCTCCAGCAGACTATAGAGGAAGAAAAGGTTCATCTCCTGAAATTTGCTCTGCGACAGTTTGGATCTTGCAAAGAATGATTTAGAAATAATCCGGTGAAGAATCCGGACAAATGGATGCTCAAAGTCAGCTACAACAGTGTGGTGCCTGCTGATAGAATATCTCTCAGGTATAGTGACCATCTTCGCATACATAGCTTCATAGTCGGCATTCTGTGGTGGCTGACGCAGATCACTATGGTTCCACCCATAAATTCTATTGAACGCATGAAGGGCCGTGTTGTTGTCCCTATTGTAGAGACAGAAAGACACGTGCCCCTCCTTCCATTCCGTCTGTGCCGGTTGTAGTTCATTGGGAACTACAAAGATGTCGAATGATGCCATAAACTCGATGACGATTTCCTTGTATGTGGGCCATCTATTGAACAATGGATGACCTTCCGCATCGTCATGGCAGAGCATGGGGGACCCTCACAGTTGTCCCTAAAGCACATAGGCCATATTGGCCTCAAATCCCAGATCTTTAATAAGCTCCTAGTCACCATATTAGGTGGGCTCAATTGGACACTTCCACAGTTCTTCATATACCTTCTTTACCTCCATCGATGGGTGGACTAGCCTCAGGCGAGGAACTAATCCTTATTGTGGGGCGGGTAGGGTAGGTGGTGCAGCCCTGAATGACGAAGCTCTAGATCTCACCATTGTTGCATGGGCAACGCATGAGAGAGAGAAAGGAGAATGGAGCTCAGAGAAGACGGTCGAGGCACTCGGAGAAGATGGAGATCTGCGGAGCTGAAGAAGATGCTCAGAGACGATCGTCGGCGGTGATCTCGGTTGCTCCCAGGCACTCGGAGGTGCTTGGGCTCGATTGTGGAGGTTAGGCACTGAGGATGTGATGTTAGATTGAAGAAGTGCCTCCCTTTTTATAAGGTCCAGTTGGGTCTGCTGTCGGTGTGTCGATACCATCAACAGGCCCGTCGATGGTATCGACGACTGTTGAAATCTGTGACTCACTGCAATCGACGGCTGTTGATGACTTGATGTGGGGGCCCAGATCGTCTACGTGTCGATGGTAGAGACAGAGTGTCGATACCATCAACACTGTCCACAGATAGGCATTGTGGACTGCTCGATGAAGACTGCAGATCGTTGACATGTCCATCGATACTATCGACGTTACGTCGATAGTAGCGACGCCTGGTTGTTCCTTTAATCATCGCGAGGTCTGGCCCTTCCATCAATGTTAATGACGTGTCGATACCATCGACCAAGGCATTGATGGTATCGACATTACTGAGAACATCTGGTCTAAATATCTCCAGACATTTCACTACCATCGATGATTTGTCGATACCATCAACTCTCAACCATCTTTCTGCCTGTTCTCGTGTTGATACCATCGATGAGGCCTTCGATAGTATCGACGGGATGAAGTTTTGGTAGAAATGTTTGATGTTCCAAATTCAATACCATCGACCCATGCGTCGATGGTATCGACCGTTTCCCAGCCTGCACACTCAACAAACATATCAGGGTATCATTTTTAGAGACTAAGTGCTAAATTAATGAAAACTACCTAGGAATATAAAAAATTTAAAGAGATAACCATGTAATCTACCAAGGTTGGGTTGCCTCCCAACAAATGCCTCATTTAACATCTTAGGATAGACGCAATCATGCTCCTCATTCCTCTTTTAGTGCCATGAGTTTGATCTCATGCACTTTCCTTGCATAGTCTTCCCCATAGTAGTGCTTCAGCCTTTGACCATTCACCAAGAATGTTCTCGCACCATCTCTCACCATGATAGCACCATGGGGTCACACCTCCTCAACCACAAAGGGTCCACTCCATCGGGATTTCAATTTCCCGAGATGCAACTTCAATCTCGAATTAAACAATAGCACACTATCACCCTTCTTAAAAACTCACAATTGAATGTGGTGATCATGTATTTGCTTTGTCCGCTCCTTGTAGATCCTCGAGTTCTTGTATGCATTCATCCTTAGCTCGTCCAAATCATTGAGCTCTAGCATCCACTTTCTCCCTGCATCATCAATGTTCATGTTTAGCTTCCTTAACGCCCAGTGTGCCTTGTGCTCTAACTCCACCGGCAAGTGACAAGCCCGCCCGTAAGCCAACCTAAAACGTGTGGTGCCTATAGGTGTCTTAAACGCACTCCTATATGCCCATAGGGATCCGGTAGTAGTGCACTCCAATTTTTCCTAAAAGAGGCCACCGTGCGTTCCAAGATCTTCTTGATCTCCCTATTGGACACCTCCACTTGGACTTGTGTCTGAGGGTGGTATGGGGTACCTACATTATGCTTGACCCCATATTTACTCAATAGTGTAGTGAATTTCTTGTTTGTGAAGTGGGTGCCTCCATCACTTATGATCATTTGTGGCACACCAAACCTACAAAAGATATTCTCTTTCACGAACCTGCACACTACCACAGCATCATTAGTCCTTGTGGGTATTGCCTCTACCCACTTTGACACATAATCAACAACAAGCAAGATATATAAAATAGAATTGGAGGACACAAAGGGTCCCATGAAATCAATGCCCCACAAATCAAATACCTCAACTTCTTGAAACACATTGAGGGGAGTTTCTTGCCGTTTTGAAATGTTACCTGCCCTTTGACATGAGTCACACCTCCTCACATAAACATAGGCATCTCGGAAAAGTGTGGGAAAATAAAGGCCACTCTCTAATACCTTAGCTGCCGTCCTCATGCTCGCATGATGACCGCCGGTGGGCAATGTATGACAGTGATTGAGCACACTATCATATTCACTCTGGGGTACACACTTGCATAAAATTCCATCCCTGCACTGTTTCAAAAGAATAGGGTCATCCCAAAAATAATATCTCAAAGAATGGAAAAACCTCTTTTTCTCTTGGTAAGTCCAATCATCCGGGAGCTTTGCATGCAAGATAATTCACGATATGCAAAAACCATGGGTCCTTAGATTGAATAGAAAGGATTTTCTCATCTGGGAAGGTCTCGGTAATGGGTATGTTAGTATCTCTCTCATCTACCCGCTCTAACCGAGACAAGTGGTCCACAACCACATTCTCAATGCCCACCTTGTCCTTAATCTCAATGTCAAATTCTTGCAAGAGTAGGATCCACCTAATGAGTCTAGGCTTGGCATCTTTCTTTTCCATTAAGTACTTTATAGCGGCATGGTCTGTCCATAACACAACTTTAGACCCCACTAAATATTGCCTAACATTTTCAAATGAAAAAACCACGACAAGCAATTCTATTTATGTGGTGGTGTAATTAAGTTGGGCATCATTCAAAGTCTTAGAAGCATAGAAAATAACTTTGGGTTTATTCTCAAGGCACTGCCCAAGAACGGACCCCATGGCGAAATCTGATGCATCACACATAAGCTCAAAGGGCTTACTCCAATCCGGCATTTGAACAATCGACGTGGAAATCAACTTTTGCTTGAGAACCTCAAAGGCATGCATACATTTGTCATTGAAATAAAAAACCGCATCCTTCTCAAGCAATTCTGATAATGGCTTAGCAATTTTAGAAAAATCCTTGATAAATCGGTGATAAAACCCTGCATGACCAAGGAAGCTCCTCACCCCTTTCACCAAGTTTGGTGGGGGTAGTTTGGAAATAACCTCAATCTTCACTGGATCTACCTCCAGTCCCTTGCTAGACACCTTGTGTCCAAGCACTATATGCCTTCGCTAACCATCATGTGACATTTTTTCCAATTGAGGACTAAATGTGTGTCCTCGCATCTTTGTAGCACCTTGTATAGATTACATAAGCACTCATCAAAAGATGCACCATAGATGGAAAAGTCGTCCATAAAAACCTCTGGACAATGCTCTACCATATCTGAAAAGATAGCAAGCATGCAACGCTGAAAAGTGGCCGGTGCGTTGCACAAACCGAACAGCATACGACGATATGCGATAGTCCCATAAGGAAAAGTGAAGGTAGACTTCTCTTGGTCCTTAGGGTCTATGGAAATTTGGTTATAGCCGGAATAGCCATCTAAAAAGAAAAAGTGAGAGCGGCCATCCAGCCGTTCTAAAATCTAATCAATGAATGGCATGGGAAAATGATCTTTCAAAGTGGCAGAATTTAAACGATGGTAATCAATGCAAACACGCCACCCGGTTACCAATCGGGTGGTGACAGACTTGTTCGAAAGGTTTTGAGTTACCATAATTCCCCCCTTTTTAGGGACTACCTGTGTTGGGCTCACCCATGTAGAGTCTGAAATAGCATAGATGATGCCCGTAGAGAGAAGCTTGATCACCTCCTTCTTGACGACCTCCATCATGATGGGGTTGAGGTGACGTTGCGGCTGAATCACAGGTTTGGCTCCTTCAACAAGCCGGATCTTGTATTAGAAGAGAGTAGGGGCGATCCCCTTGATATCAGAAACTGACCACCCGAATGCACCACGATGATTCTTCAACACAATCATCATCTGCTCTTCCTTAGTGACACTCATATATGCTGAAATGATCATTGGTAGCTTTGCATCAACCGCTAAGAATATGTATTTCAAGTGAGGTGGCAACGACTTTAGCTCTAAATCCGGCGGGCTGACCAAAGAAGATTGAAACAGTGGTGGAAGTGGTCCTAGTTCTTCATAGTGCTTGGCATAGTAGCAAGGAAGCACTCGAAGCATATTCACACATTCTCGCAATGACGTGCTTCTCATCCAATCATCCATGATGTTGAACAAGAAAGCTTCAAGAGGTAATTGTGGGTACGAGTCAAGCATGGAGACTGCTATAGAATCATCCTCAGTAGACGGTGGGACTTCCTCTTCTTCATCATTGGGATAACCCACAGCTTTAACAAGAGAAACCACCTTTGTTTGTTCCATGATGTCCACAACAAGTGTTCCCTTATCTACCTTTATCATGACGTGAGCCATATCAAGAAACGGTTTCCCTAGACAAATGGAAACGTTGTGATCAAAGTGTCTAATTTTTCTACACTATCCTTGCTCCTGTGATGATTGTGAGTCAGCTAGCATCTTTATTTCAAATCTGTCATCTACTATGCCCATGGTCAACTGACCTCTACCCATTTCCAAAATCATGTCAGTTGTTGATGCGTGCTATTTCAATACATCTTTTCTGTGAATTATTAAGCTTGTAACATAGAAATACTCCATTCATCTCTTGAAATTGCACAAATTGATACTTTCTCATTTTTATCACAAATCTGGAAATCATGTGCATTTTATTGTTGTTTCAGGACCTGAGCCGATCGACTGGTATTGTCAACCGATCGTCTCACCTTATCGACCTAATCGGCTGACCAAGTGAAACGCTCGATTTGCCTTCAAGCGTCGATCATTACTCTCATCATACGACTGACCGAGATTGCCCGATTCGTAAACCAAACGCTCGACGGATGCCCTATTGATGAGAAGAAATGACACTGAGTGGTTTGGACTTGGCCGCCACCCTAATTAGGGTTGGCAGCCGATCGATTGCATGCGCACTCCAGAATCTTCCAGCCGATCGGTTCGTGGCTGAATTGGTCGGTTGGCGGTGCGTAGACAGCCCAAATCCCAGCCGCCAACCTAAAAAACCCTTAACCTAATTGTAAAAGTGCCTCCTTCCTCTCCTATAAAAGGAGGATCACTTCCTCCTCCTCAAGGCATCTGGGATTTCTCCTTGTATTGGGATTATGAAGCATTTATTCTTGTAATCATCTTCTTATTCTGCAATAAAGTAGATTTTATTTCAAACATTGTTCTGTCATACTTGTTCTTGTCTCTTTATTCCACCTTAGTCTTAATCTTCTTTTCTCTGTTCTTTAATTCTGGAGCAAGGAATAAAGAACTAAGCCATTTTATTGTCTCTAGCATAAGGATTAACCTCCTGATTTTGGGCTAGACTATGGCTTCAGTACTTTCTTCCTCCGTCTCCCCCCCCTCCATGAGTGAGTAGTTTTCTATCGAGGCAAGGGGAATAAACCATTGGCCATGGTTTTAACGACTTCTTCTTAAACGACTAAATGGTAATCGATTTTAATTAATGGTTGATCTTCAGATCCCACGTTAATCTGGATGGAAATGACCATGGAAATCCGGATTTAGAATAATAAAATTGATTACATAGACGTTTTGATATGACCGTGGATTTTCGTCTTTTAGGTTGATAAACTAGGAAGCATGAGCACCAAGACCAATGGGCTCGTGTGGAGTTTATCTCTTGTGAGTTTTTAAATTCGCAAACCTTCATCGAATCGTCGTTTAAGAATTAGTTGTTATCACCTAGGCTAAGGTGGTGAAAACCCCTACGAGCCTCGATTCTCTCTCTTTGATTTCAACCTCTGTTGATTTGCTTTCTTTACTTCTAGTCTTTTTCCATTCACAATAGTCTTTTTGTGCTAACAATTGCTCCTTTTTCTTGTGACAGAGGAAAAATAAATTCTTGTTATTACATTGTTACTTTGTGTTTATTTCTTATTTTAGTGTAATCAATCAATCATACCCCCAACTCGACTTTTACTTTCCGTTCTAAATCTGAAAATACAAAAAAAATAATAAAGTAGTTCTTCAAAATAATTGGGATAAAAGAAACAATCTTAAAAAGTTGTCCTGTGGGATCGACCCTTTCTATACTAGCCTTAATCAGAAAGTTGAAAAAGGATTAAACTCTAGGATAATTATCTTAGTGATTGATATTGCAAAGCGACGATTATCAATTTGGCGCTGTTGCCAGGGAACAAAAGATTGTTTTCTCGAACCCCAAAAATTTTTGAAAACTTTTTTTCCTTTTTTTATGCCTTCCGAGTAACATTCCGGAAGTGTACTCCTCTTTCTGCCGAGTTTCCATTCCGGCAGTACGTTTTTTTCTGCACACGAATTAACTGTTTATTTTGTGCATGCGATGCTCGAACGCCGATTTTCAAATGTTTGATCCAGAAATAGAAAGGACTTTTCATCGTTTAAACCGTCAAAGTCAAACAAAAATGAACGAGGAAGAAGTAGCCGTTAGGATCGAAAAAGCCCTTACAGCTCAAAGAGAGCGAATCCAAGCCGAACAAGCGGAAAGAGAAGCCGCTTTGCAAGCAGCCTTTAGGGCTGAACAAGAAACCATAGAAGCTGATAGGAGGGAAGCCGAAAGGCAAAAACAATTAAAAGACTTTTCTATTCCCAAAACGGCCTATGCGCAACATCCGGTTATACCCCCCGATATTATTGCTCCACAATTCGAAATCCGAACACAATGGATCACCATGATGCAAGCCAACCCCTTTTCAGGCAACAATGGGGAAAGTTGCCAAGATCATCTTCAAAGGTTCATTGACCTTTGCTCTTTGAACAAACTTTCGGGTGTCTCTGAAGATGCCATCCACCTTAGGTTGTTTAAGTATTCCCTCTCCGGTCAAGCTAGTAGCTGGTATAACACCATGGAGAGTGAAGAACATGTCACAACTTGGGAAGTTCTACAAGCAAGTTCCTTGAGAAATTTTACCCCCCGTCTCTCACCTATGAACTTACGGGTCAAATAACTCATTTTTCTATGTCCCCAGGAGAATCTTTAGGTGAAGCTTGGAAAAGGTTCAAAGACTTACTTAGGAAGTAGCCCCACCATGATATCTCTCAAGCCCAACTCATAGAGATTTTCTATCATGGTGTTGATGGTGATACCAAGTTCTTTCTCGATTCCTCATTTGGAGGAAACTTCATGCATCAAGGTTTGACTAGCGCATGGGAGGTAGTCAAACGGGTTTCGAAACAAGGGCTAGAAGAGGGATTGGCAGAATCCTTAAGGTAGCCAAGGTAGAAGTTAATAATGATATCCAAAGCATAGTGGAAAGCCAAAAATTAATTGCCTTCAAACAAGATCGGTTAGAGTCATCCTTGGTCACCCTTAGGGAGTCACCCCAACAACTAAAAGCCATGGATTCCCTTTATGGTATTTGCCAAGGATACGACCATACCACCCTCCACTGTCAATATCTCTACAACATGCCCACGCAACCTGAAGTAGGACAACAACCAGAAGACCTCAATTCGATTCATACAATACCAGGTCAAAGTTACTACAATCCCAACCAACCTAGAAATCACCCTGGTTTTCAATACGGGAACCCTTCAGGTGCCGAGAACTCTAACCAACTTCAACAAAGGCCTCCCTACCCTCAAAGTAACAATCGATCACCACATGGATTCCCATATAACAATCAAAGAAATTTTGGAAATCACCAAAATCGACAACACTACCAACAATTCCAAAACCTAAACCTTCCACCCCAAAATCTAAACCAACCTCAACCTCCCCAGCCACCTCCCCAGCCGCTTACCCTAGACAACAAATGTTCCCTTATCTACCTTTATCATGACGTGAGCCATATCAAGAAACAGTTTCCCTAGACAAATGGAAACATTGTGATCAAAGTGTATAATTTTTCTACACTATCCTTGCTCCTGTGATGATTGTGATTCAGCTGGCATCTTTATTTCAAATCTGTCATCTACTATGCCCATGGTCAACTGACCTCTACCCATTTCCAGAATCATGTCAGCTGTAGCCTGGAAGGGTCTACCTAGAAGCAACTCATTTCCTTGCTCATCTTGCATTTCCATCACCATAAAATCTGCTGGAAATACAAATCTATCCACTTTGACTAGAACATCCTCACAAATCCCATAAGGCCTTACAACAGAATTATCTGCAAGCTGGATTGTCATGTTACTCCTCCGAGATTCTTTAAGACCAAGTTTCTTGAAAGTGGAGAGAGGCATCAAATTGATGCTCGCTCCAGAGTCACATAGTGCTTCGCCGAATTTCACCTTTCCAATGTAGCATGAAATATTAAAACATCTCGGATCTTGTCGCTTTGGTGGCAATTTTCCCAGAATAAAGGCGTTCACCTGCTTCTTAAGCACTACCACCTCTGTGTCAGGAATCTTCCTCTTCTTGGTAATTATATCCTTCAAGAACTTACCATAGGAGGGTATCTTCTCAATTGCCTCTAGCAAAGGAATGTTGACCGAAAGTTTCCTAAAGCTATCCAGGAACTTCTTGAACTGTGCATCCACCTTCTTTGCTTTCAGACTATTTTGGATAAGGAACTAGGACAGTCTGTGCCCTCTGATGTGGTGGCACATAAGGTGTCCTCTTCTCAGTCTCTTTCTCTACAATGGGCTCCTCTATGGCCTTCTCTGCTTCATCCTCCACTGTCTCTGTGACTACGACATCCTCTGCAGCCTCACCTGTGGCTTCTGGCTGTGGTGTGCTTGGTTCATCGACCTTGGAGTTTAAAATTTTCTTTCCACTCCTCAGCAAAATTGCTTTATCTTGGTGGTTTCCTCCTGGAACATCAGTATTCCCTGGAAAACCCTGCTGTGATGGCCTCTTCAAACTTGCAATTTTGATTGTCATCTATGCAATAGACGTCTCAATCATCCTCATTTGTGCCCCATGACTCTGTAAAATCTGGCCGAATTGGTTCATAAATTCTCCTTGAGATTTAATTTGTTTTCTGAAAGTGCTCATCAACTCTTGATTTTGCTTTATCACCTGGTTGAGAAACTCATTACTCTTATCTTCTGTACCGGGATGTGGCTTCTGATCCAGATCCTACAAAAAGTTATTTGGATCCTTCAAGAGAATTTCTTGTCCTTTCTCCATGAATAATCATTATTCCTATAGCCCTGCTATTGACGCATGAACTTAGCATGTGCCTCATCATCAGATCCTTCATCATCTTTTACTAGCAGTCTCTGTGCTATCAGGTCCATCTTCTCATTTAATTCTTTAATTGCCTTGGATTCCCCTGCGATTTTGACCTGCTCTAGTGCATCTCTTTCACCTTAGGATTGCTTCTTAGCCATGTTCTTTAAAATTTCTCTACACTTTAAGCCTTTATTGTTCAGAAAGAAACCTATCCCTGCTGAGTCTGAATTACTCCTGTCATGTTCATTAAGGGAAAAATAGAAGATCTTTGCCTGAGTTTCTAAATCCAGCCCATGATGTGGGCATTTCCACAACATGATGTTGAAACGTTCCCATGTCTCTGAGTATGTTTCACCTGCCTGCTGTTTGAAATTATGAATCCTCCTCATGAGATCATTTGTCTTCTCGGGTGGGAAATATCATTCAAAGAAAACTTCAATCATCATGTCCCATGATTCCACATACTCATCATCTAGGTTGTAGAGCCACTCCCTTGCGTTTCCTGCTAGAGAAGATGGAAACAATTTCAGATAAATTGCCTCCTATGGAAATCTATCCACTTTCACCATATCACAGTGTTCCAAAAAGGTGCTGATGTGGGCAACTGAGTCTTCATTCTTTAGCCCATGGAAAGCCTGTGACTTGACCAACTGGATTAGCCCTGGGTCAATCTTGTAACTAGGTATGTTGATAGCATGTTTCTTGATTGGCCTCTTCTGTACAGAGGAAGAAGAAACTTTAATCTTTTCCTAAATGGTCTGCTCCTCAGCCATTGTGAAAGTCTCAAGTTCTTCTTCAACGTCTTCAGGTGGTGTATTTATCTGCTCGTCTTCAGATCCCGAAGGTGGAACCTCAGGTGTCGACTGTGCGTAGTCCGTACTACGCGTCTTCACCATGTACTAGTACCTGAAATGTGGAAAATCGAGTAAGTACAGTGCTAGATGAATAAAAAATCTGAAAGATAGACAATTAATATCAATAATTAAAATTGCAAATAAAAAGAAAAAGTGGCCTAGAGTGGCCTCTTGCAGCATTCATAGTGCCAAAATTTACTATTTCCCCAGCAATGACGCCAAAAACTTGACACAATTTTACCGTGCGTATAACGCAAGTGCACATATCAATGTAATATAGGCCTTGTGAGGCCCGAGTCGAACTCAAGGAAATGTAAATTTCAATAGACCACTACTAACTGGTCGCGATCAGCTCGACTGATGGGAAAAATGAGTTTGACTTTGAAAAAGAAAATAAAACTAAAAGAAAGCAAAAGTGAACGATGATTAAATGTTTAGTTTAATCAAATTAAATGGAAATCCTTAGGATTGCAGTTTCACCGCGAGGTCGCACTACACGCAAATCTACACAATTAACATAATTCATTCTCTTTCCCTGATTATGGCCCGTAGTCAGAATTGCTCACTTCTGCGATACAATTCACTACCTAGTTCTAGGTCAGTTCCACGCTAGTAGTAACTTATACCCTAGATCTAGGTGTTTTAATTATTTCTCTGAGTATCCACCATTAATCATACATTACCTTGTCTAAGGAATTTATTGATTAATGTGTTAATCGTGCCTTTTCAACAACTAATTCTCCGTCAGAAGTAATTAATGGTATTAGAAATTGACTATGGTGATCAAGCATAGTAAATTGTAATGGAAACATGATAACATATCAAGGGAAAGTGAGACAAATTATGATAATCAATATAACATTGTCATATAGTGATTCCCCGGGCTATTCCTGGTCCTAAGGATAGAGGGGATTAGCCCCGCCAATTCATATCAACATTACACATGGAAAAGAAAGAGGGAAACATGGAGAAATGAATGAAAATATGGTGTAACCCCTGAGACATAGAAGATCTAGACGATCCTCGATGTAAGATGCACGTTCTACAGCCTTCCGGCGGAAGAATCATCCATCTATGGCTCTGGAAACGTCTGGGGCGTAGCTCCAGGCTCCGTTCTTTGCTTTTTCTTCTCCGAGACTCATGCAACGGAATAGAATGTCCCCTTTAGGTGTGGCTGTCTTTTTTTAGGTATAGGCATGACTTACGACTGCCAAAAGATCACAACCGTTTGATCGTGGCAATTCTGGGCACAACCCTAATCCAACGACGTCGATACCATTGACGGGATGTCAATGGTATCGACACCTTAGAGATCACTTTCTTCGCTAGAAACTGGGGACAAACTGGCTGCATTTCGATACCATCGACCGTTCCCGTTGATGGTATCGACGAGATGATTTTTGGCACGCTGATGCACTTTTGAGACCATTGACAGTGGGTCGATGGTATCGTCTGGTTCACTCTCCTTTCGGCTTTGTTGCTATTGCCTTGTTGATGCTATCGATGGACCGTCGATGGTATCGAAGGGTCTAGGAATACAAGGCTCCTGAAACAAAGAGAGGAACACAAATCAAATCCAAGAAATTTGATAATTTATACAAAATAAGATAAAATAAGATAAATTTGATGCGTACAATGATTATAGGCACAAGGAAATGAATCATGCTATTATAGTCACAAAATGACAAATAATTACACAAAATAAGTATAAAACCAGCATATAAATGTGACTCAAAATCACTGCATCAATACATCTGAAACCAACATCGGATTTGGACATCATGTTTTCATATAAAAATCAATGGATGGTCCCACACTTAGTCAACACAAGAGATTATATGTAATACTATGCTAAAGAGGCCAACATAATCATCATTCAGAGCTTCTAGATTGGGGATGTGAAAGTCACCAATCCTATATATCAAGAGTGATCTAAAGATACAAATAGGGGAATCATAGAAGTCAAATAGATTTTAAGTGTGACGACCCTATAACAAATCAAACCATCACCAGTAATAATTGTGGAATAACCATAAGCAGCGGATTTAACAAAATCACTAAAAATTAAAACCGTTTGCAAAGATATCCTTTTCCAGGAAACTCTTACAGAAAGAACCAAACTTTATATACATCATGGTTCATATAGTACATACATTGTACCATCTCATCTCTAGGATAACAAGTACCAGTTGCTTTACTCAAACATATACATCAACAACATAAAACCTCAAGGCAAACAAACTAAAATCTCAAGTCATTCATAAAAACCACTAAGTACTATCTCCCAAGGACCTGAGAGTACAAAGACGACACATAGGACTTCTATCTACAAGACATGACAAATGGTTCACTCGACCTGAGCTATTACGGCTGTCCCTGCTGATGTGGTCCTTCCTCTACAGTCCGATTTCTACTCCCTTGTCTGTGTCCACCTAAAAATTATGGATCCCATGGGGTGAGACTATTGTCCCAGTGAGAGATATAACTCTCTGCCAACAATATTATTATCACAAGAAATAGTATTAATTGAGTAGAGGATACTTTATGCAAGTAAGCAAATATATTTAAAGTGCAGAGCAATAACGTTGATAAGATAGTTCAACTATTCATAGCAGAATTATAAATCATCTAATTGCTTTATAAGGAATATGAAGAACATGTATAACATCTATCTACTAAGATGTATAAAAGTAATGAAGCATCAACCAATGTTTTCCATATTCGATCCTTAAGCAAATATGCTACTCTGCTGATTACATGTTCACATTCACACTTATGCCCAGAGGAGATGAGGTATACTGCTCATGCTCCAACCGACCACTGCTAAGTCGAAATAGGTACCATACAAGGTCAGTGGCAGAGCCAGCTGTCAAGACCTCACCTGTCTTGTAACACCCGGGCCCACTGCCCAAGGCTCTAGTAGAGTTTCAGGAATGACGACTGGCCCCACAGACCACCACTAGTGTGCTTTGTCCACACTCATGCGCAAGCCAAGGTCAACTTCCCGATTGGTCACCCATCCTAGTACTACTCAAAGCTGAGCACACTTAACTATGGAGTTCCTTAGTGATGGGCTCCCAGAAAAGGAGGTGCACCTTGGTGATATGGGTAGTCAAATCATTCCTTTTAAGATCATGTTATCCGAGGCCTCAAATCCTGGGATGTTACAATCTCCCCCACTTAGACTCCTGACATCCTTGTCAAGGTTTAACTATATGGCCTCATAATCTGACCCCATTTCAGTGCAGACCCACAATGGCCCATGGACACCCATCTCCCGTCCACAGCTACCAGCACAAGGGCGGCTCCATCTTGTCTCTACAGATAGCCCTTTCCAACTTGCCTGGACCGCAGGGCTCAAGACTGGCATGCCACATGCCCATGTGGGCCCCACCTACTGGAGGGGTTATGGCTTTGATACCAATTGTAACGTCTGGGCCCACTGCCCAAGGCTCTAGTAGAGTTTCAGGAATGAAGACTGCCCCCACAGACCACCACTAGCCTTAACTGCACGCTTTGTCCACACTCATGCGCAAGCCAGGGTCAACTTCCCGACTGGTCACCCATCCTAGTACTACTCCAAGCTGAGCACGCTTAACTATGGAGTTCTTTAGTGATGGGATCCCGGAAAAGGAGGTGCACCTTGGTGATATGGGTAGTCAAATCATTCCTTTTAAGATCATGTTATCCGAGGCCTCAAATCCTAGGATGTTACATGTCTTGATCAGTATGAGATAACTGGAAGGACATCTTATGTCTACTACAATTAGCTTACCAGGGTTTACTGGTATCTTTGCTATAGAGTTACAACCACCGCATGTACTCTCTTTGGGAGAAGACTACTGAGCTTTCTCGGATCATTTTTCATCAGGAAGTTCACTAAGAGATCATGGTTTAGTTGGGGAGTCCACTGAGCAACCCCTGGTTTGGTTGGAAAGTCCACTGAACAACCCCAATATAACTAAAATTACATATTCAATAATATGTATACCGAGTTAAACTCATTTCACCATTCAGTAAATCCTGACACTGAATGGATCTACGGTCTGGGAAACTACATGATGAAATTCCACTTGATTTAGTAAGTGTATTACAATACCTTTTAGCATCAATCAAGTTACAAGCAAGAATTATATCAAATGCTACAAAGAAAGGTATAATATATTTATCAAGTACTTTCATGATCTTTGGAACACATATAACACTTAGGATCTTAATCTCTTATCATCATCATACTTGGGTATTCAAACCCTTAGTTCATCACTGAGTATTGTTACTACTTATCAGGTAACCATTACCTTTAAGTCATCAGACCGAGGTATACATTATACTTGTTGCACAAATAATTCACATAGTTCACAAAGCCCATTAAATCTGTATCATATAAGCATCATATCTCTTACTTAGCTATGCTCATCACCTCATGATACCTGCATGGTTAGTATTTCATGATAACAACAATATCAAATACATGTCATCACCATGCGTCATAAGAGGTTGCAACCTTCCCATTATTAGGGTTAGGATTTCCTTTAACCGATTAGGGTTTCAAAATCATTTCATCACCCATTATTAGGGTTAAGATTTACCTTTGTTAACCAATTAGGGTTTCAAGATCACATCATAAAAGGTAAAACCCTAATTCATATTCCATTCATACTAGGAGTATCGACATATGTTCATTGCATGGTTAACTTTCAAGTATTAGTTTCTCTCTTCATCCTCACTAGGATGTTGATTGCACCATGCTTTTATTAAGTTGGCTCAATTCTCCTCTTAAGGTACATTAGCTCACAATTATCAAATTGTATTAAACTCATTACATCTTAATGTTGCATTTGATACAAACATAACATGTATCACTCAATCAAGTATATTGGATTGAGGTATTCCCATCATATCGGGTATCAAGGTGTATCTATGCTACCATATCATGCTTGAGATACAACCTTATCATCATATCATGTATCCATATCGGGCATATGGTATAGCCATATCACCATATCGTGTTTAGGGTATATCCCCTATTTCCATAATGTGTACCCATATCGGCTAGGGGTGTAATCGGTGCGGGTACGGTGTGGGTATGGCCATACTCATATCCATACCCATCTAGTTTAGCGGGTCCGGTTCTGGTTCTAGACCTGCATAATAAAAAACCTGGACCCGCACAATACTCGTACCCACAATTACAGCGGGTATGCGAGTAAGCGATTCTATAAAACATCATATTATTTATGTAAGAGAAATGACTATGCTCTATATATTTTAAGACAACTAGATATTGTTATTATATAGCATGTTAACATGCAATAGTTATATTAGACAATGCTATATTTTATACATTAACATTAATTGAGTTAATTGTTTACATATTTGTAGTCATCGTCATAATATTTAACTTATGTAGAAAGTAATGTAAATGAGTAGACATTTTGATTTTTAAGTTTACATATAATGTTCATTATTGAAACTAGAATTGTTAATTCTTTATGATATGACTAGTCTCAACCTTATTGTGGTTAGAGTAGGATATAATCTCAAGAATTATATTAATTAGACTAGTAAAGTATTATATATATAACATGTTATTTAAGTAGTTACTTATGTATAGCGGGTACATGGGTCTAGAGGGTCTGGGTCCAAGCATACCCATTATTGGACCCGCTTATATGCGGGTCCAAGGGTATACGGGTCCAAGGGTATGCGGGTATAAGAAATTAACCAGTGACGGGTTTTTTAAGGGTTCGAATTTGCGGGTCCGCGGGTCTACCTGTACCCATTTACAACTCTAATATCGGGTTGGCTAACATTTAAAGTTTATCATCTCAAGATAGAGATACTTAGCTTCATATCGTGTATGAGATGAATGCTTGTCCTCATATCGGGTATAAGGGTATACTTGATACCATATCGTGTTTAGGGTATATTCTTATTTCCATAACATGTACCCATATCGGGTTGGCTAGCATTTAAAGTTTATCATCTCAAGGTAGAGATACTTAGCTTCATATCATGTATGAGGTGAATGCTTGTCCTCATATCGGGTATAAGGGTAAACTTGATACCATAGCATCCACAAGATGTGCACCATGTCAGGAATAGGGTAGGTGCTTCATCATGGTATCATTTTAGTAGTATATACTCAATACCATATCAAGTTACCATATTGGATTGGTATATCGGGTTACCATATTGGTTAACATATCGTGTTAGCATATTGGATAGACCATTATGCTCATATCCTTTTATACCTTCAAGGAATTAGTTATACCATATATTTGAATGACAAGATGGATATCTGGTTGACCTCTTTCATAAACAACCCTTTACACAAAATGATAGGGTTTTGGGTTCAAAATCATGCCAGGTTTCATTTCATCCTCTAGGGTTTCAACACTATATCGATTTAGAGTGTACAATTGACACCATATCAGTTTAGAGTGTACAATTGACACCATATCAATTTAGAGTGTATAATTAACACCATGAGGTTATGGATTTGATGTTATATCATGTATAAGGTGTATACAGATATCACTCATGTCATTCATGAGATATCACTCAACACTATATCAAATTACCCATCATCTTGGGTTTCATATCAGGTTTAAGGTACTTCAACCCTATATCGAGTTGTACCATGATGATGTCACCATCATCAACCTCTAGACTATTGTTCTTACTATACTAGTTCATGGACAATAAATCCTAACAACTTTTGGAACTCATAGGAACATCAATTAATCAAAGGAATTCAAAATTGAAAGTAGATCAACAAGTTCAACAATATTGAAGGTGAATAATAACATAGTTGGATTCAAGTTATATAACCCGCCTCAAGAACAACTTCCAAGCTCCAAGCTCCAAATTTTCACATTTCCAAGGTTTAATATGAGCTTATCCAAGGTCCAAGACTTGAGCTCCTTAGCACTATGCATGATATCTTCACCACTTGTGGCCGATATCACCTTGCTAGGATGATATCACGTTACTAGGTCGATATCCCTTCTCTATGGCCACTACCAAGGCTCTAAACTTGACTGTTCTTCACTTATGCACGATACTAATATGGTATGAATAATACTTAAGGAAAGGATGGTGGTAAGATTCGAAAATTCTACTAATAGGTGAAGGGAATGGTATTTATAGTTGTAGTTCATGAAGAAGAATGAATATGAGGTGTCATCACCTTAAGATACTATGTGTCATGTGTTCATGCATGGTTGACACGTGTACATGCATGCACTATATTTATCTTGACATGCAAAAACCCTTGGAGATAATCTATGGATAATATCTCGGCCCTTAGTTATCTTGTTGAGCAAGATATTCCATCTCAACAACACTTTATATTACAAACTGATACACTTTTCTAAGGAAAGATGTAAACTAATACATATGATTTCCTTGAGGTGTTTAGCCCGTCATAGCCTTTTCCAAGAGTCAACAAACTGATAGGAGACTCCCTTTATTTCTCCTTGGCCGATAGGCACTCCCATATCAAGTTTACAACTCGATATTACTCATATAAAGATTTCAACTATACATCTTCCTTGGTCTTTTCATCACCAAGAATGCTACCACTCTAAGATGTTTCAAACATGGTGTCTCCTTCTTTCTCTCTCCTCTATATAATACTAGGAAGGAGTAGAGACATTCTATAAGTGGTAATTTGCACATCAACCCTACATTTTGGGTGTATTACAATTTGTACCAAAATTGGTGCACAAAGCACTAGCATTATTCAAACAAGTTATAACTTGGAATTTAAGCTTTCCACAAGCCACCACTTAGCATTATTTTCTCTATTATGATGTTTGAAAACTTAAGGTACATTAAACATGTGACATTTTGTAATATGACCCCTCATCTTGGGTAAATTACACTTTTACACTCAGATTATCATCTAACACACAAATAGTTTGCAAATAAGCTCAAACTCAAAAATAAACTTCACAAAGAGTCTTAATTACTATTCATAAGATTAAAAAAAGTTTGTAAATAACTTACTTAAAAAAAACTTCTAGGGTTAGTCCATAACCCAGATCAGGGATGTTATAATTATCAACCCCTAAAAAGGATTTCGTCCCCAAAATCTCAAGAGAAAAGGGAAGGGTACTTCCTCCTCATCTCTTCCTCTAGATCCCATGTGGCTTCTTCAATGCCACGATGATGCCAGAGAACTTTCACAAGAACTATGTCTTTCTTCTTCAACTTCTTGACCCTTCTGTCAAGAATCATCATAATCCCTTTGTAACATACCAAATTCTGGAATTTTGGCTTTTGACCCTCTTTCCCATCTTTTCCTTTCATTTCTATCCTTATTGGCCTTTCTATTTAATTAGTGGAGTTTATAGTGGTTTAGTGAACATTTATTCACTAATTATACCAATGGAAGGGTTTATGCACAAATATCGGTGAAAGCTTAATTGTCATAATTAAGTGCTCTAAACCTTAATCTAACTTTTTGATGTGATTTGAAAACAAAAAAATATGCCACATAACTCATTTTAGTGGTAATATGAAGATAAGAAACTTAATTGGATGAACAATTTAGATAATGGGTCGTTAATGGGCCATATGACATATCTCATAAAAAGAGGTCTCAAAATAGGAAACAGTCTCAAAATAGGAAACACACTTCAAATTCAAAATCTACATATCAAAATTAGCCTACATGTCAAATTTCATCTAATTTGGACAACCATGAAATATTAGGATAAGTTTAGGAGAGAGAAAATTAGTAAAAGGCATAAGTAATGAGTAATGTGATTATATAGCTTCAAAATATGTAAATAATGGCAATTCATATTCTAGACATCAAAGATAACTTGTGGATGAAGTTTGGTTCGATTTGGATGTTGTTTGTGCAAGTTTTGCAATTTTAGGTACATTTTGGACTTTTATGAAATTTACCCAATTGGGAGGTTTTCTTTGCAAATTATCACCTGAATTTTAATCCTTATATATTCCCTTACCATTCACGATATTTTGAACCATAGGGCACATGGTTGCACCTTGGTTTGAAGGTGTTTCTCTCCAAGGGCATTATAGGGATTACCCTCTTTATAAATAAATTTATCTTTAAAAGCTATTAACCAATGGGGTTATTTCTTTATTTGAAGGACGGTGGGGATGGCCTAGAAGTCTCTAGGGACTCTTAGGACTGACATTTGGTATGCAAGAAGAGTCTATGAGCTGTCCTTTTGCATGGCCATGAAGCCTTAGCCTAAGGACACATGGAAAGTCACATAGACACCTCATGCTTGCCCCCTTCTTTATAAAGCCATGCCTACCCCTTCCCACCTCCCAATCCAAGAAGCAATACTATCCTTCTATTTCCCACAACTTAGAGCATCATCCCTTCTATATTTTGCCATGAAGTTGCTGTCCCTAGGTAAAAGAGGGTGCCTACCTTGGTGAAGAAGGCACCTAGGGTTCCAAATTTCTCTATTTAGGATTTCTTAAGCTCCTCCTTGGTGATTTTGACCAAAACTAGTAAGAATCCTCCTTTCCTTACCTGTTTTCATACTGTTAGTATTCCTCCCACCTTCTTCCAGGTCGGAACCATGACCTTCCATGGTAAAACTCCACCTAGAACCCTAAAACATCTCATCTCCATGCTCTTTTGCTAGGATTTGCACCTCTAAAGTGGAGAAGGTGATCTTTGCTCAAGAAAGGAGCTTGGCTTGGAGCAACCATATCTTCTAATCTTAATATTTTTTTTGTTTGGACCTTATTACCTTCCTAGAGGAAAGTTTGGTTAACCCCCTTCTCATATATTGCTTAGTACATGCTTAAAACTCATGCTTCTGTTTAAAATCGATGATTTCCATCTCTTTTTACCATGTTCTACTAGGGTTTTGGTTTCTTGCTATTTTACCTTCTCTAGAAGATCTAGTTTGGTTACATATGTAACTTCAAACCTGATCTTGGGTCAAATTGTGTTTTCTCCCTCTCCCTCTCTCTTCATTTATCTCGATCGGTTTGATGATGTGGCAATTTCCTATTGGTCAGTATTGAAAAATTCATATCTTCTAAACCACTTATCCAAATTTGACAAATAAATATGTTTTGGAATTTAAAAATTAATATCTATCTGATAAAAATATTTTCAAGGTCTGATTTCATAGTTTGACGAAGGGTGATTTTCGTAAAACGAATTTAATGCATAAAATCCATAAAAATTACATCTTAATCATCATAACTCAATTAACATAAAAATATGTTTTCTTGATCAGGAGAACTTAATAAGTTTATTAGTGATGTTTTAAGAGTTTAAATCTGATTTTTTTTCTAAAAAGGTCTAAAATTAGGGTTTCTATACATTAATGTGCACTATGTACTCTAATACATGTTAATACATTGAAAATAGGCAAAGTGGAACTTGGACTCAATTAAAGTGGTGAAAGTTAGTAATTGATATCAGTAAGAGAGGTATGTGCAATCCATATTTATGTATGTGCAATCCCTATTTATGTTTGTGCATTCCTTACACCCTATGTTGGGATAATTGCAGCCAAATCCTATATTTCCCTAATGAGGCTTAAATGAACCCTAAATCTTCTATTCTTGAATCATAATGTTATTCATGCCTCAAATTAGATTATAATTTCTTCTTGTTTGGGTCTTATACCCCATTGCCATGCTTATTGAATATTATAACTACTCTTTCCATGACTACTTTTTTAGCATGTGGATTTATGTTCTATTTAATTTAAAGTAGAGGTACTTATGTACAACCACCCACAGGGGGCATGTAAATAATCACCATGGGGAATGTCTTATTCTCCCCATAATATTGTAGGTGACTGGGAATGTCTTATTCTCCCCTCACCTAAGGTTAGAGGTCCAGTAGGTGCTTGAACCCTACTTAGTTAGGTAGAAATAATTATCTTACATGCAAATCCTTTTTATTATATTTGTTAATGGCAAGCTTCTTTGATATATAGCCTCATACTCTTGTTCTCTTCATCATATGATGAACCCTAGCCTATTTTTATTTGCTTTACTTATCTTGATATCCTTGACTAGTTTTGTGACACATACTTTTCTTCCCTTTCCCTTTTTGCTGGGTGCCTTCCCAACCACCCAGGTGTTAAGGTGATGGATAAGACAAGGAATATCTTAGCTTTTATCTTGGACTTGGTTGATGGAGATGTTGCTTGGAGACAAGATTGTAGTAGTCTAGACTTCCCTCTATCTAGATCCTGATTGTGTGTCTTGATGTAAACCCTAATGGGAGAATTTGATGTATCTTTGTAAACCTTTTATCAAAATTGAATATAGTTAGTTATTTTTTATTCCACTGCTTTCTAATGGCCTTTTGTATACCAATGTTTAATAAATTTGGAAAATTTATGCCCATTCCATCATACCTCTGAGAGTGTTTGGAATGGATGTCAATTCTTAAATTTTTTAGTAAAGGGGTGATTTCACTCCTTTACAAAAAGTGCATGGGATCGATATCTGCCATTAGTTGAGTTTGCTTACAACAATAGCTACCAATCTAGTATTGGTATGCCACCTTTTGAAGCTCTCTATGGTAGACCATGTCGTTCACCTTTGCATTGGGATGATGTCGGTGAAAAGGGAAGAAAAGTACGTGTCACAAAACTAGTCAAGGATATCAAGATAAGTAAAGCAAATAAAAACATGCTAGGGTTCATCATATGATGAAGATAACAAGAGTATGAGGCTATATATCAAAGAAGCTTGCCATTAGCAAATATAATAAAAAGGATTTGCATGTAAGATAATTATCTCTACCTAACTAAGTAGGGTTGAGGCACCTACTAGACTTCTAACCTTAGGTGAGGGGAGAATAAGACATTCCCAGTCACCTACAATATTATGGGGAGAATAAGACATTCCCCAGGGTGATTATTTACATGCTCTCTGTGGGTGGTTGTACATAAGTACCACTACTTTAAATTAAATAGAACATAAATCTACATGCTAAAAAAGTAGTCATGACAAGAGTAGTCATAATATTCAATAAGCATGGAAGTGGGGTATAAGACCCAAACAAGAAGAAATTATAATCTAATTTGAGGCATGAACAACATTATGATTCAAGAATAGAAGATCTAGGGTTCATTTAAGCCTCATTAGGGAGATATAGGATTTGGCTGCAATTATCCCAACATAGGGTGTAAGGAATGCACATACATAAATACGGATTGCACATACATAAATATGGATTATACATACCTCTCTTACTGATATCAATTACTAACTTTCACCACTTTAATTGAGTCCAAGTTCCACTTTGCCTATTTTCAATGTATTAACGTGTATTTGAGTACATAGTGCACATTAATGTATATAAACCCTAATTTTAGACCTTTTTAGAAAAAAATCAGATTTAGACTCTTAAAACATCACCAATAAACTTATTAAGTTCTCCTGATCAAGAAAACATATTTTTGTGTTAATTGAGTTATGATGATTAAGATGTAATTTTTATGGATTTTATGCATTTAATTCGTTTTACAAAAATCACCCTTCATCAAACTATGAAATCAGACATTGAAAATATTTTTATCAAAGAGAGATTAATTTTCCAATTCCAAAACATATTTATTTGTCAAATTTGGATAATCAATTTAGAAGATATGAATTTTTCAATACTGACCAATAGGAAATTGCCACATCATCAAACCGATCGAGATAAATGAAGAGAGAGGGAGAGGGAGAAAACACCATTTGAACCAAGATCAGGTTTGAAGTTACATAGGTAACCAAACTAGATCTTATAGAGAAGGTAAAATAGCAAGAAACCAAAACCCTAGAAGAACATGGTAAAAAGAGATGGAAATCATCGATTTTAAACATAGAAGCATGAGTTTTAAGCATCTACTAAGAAATATATGAGAAGGGGGTTAACCAAACTTGCCTATAGGAAGGTAAGAAGGTAAAAATAGAAAATATATTGAGATTAGAAGGTCTGGTTTCTCCAAGCCAAGCTCCTTTCTTGAGCAAAGATCACCTTCTCCACTTTATAGGTGCAAACCCTAGCAAGAGAGCATGGAGATGAGACGTTTTAGGGTTCTAGGTGGAGTTTTACCTGCAAGGTCATGGTTATGACCTAGAACAAGGTGAGAGGAATACTAACAACATGAAAACATGGAAGGAAAGGAGGATTCTTACTAGTTTTGGTCAAAATCACCAAGGAGGAGCTTAAGAAATCCTAAATAGAGAAATTTGGAACCCTGGGAGCCTTCTTCACCAAGGTAGGCACCCTATTTTACCTTGGGGCAGCAAATTTGTGGCAAAATATAGAAGGGATGATGCTCTAAGCTGTGGGAAAGAGAAGGATAGGATTGCTTCTTGGATTGGGAGGTGGGAAGGGGTAGGCATGGCTTTATAAAGAAGGGGGCAGGCATGAGGTGTCTGTGACTTTCCATGTGTCCTTAGGCTAAGGCTTCATGACCATGCAAGAGGATAGCTCATAGACTTTTCTTGCATACCAAAGGTCAGTCCTAAGAGTCCCTAGAGACTTCTAGGAAATCCCCAACGTCCTTCAAACAAAGAAATAACCCCATTGGTTGATAGCTTTTAAAGAAAAGTTCATTTATAAAGAGGGTAATCCCTATAATGCCCTTGGAAAGAAACACCTTCAAACCAAGGTGCAACTAGGTGCCCCATGGATCAAAATATCTTGAATGGTAAGGGAATATATAAGGATTAAAATTTTGGTGATAATTTGCAAAGAAAACCTCCCAATTGGGTAAATTGCATAAAAGTCCAGAATGTACCTAAAATTGCAAAACTTGCACAAAAACATCCAAATCGAACCAAACTTCATCCATAAGTAATCTTTGATGTGTAGAATATGAATTGCCATTATTTCCATATTTTGGAGCTATATAATCACATTATTCATTACCTATGCCTTTTACTCATTTTCTCTCTCCTAAACTTATCCCCATATTTCAAGATTGTCCAAATTAGATGAAATTTGACATGTAGGCAAATTTTGATACGTAGATTTCAAATTTGAAGTTTGTTTCCTATTTTAGACTATTTCCTATTTTGAGACTGTTTCCTATTTTGAGACTTTTTTATGAGATATGTCATATGGCCCATTAACGACCCATTATCTAAATTGTTCATCCAATTAAGTTTCTTATCTTCATATTACCAATAAAATGAGTTATGTGGAATATTTTATGTTTTTAAATCACATCAAAAAGTTATATTAAGGTTTAGAGCACTGAAATATGGTAATTAAGCTTTCACTGAGATATTTGTGCATAAACCCTTCCATTGGTATAATTAGTGAATAAATGTTCACTAAACCACTATAAATTCTACTAATTAAATAGAAAGGCCAATAAGGATAGAAATGAAAGGAAAAGATGGGAAAGAGGGTCAAAAGCCAAAATTCCAGAATTTGGTATGTTACATCCTTCCACATAGGATATATCTTCATCCAATTTAACCTCCACAGGTTGCAACACCAACTCGGTATCAGGATGGCACTTTCTCAACATAGATATATGAAATACTGGATGTAGTCTATGTAGCCCAGGTGGCAATTCCAACCTATAAGCTACCTTTCCAATCCGAGTTGTCACTGGGTAAGGTCCCATAAATCTAGGAGCTAACTTACCCTTCTTTCCAAATCTAAGAACACCTTTCCAAGGAGAGACCTTGAGATATACTTTGTCTCCAATTTGGAATTCGAAAGGTCTACGACATTTATCAACATATGAATTTTGTCTATCCTATGCAACCTTCAACTATTGTTGTATTACTTTAATCTTTTCAGTTGTCTGATGCACTAACTCCGGACCCAGAAGTTGGTATTCTCCTGTCTCAAACCAACATAAAGGAGATCTACAATGTCTACCATACAATGCTTCATATGGTGCCATATCAATACTAGTCTGATAACTATTGTTATATGCAAACTCTATTAAACTCAAATGTAAGTCCCAACTTCCTACAAACTGAAGAACACATGCTCTAAGAAAATCTTCCAAAGTCTATATAGTCCTTTCAGACTGTCCATCTGTCTGAGGGTGAAATGCTATGCTGAACTTTAATTACGTACCCAAGGCTTTATGTAGTCGTTCCCAAAAATGACTTGTAAACTGCAAACCTCTATTAGACACAATCATAGATGAAACTCTATGCAACCGCACTATATCATCTATGTAGGTCTGTGCAAGTTTTTCAGCAGTATAGGTTGTTTTAACAGGAAGAAAATGTGCTATCTTAGTCAACCTATCAACTATCACCCAAATGGAATCATGACTTTTGGCTGCTCTGGGTAGACCAACCACAAAGTCCATCATCATGTGATCCCATTTCCACTGTGGTATAGGTAAGGGTTGCAATGTTCCTACAGGCTTCTGGTGTTCTGCTTTAACTTGCTGACACACCGGACACTGCATAACAAACTCATCTACATCTTTCTTCAAACCAGACCACCAATACATATCTTTTAAGTTATGATACATTTTGGCACTCCCTGGATGCAATTAAATACTTGGATGAGTGAGCTTCCTCCATAACTAACTTTCTTAAGTCACTGGTATCAGGTACTACCATCCTACCATGATAATAGACTACCCCATCCTCTGACTCATGGAAACCATCCCGTTTCATACTGCCCAATTCTGACCTAATCTGCTGAATCATAGTATTAGCCTGTTGTGCCTCTTTGATATGTTCTTTGAGAGTAGGTTTCACATGCATCCCAGCTAACAATCTAGCTAACAAAGATACTTCTAACTGCACATTCATTTATCTCAAAGAGATAAGCATGTCCCATTTATAACATATTAAAGAATTCAATTGTGCTTTATCTGTGGGTGGAGACGAGGATTTTCTACTCAGTGCGTCTGCCACTACATTAACTTTTATTGGATGATAATCAATAGTACAATTGTAGTCCTTGATTAATTCCATCCAGCGACATTGTCTCATATACATCTCGTGCTATGAGAAAATGTATTTTAAGTTTTTATGGTCTGTGAAAATCTGACATGTCTCTCCATAGAGAATGTCTCCATATCTTCAGTGCATGGACCACTGCAACTAATTCTAGATCATGCGTCGGATAATTCTCCTCGTGTTTCTTAAGCTGTCGAGAAGCAAAAGAAACTACATGATCATTCTGCATCAACACACATCCTAGACCGTTCTTAGAAGCATCACAGAAAACAACGTATCATTTTCCCTGCTCAGGTAGAACCAACACAGGTGCACTAGTCAACCTTTCTTTCAATAGCTGGAAAGAATGCTACCACTTGTCATTCCAGACAAAAGGAACTTTCTTTCTGGTCAACCTGGTTAAGGGTAATGCAATAGAACTAAAGTCCCTGATAAACCTTCTATAGTAACCTGCCAAACCTAGGAAACTGCAAATCTCAGTCGATGTCTTGGGTTGTTCCCACTCCACAACAGACTCCACTTTCTTAGGATCAACATGAATACCTGAAGAAGATATGGTGTGTCCAAGAAAAGACACTTCTGATAACCAGAATTGCATTTGCTGAATTTAGCATATAACTTGTGTTGTCTCAACAAAGTCAAGGCTTGAAAAAGGTGTTGTTCATGTTGTTGACCGTCTCTACTATATATCAGGATGTCATCTATGAAAACCACTATGAATTGATCGAGGAATGGTCGAAAAATTCTATTCATCAGCTCCACGAATGCATCTGGTGCATTAGTTATTCCAAATGACATAACTACAAACTCATAATGACCATACTTCATCCTAAAGGTTGACTTAGGTATGTCACTCTCCTTGATACGTAACTAATGGTATCCTGACCTCAGATGTATCTTAGAGAACACTGTTGCACCACACAACTGGTCAAACAAATCATCTATCCTTGGCAGAGGATATTTGTTCTTAATAGTCACATTGTTGAGCTGTCTATAGTCTATGCATAATCTCATAGACCCATCTTTCTTTTTAACAAAAAGAACTGGATCACCCCATGGTGAAGTACTCAGTCGAATCAAACCTTTCTTAAACAACTCATGTAACTGTTTCTTAAGTTCTGCCATCTCAGCTGGTGCCATCCTATAAGGTGTTTGAGCTATAGGTTGCGTACCCAGAATTAGATTAATCTCGAAATCAATCTCTTGGGGTGGAGGAATATCTGGAAATTCTTTAGGAAACACATCCTCAAATTCCCTAACAACAGGAACTTCAAAAAGACTAGGAATCTCTGCTTTGGTGTCTATCACATGTGCAAAGAATGCTTCACATCCTTGTCACATCAACCTCTCCGCTACCATTGCCGTCACTAGACAAGTTGGAAGAATCTTTCTGTTCCCCTGAAAGACCCATGTCTTATCACCGTTTGTGAACATAGCTTGCTTGGAACCACAATCCAAGACAACCTTATAATTTTCTAGAGTATCCATCCCAAGAATTACATCAAACCCATGCATCTCAAGTGGTATAATATCCACCTGAATGATGTGTTCTAAAAAGGAAAGAACACATGGGGAGCATACCTCCTGCAACACTGCATATCTGACTAATGGAGTTTCTAATAATAGATCATCTATTCATGATAGATAATCGTATTGCAGTCATGAATCACTTCTCGAGTGATACAGGAATGCGTAGCACCCATATCAATCAAAATAGATATGAAGCAAGATGAAGACATATCAGAATGAAATAATTCCATTTGACCTGCCATGACTCGTGGATTGACCACTGATTCCAGCTGATTCATTGCATAGAATCTCATTGTTACCTGTTACCGACCCCATGCTCTGTTGACTAGTGCATATGATCCTGCTTGGGATGCTTGTCCACGTCCTCGTGTGTCACTATTGAACTGTTGTCTTTGAGAGCCTTGTTGACTTTGCCTCAGTGGTTGGGTTACTTCCATGTCTCTAACTGGACAATCCTTTATCATATGTCATGTCTGCCTACACCTATAGCTGACTCTATCATCCCATTATGACCTAGATGGTCTTGTCACTAACATCGATGATGAGCTATGGGTTCCACTTGGTGGAAAATTATGACCTCTACCTGTACTAGACGTCCACTTTGTCTAAGCATTGAACCTCTGTGGTTCTACTGGTGTAGTAAAACTTGGTTTCTTAAAACTTCCAGATCTCTGACCCTAGAACTGTGCAGGTACTTTCCTACCGTTCACCTCTCATTTCTCAGTCATGGACTTCTCTATCTGCATAACTGACTCCACAAAGGTGGCAAACCTCTCTCTAGAGCAGATACAGGTGTGGTTAACTCAGCGTTCAGACCCTTCTCAAAATGCCGAATTCTCCCCTCATCTGTAGTAGCAATGTGTGGACAAAACCACAGAAGCTCCATAAACTTAGTTTCATACTCGCTAATCTTCATCGGTCCTTGTCTAATCTGCTCAAACTGTGAGATCTTCTCATCCAAATAAGTCTTAGGAAAGTATCTATTAACAAACTCGCGTCAGAATTCTTGCCATCTGACCTCAACACCAGGTCTTTTCTCTTCTTCAATGGCCCACCAATGGCCAGTGCTTCCTTTCAAAAGGTACACATCATGCTTAACTTTATCAGCCTCTGGAATGTTAAGGATTCTAAAGGCTTTCTCTAGCTCAGTAAGCCATGAATCTACGTCTGCTAGGTCAGCTATACCATCATATTCAGTGGCTCCTACCAGGCATAACCGCTCAAAGGTCTTACCAGATCCATGTCCCTCATTGGGAACAAGTATTCTAGGTGCTGGTACTAGTATCCAATCAGCCATATGCCTCATCGCGGTCATGATCTGCACAAAAAGAGCATGAAAGGCTGGGTTTTCTAGCATAGCTTGGTCAAGCTAGGGATTCTTAGGCACTGGTTCTTCTCTAGCCTGATCCCTTACACCTCCTCCTGGTGCAGCAACACTGCTCTCATCAGCATGTTCTTTGTGCGCTCCAACCATCTTTTAGTTTTACTTCTTCTCTTGAATGAGGAGAAGTCACAATAAGATAAACTGGAGGATACTAGAACAGACTCAAAAAACTTAATCCTCTATCTCTGTAGACTCAGAGAACGTTAGGCTCTGATACCAAAACATTGTGATGACCCAATAACAAATCTAGCCATCACTAGTAATAATCATGGAATAACCATAAGCAAAGAATTTAACAAAATCACTAAAAATTAAAACCATTTGCAAAGAGATCCTTTTCCAAGAAACTCTTACAAAAAGAACCAAAACTTTATATACATAATGGTTCATATAGTACATACATTGTACCATCTCATCTTGAGGATAACAAGTACCAATTTCTTTACTCAAACATATACATCAGCAACATATAACCTCGAGGCAAACAAACCAAAATTTCAAGTTGTTCATAAAAACCACTAAGTACTATCTCACAAGGACCTGAGAGTACAAAGACGACACATAGGACTTCTATCTACAAGACATGATAGACAGTTCACTCGACATGAGCTATTACTAATGTCCCTACTGATGTGGTCCTTCCTCTACAGTCTAGTTTCTACTCCCTCATCTACGTCCACCTAAAAATTGTGGATCCCACGGGGTGAGACTATTGTCCCAGCGAGAGATATAACTGTCTGCCAACAATATTATTATCACAAGAAACAGTATGAAGCTGAGTAGAGGACACTTTATACAAGTAAGAAGATATATTTACAGTGCAAAGCAATAACATTGATAAGATAGTTCAACTGTTCATAGCAGAATTATAAATCATCTAATTGCTTTATAAGGAATATGAAGAAAATGTATAACATCTATCTACTAAGATGTATAAAAGTAATGAAGCATCAACCAATGTTTTCTATATTCGATCCTTAAGCAAATACGCTACATGGCTGATTACATGTTCACATTCACACTTATGCCCAGAGGAGATGAGGTATACCGCTCATGCTTCAACCGACTACTGCTAAGTCGAAATTGGTACCATACAAGGTCAGTGGCAGAGCTGTCTGTCAAGATCTCACCTGTCTTGGTCTGTACGAGATAACTGGCAGGACATATTGTGTCTACTGCAATTAGCTTACCAGGGTATACTGGTATCTTTGCTATAGAATTATAACCGCATCATGTACTCTCTTTGGGATAAGAACACTGAGCTTTCCCAGATTAATTTTCATTGGGAAGTCCACTGAGAAATCTTGGTTTAGTTGGGGAGTCCACTAAGCAACCCCTGGTTTGGTTGGGGAGTCCACTGAGCAACACCGGTATAATTAAAATTACATATTCAATAATATGTATACCGAGTTAAACTCATTTCACCATTAAGCAAATCCTGACACTGAATGGATCTATGGTCTGGGCAACTACATGATGAAATTCCACTTGATTTATTAAGTGTATTACAGTACCTTTTAGCATCAATCAAGTTACAAGCAAGAATTATATCAGATGCTACAAAGAAAGGTATAATATGTTTATCAAGTACTTTCATGATCTTTGGAACACATATAACACTTAGGATCTTAATCTCTTATCATCATCATACTTGGGTATTCAAACCCTTAGTTCATCACTGAGTATTGTTACCACTTATCCGGTAACCATTACCTTTAGGTCATCAGACCGAGGTATACATTATACTTGTTGAACAAATAATTCACATAGTTCACAATGCCCATTAAATCTGTATCATATGAACATCATAGTTCTTACTTAGTTATGCTCATCACCTCATGATACCTGCATGGTTAGTATTTCATGATAACAACAAAATCAAATACATGTCATCACCATGCATCATAAGAGGTTACAACCTTCCCATTATTAGGGTTAAGATTTCCTTTAACCAATTAGGGTTTTAAAATAATTTCATCACCCATTATTAGGGATAAGATTTACCTTTGTTAAACAATTAGGGTTTCAAGATCACATCATAAAAGATCAAACCCTAATTCATATTCCATTCATACTAGGAGTATCGACATATGTCCATTGCATGGTTAACTTTCAAGTATTAGTTTCTCTCTTCATCCTCACTAGGATGTTGATTGCACCATACTTTTATTAAGTTGGCTCAATTATCCTATTAAGGTACATTATCTCACACTTATCAAATTGTATTAAACTCATTACATCTTAATGTTGCATTTGATACAACACATAACATGTATCACTCAATCAAGTATATTGGATTAATGTATTCCCATCATATCGGGTATCAAGGTGTTTGTATGCTACCATATCGTGCTTGAAATACAACCTTATCATCATATCATGTATCCATATCAGACATATGGTATAGCCATATCACCATATCATGTTTAGGGTATATCCCCTATTTCCATAACGTGTACCCATATCGGGTTGGCTAACATTTAAAGTTTATCATCTCAAGATAGAGATACTTAGCTTCATATCGTGTATGAGGTGAATGCTTGTCTTCATATCGGGTATAAGGGTATACTTGATACCATTGTTTAGGGTATATCCCTAAATTCCATAACATGTACCCATATCGGGTTGGCTAACATTTAAAGTTTATCATCTCAAGATAGAGATACTTAGCTTCATATCGTGTAGGAGGTGAATGCTTGTCCTCATATCGGGTATAAGGGTATACTTGATACCATAGCATGCACAAGATCTACACCATGTCGGGCATAGGGTAGGTGCTTCATCATGGTATCATTTTAGTAGTATATACTCAATACCATATCGAGTTACCATATTGGGTTGGTATATTGGGTTACCATATTGGCTAACATATCGGGTTAGCATATTGGATAGACCATTATGCTCATATCCTTTTATACCTTCAAGGAATCAGTTCTACCATATATTTGAACTACAATCTAGATATATGGTTGAGCTCTTTCATAAACAACCCTTTACACAAAATGATAGGGGTGTGATTTCAAAAGCACGTCGGGTTTCATTTTATCCTCAAGGGTTTCAACACTATATCGATTTAGAGTGTACAATTGACACCATATCAGTTTAGAGTGTACAATTGACACCGTATCGGTTTAGAGTGAATTGACATCATGAGGTTATGGATTTGACCTTATATCATGTATAAGGTGTATACAGATATCACTCATATCGTTCATGAGATATCACTCAACACTATATTGAATTACCCATCATCTTGGGTTTCATATCGGGTTTAAGGTACTTCAACCCTATATCAGGTTGTACCATGATGATGCCACCATCATCAACCTCTGACTATTGTTCTTACTATACTAGTTCGTGGACAATCAGTCCTAACAACTTTTGGATCTCAAAGAAACAAAAATTAATCAAAGGAATTCGAAATTGAAATTAGATCAACAAGTTCAACAATATTGAAGGTGAATAATAACATAGTTGGATTCAAGTTATATAACCCGCCTCAAGAACAACTTCCAAGCTCCAAGATCCAAATCTTCACATTTCCAAGGTTGAAGATGAGCTTATCCAAGGTCCAAGACTTGAGCTCCTTAGCACTATGCATGATATCTTCACCACTTATGGCCGATATCCGTCACTTGTGTCCGATATCACCTTGATAGGCTGATATCACCTTGCTAGGTCGATATCCCTTCTCAATGGCCGCTACCAAGGTTTTAAACTTGAAACTTCTTCACTTATGCACAATACTAAGATGGTATGCATGATACGTAAGGAAAAGATGGTGGTAATATCAAAAAATTCTACTAATAGGTGAAGGGAATGGTATTTATAGTTGTGATTCATGAAGAAGAATGAATGTGAGGTGTCATCACCTTAAGATACTATGTGCCACATGTTCATTCATGGTTGACACATGTACATGCATGTACTATATTTATATTTACATGCAAAAACACTTGGTGATAATCTATGGATAATATCTCGGCCCTGAATTATCTTGTTGAGCAAGATATTCAATCTCAACAACACTTTATATTACAAACCGATACACTTTTCTAAGGAAAGATGCAAACCGATACATATGAATTCCTTGAGGTTTTTATCCCATCATAGACTTTTGCAAGAGTCAACAAACCGATAGGAGACTCCCTTTATTGCTCCTTGGCCGATAGGCACTCCCATATCAAGTCTACAACTCGATATTACTCATATAAAGATTTCAACTATACATCTTCCTTGGTCTTTTCATCACTAAGAATGCTGCCACTCTAAGATGTTTCAAACATGGTGTATCCTTCTTTCTCTCTCCTATAGATGATACTAGGAAGGAGTAGGGACATTCTAGAAGTGATAATTTGCACATCAACCCTACATTTTGGGTATATTACAATTTGTACCAAAATTGGTGCACAAAGCACTAGCATTATTCAAACAAGTTATAACTTGGAATTTAAGCTTTCCACAAGCCACCACTTAGCATCATTTTCTCTATTATGATGTTAGAACAATTAAGGTACATTAAACATGTGACATTTTGTAATATGACCCCTCATCTTGGGTAAATTGCACTTTTACACTCAGATTATCATCCAATGCACAAATAGTTTGCAAATAAGCTCAAACTTGAAAATATACTTAACAAAGAGTCTTTATTACTATTCACAAGATTAAAACACATTTGTAAATAACTTACTTAAGCCCTTCTAGGGTTAGTCCATAACCCAGGTCAGGGATGTTACAATTATCAACCCCTAAAATGGATGTCGTTCCCGAAATCTTAAGAGAAAAGAGAAGGGTACTTCCTCATCATCTCTTCCTCTAGTTCCCATGTGGCTTCTTCAATGCCACAATGATGCCAGAGAACTTTCACAAGAACTATGTCTTTCTTCTTCAACTTCTTGACCCTTCTGTCAAGAATCATAATAGGCCCTTCCACATAGGATATATCCTCATTCAATTCAACCTCCATAGGTTGCAACACCAACTCTGTATCAGGATGTCACTTTTTTAGCATAGATATATGAAATATTGGTTGTAGTCTATGTAGCTCAGGTGGCAATTCCAACCTATAAGCTAACTTTTCAATCTGAACTATCACTGGGTAAGGTCCCATAAATCTAGGAGCTAACTTACCCTTCTTCCCAAATCTGAGAACACCTTTCCAAGGAGAGACCTTGAGATATACTCTGTCTCCAACTTGGAATTCTAAAGGTCTACGACATTTATCAGCATATGACTTTTGTCTATCTTGTTCAGCCTTCAACTATTGTTGTATTACTTTAATCTTTTCAGTTGTCTGATGCACTAACTCAGGACCCACAAGGTGATATTCTCCTATCTCAAACCAACATAATAGAGATCTACAACGTCTACCATATAGTGCTTCATATGGTGCCATATCAATACTAGCCTGATAACTATTGTTATAGGCAAACTCTATTAAACTCAAATGTAAGTCCCAACTTCCTACAAACTGAAGAACACATGCTCTAAGCAAATCTTCCAAAGTCTGTATAGTCCTTTCAGACTGCCCATCTGTCTGAGGGTGAAATGTTGTGCTGAACTTTTATTGCATACCCAGGGCTTTATGTAGTCATTCCTAAAAATGACTTGTAAACTGGGGACCTATATCAGACACAATCGTAGCTAGAACTCCATGCAACCACACTATCTCATCTATGTAGGTCTGTGCAAGTTTTTCAACAGTATAGGTTGTTTTAACAGGAAGAAAATTTGCTATCTTAGTCAATCTATCAACTATCACCCAAATGGAATCATGACTTTTGGCTATTTTGGGTAGACCAACCACAAAGTCCATCGTCACATGATCCTATTTCCACTATGGTATAGGTAAGGGTTGCAATGTTCCTATAGGTTTCTGGTGTTCTGCTTTAACTTGGTGACACACCGAACACTGCATAACAAACTCATCTACATCTTTCTTCAAACCGGACCAACAATACATATCTTTTAAGTTATGATACATTTTGGTACTCCCTGGATGCATTACATACTTGGATGGGTGAGCTTCCTCCATAACCAAATTGCTTAAGTCACTGGCATCAGGTACTACCATCCTATAATGACAATAGACTACCCCATCCTCTGACTCATGGAAACCGTCCTGTTTCATACTGCCCAACTCTGACCTAATCTGCTGAATCACAGTATCAACCTATTGTGCCTCTTTGATATGTTCTTTCAGAGTAGGTTTCACATGCATCCCAGCTAACAAAGATACTTCTAACTGTACATTCATTTGTCTCAAAGAGACAAGCATGTCCCGTTTACAACATATTAAAGAACTCAATTGTGCTTTATCTGTGGGTGAAGACGAGTATTTTCTACTTAGTGAATCTGCCACTTCATTAACTTTTCCTGGATGATAATCAATTGTATCATCGTAGTCCTTGATTAATTCCATCCAGTGACGTTGTCTCATATTCAGCTCGTGCTATGAGAAAATGTATTTTAAGTTTTTATGGTCTGTGAAAATCTGACATGTCTCTACATAGAGATATACCTCCAGATCTTTAGTGCATGAACCACTGCAGCTAATTCTAGATCATGCGTTGGATAATTCTCCTCATATTTCTTAAGCCGTCAAGAAGCAAAAGAAACTACATGATTATTCTACATCAACACACATCCTAGACCATTCTTAGAAGCGTCACAAAAAACAACGTATCCTTTTCCCTACTCAGGTAGAACCAACACAAGTGCACTAGTCAACCTTTCTTTCAACAATTGGAAAGAATGCTAACACTTGTCATTCTAGACAAAAGGAACTTCCTTCCTGGTCAACCTATTAAGGATAATGCTATAGAACTAAAGTCCTTAATAAACCTTCTGTAGTAACCTGCCAAACCTAGAAAACTGCAAATCTCAGTCAATGTCTTGGGCTGTTCCCACTCCACAACAGACTCCACTTTCTTAGGTTCAACACGAATACCTGAAGCAGATATGGTGTGTCCAAGAAAAGACACTTCTAATAACCAGAATTTGCATTTGCTGAATTTAGCATATAACTTGTGTTGTCTCAACAAAGTCAAGGCTTGAAAAAGGTGTTGTTCATGTTGTTGACCATCTCTACTATATATCAGGATGTCATCTATGAAAACCACTATGAACTGATCGAGGAATGGTCGAAAAATTCTATTCATCAGCTCCACGAATGCATCTGGTGCATTAGTTATTCCAAATGACATAACTACAAACTCATAATGACCATACTTCATCCTAAAGGTTGACTTAGGTATGCCACTCTCCTTGATACATAACTAATGGTATCCTGACCTCAGATGTATCTTAGAGAACATTGTTGCACCACGCAACTGGTCAAAAAAATCATCTATCCTTGGCAGAGGATATTTGTTCTTAATAGTCACCTTGTTGAGCTGTCTATAGTCTATGCATAATCTCATAGACCCATCTTTCTTTTTAACAAAAAGAACTGGAGCACCCCATGGTGAAGTACTCAGTCAAATCAAACCTTTCTTAAGCAACTCATGTAACTGTTTCTTAAGTTCTGCCATCTCAGCTGGTGCCATCCTATAAGGTGTTTGAGCTATAGGTTGCGTATCCAGAATTAGATTAATCTCGAAATCAATCTCTTGGGGTGGAGGAATATCTGGAAATTCTTTAGGAAACACATTCTCAAATTCCCTGACAATAGGAACTTCAAAAAGACTAGGAATCTCTGCTTTGGTGTCTATCACATGTGCAAAGAATGCTTCACATCCTTGTCGCATCAACCTCTCCGCTACCATTGTTGTCACTAGACAAGTTGGAAGAATCTTTCTGTTCCCCTAAAAGACCCATGTCTTATCACCGTTTGTGAACATAGCTTGCTTGGAACCACAATCCAAGACAACCTTATACTTTTCTAGAGTATCCATCCCAAGAATTACATCAAACCCGTGCATCTCAAGTGGTATAATATCCACCTGAATGATGTGTTTTGAAAAGGAAAGAACATAGGGGGAGCATACCTCCTGCAACACTGCATATCCGACTAACGGAGTTTCTAATAATAGATCATCTATTCACGACAGATAATCGTATTGCAGTCATGAATCACTTCTCGAGTGATACAGGAATGCGTAGCACCCAGATCAATCAAAATAGATATGAAGCAAGATGAAGACATATCAGAATGAAATAATTCCATTTGACCTGCCATGACTCATGGATTGACCACTGCTTCCAACTGGTTCATTGCATAGAATCTCATTGTTGCCTGTTACCGACCCCATGCTCTATTGACTAGTGCATATGATCCTGCTTGGGATGTTTGTCCACATCCTCGTGTGCCACTATTGAACTGTTGTCTTTGAGAGCCTTGTTGACTTTGCCTCGGTGGTTGGGTTACTTCCATGTCTCTAACTGGACAATCCTTTATCATATGTCCTATATGCCTACACCTATAGTAGACTCTATCCTCCCATTGCAACCTAGATGGTCCTGTCACTGACATCGATGTTGAGTTATGGGCTCCACTTGGCAGAAAACTACAGCCTCTACCTCTGATGGACGTCCACTGCGTCTGAGCACTGAACCTCTATGGTTCTACTGATGCAATAATCCTTGGTTTCTTAAAACTTCCAGACCTCTGACCCTGGAATTGTGCAGGTACTTTCCTACTATTTGCTCTCATTTCTCAGTCACAGACTTCTCTACTCGCCTAACTAACTCCACAAAGGTGGCAAACCTCTCTCTATTATCTAGAGCAGATACATGTGTGGTTAACTCAGCGTTTAGACCCTTCTCAAAACACCGAATTCTCTCCTCATTTGTAGTATCCATGTGTGGAAAAAACTACAGAAGCTCCATAAACTTAGCTTCATACTCGCTAATCTTCATCGGTCCTTGTCTAATCTGCTCAAACTGTGAGATCTTCTCATCCAGATAAGTCTTAGGAAAGTATCTACAGACAAACTCACGTCGGAATTCCTGCCATTCGACCTCAACACCATGTCTTTTCTCTTCTTCAATGACCCACCAATGGTTAGCGCTTCCTTTCAAAAGGTACACAACATGCTTAACTTTATCAGCCTCTGGAATGTTAAGGATCCTAAAGGATTTCTCTAGCTCAGTAAACCATGAATCTACGTCTGCTGGGTTAGCTGTACTAGAATATTTGGTGGCTCCTACCCAGTGTAACCGCTCAAAGGTCTTACCAGATCCATATCCCTCATTGGGAACTGATATTCTAGGTGTTGTGCTGGTATCTGATCAGCCATATGCATCATCATGGTCATGATTTGCCCAAAAAGAGCATGAAAGGTTGGGTTTTCTAGCATAACTTGGTCAAGATGGGTATTCTCAGGCACTGGTTCTTCTCTAGCCTGATCCCTTCCACCTCCTCCTGGTGCAGCAACACTGCTCTCAGCAACATATTCTTCATGCACTCCAACCATGTTTCAGTTTTACTTCTTCTCCTATATGAGGAGAAGTCACTATAAGATAACCTGGAGGATACTAGAACAGACTCAACAAACTTAATCCTATGTCTCTGTAGACTCAGAGAACCTTAGGCTCTGATACCAAAACTTTGTGACGACCCGATAACAAATCAAGCCATCACCAGTAATAATCGTGGAATAACCATAAGCAGTGGATTTAACAAAATCACTAAAAATTAAAATCATTTGCAAAGAGATCCTTTTCCAAGAAACTCTTACAAAAAGAACCAAAACTTTATATACATCATGGTTCATACAGTACATACATTGTACCGTCTCATCTCGAGGATAACAAGTACCAGTTACTTTACTCAAACATATACATCAGCAACATAAAACCTCGAGGCAAACAAACCAAAATCTCAAGTCATTCATAAAAACCACTAAGTACTATCTCCTAAGGACCTGAGAGTACAGAGACGACACATATGACTTCTATCTACAAGACATGACAAATAGTTCACTTGACCTGGGCTATTACTGTTGTCCTTGCTGATGTGGTCCTTCCTCTACAGTCTGATTTCTACTCCCTTGTATGTGTCCACCTAAAAATTGTGGATCCCACAGGGTGAGACTATTGTCCCAGCTAGAGATATAACTATCTACCAACAATATTATTATCACAAGAAACATTATGAAACTGAGCAGAGGATACTTTATGAAAGTAAGCAGATATATTTACAGTGCAAAGCAATAACGTTGATAAGATAGTTCAACTGTTCATAGCAGAATTATAAATCATCTAATTGCTTTATAAGGAATATGAAGAATATGTATAACATCTATCTACTTAGATGTATAAAAGTAATGAAGCATCAAACAATGTTTTCCGTATTCAATCCTTAAGCAAATATGCTGCACGGCTGATTACATGTTCACATTCACACTTATGCCCAGAGGAGATGAGGTATACCGCTCATGCTCTAACCGACCACTGCTAAGTCGAAATTGGTACATACAAGGTCAGTGGCAGAGCTGGCTGTCATGACCTCACTATCTCGGTCAGTACGAGATAACTAGATGGACATCTTGTGTCTACTGTAATTAGCTTACCAGGGTATACTGGTATCTTCACTATAGAGTTACAGCCGTAGCATGTACTCTTTTCAAGAGAAGACCACTGAGATTTCCCAGATTATTTTTCATCAGGAAGTCCACTGAGCGATCATGGTTTAGTTGGGGAGTCCACTGAGAAACCCCTAGTTTGGTTGGGGAGTCTACTGAGAAACCTCTGTATAATTAAAATTACATATTCAATAATATGTATACCGAGTTAAACTCATTTTACCATTCAGAAAATCCTGACATTGGATGGATCTATGGTCTAGGAAACTACATGATAAAATTCCACTTGATTTATTAAGTGTATTACGGTACCTTTTAGCACCAATCATGTTACAAGCAAGAATTATATCAGATGGTACAAAGAAAGGTATAATATGTTTATCAAGTACTTTCATGATCTTTGGAACACATATAACATTTAGGATCTTAATCTCTTATCATCATCATACTTGGGTATTCAAACCCTTAGTTATCACTGAGTATTGTTACCACTTATCATGTAACCATTACCTTTAGGTCATCAGACCAAGGTATACATTATACTTGTTGCACAAATAATTCACATAGTTCACAAAGCCCATTAAATCTGTATCATATAAACATCTTAGCTCTTACTTAGCTATGCTCATCACCTCATGATACATGCATGGTTAGTATTTCATGATAACAACAATATCAAATACATGTCATCACCATGCGTCATAAGAGGTTACAACCTTCCCATTATTAGGGTTAAGATTTACCTTTGTTAATCGATTAGGGTTTCAAGATCATATCATAAAAGATCAAACCCTAATTCATATTCCATTCATACTAGGAGTATTGACATATGTTCATTGCATGGTTAACTTTCAAGTATTAGTTTCTCTTTTAATTTTTCACTAGGATGTTGATTGCCCCATACTTTTATTAAGTTGGCTCAATTCTCCTCTTAATGTACATCAACTCACAATTATCAAATTGTATTAAACTCATTACATCTTAATGTTGCATTTGATACAACACATAACATGTATCACTCAATCAGATATATTGGATTGAGGTATTCCCATCATATCGGGTATCAAGGTGTGTGTATGCTACCATATCGTGCTTGAGATACAAC